>OV049924.1:310746604-311346604 GCA_920104205.1 Eupeodes latifasciatus
GTTATTTGACTGATGTGTTTTTTTTTTTAATGTCATAATCTTTGTTTTGTACAAACAAATAATCATTTATTGATTTCTCTTTAAAATAACAGTTTTTTCAATAACCAAATACACTTTGTGTCACATGGATGGGGAAAAGCTTTTTTCTTTTGCGAAGAAGGTCATAAAAAGCACCCGTTTTTTTTTGTGTCACAAGGATAGGGACAAGATATAAATTTAACTGTTAGACCCTTTAAATTAAAGAAAATAACAAACAATCTTAGGTAAATACTGGTTTTATTGAATGGATTTTTTCCTGATTTCTGAATTAGTTCAAGATTCATAGAGTTCCGTCAGATAATTGAGCGAAATTTGGGCCCAGGTATTACTGTCCTTTTTCGTAGACTTTTCTTGAAAGTCATCCTCACAAGTTTTCCATGATGTTTACGTCAGAAGAATATGGGGCCATGGTAATCTTGTTAGAAAGTCAGAAAACTTCGGGAAAGCTCGTTACAGAATCGATTTGTAAGTGATTGCCGTCATTTTAAAGCTTTGAAAATCCAGCTCCACGGTCCCATAATAGGTGATTGCTCCCCATACTATTACACCACCTAATTTTCTGTGCCTTTTTTCAAGACAGAATTCTTACTTTGTTAAATCAAGGAAATAGCACTATTTCCATCAGGGCCGTCCAAAATAAATGTTTTTCATCAGAAAAGACGACGCACGGAATGCCAAGCTCGATTCCACCTGATGTGATTTGTTAAAAAATTAATGCGTTGTGGTGTTTTCTTCATTTTTTGGTGTCGTATTTGGTCTGCCTTCTGTATTACCCGAGCAACAATCGATCTACTAGCATTTAAACAAGCTTCTGCCTTGATTTTAATAATAAAAAGCCTTGAATTTGAAGCAGCCCCCACTATCACCCGCCTTTCCTGAAATGATGTGGCTTTCCTGTTTCTTCTTTTGCGGGTTTATCCATATGTCTCTGGGTCCTTGATGTAGTTGTCAATCGATCTACTAGCATTTAAACAAGCTTCTGCCTTGATTTTAATAATAAAAAGCCTTGAATTTGAAGCAGCCCCCACTATCACCCGCCTTTCCTGAAATGATGTGGCTTTCCTGTTTCTTCTTTTGCGGGTTTATCCATATGTCTCTGGGTCCTTGATGTAGTTGTATATAACATTTAAACTTCTTCTAATTTTGCTGGCTATAAAATGGATGGGTTTTTGCCAAGATCCCGGTAAGCTCGAATTGGAATATTTTTGAAAACATATTTTTTGCCTCGTCATAAAAATAACCAATAAGCGAGAAAGTGTACTTTAGATGGTCAGTTTCTCCTCGAATCATGCAGAAATTCCAATGTATGAATTAAAGAAACCCAATTAAAGTTTTCAGACGAGGCTAAGTACCTGGTTCTTATTATAGACGAAAAACTAAATTGAAAACGCAATACACAAGAAAGAGTCAAGAAAGCTACTGTTGCTCTCTTTTCTTGCAAAAAAACTATTGGTAAAATGGGGCTTACAGCCCCGAATAGCGGATCGCTATTATACGACCCAATTTGCGGCGTTGGATACCCTACTCTACCTAACACCTCTTGATATACTAAGCAAACAAATAGCTGTATGGTATGCTATTGTCCTCAAAGCTTCATCGCAGTATTCGCAGTGGTTTAATAACAACATGGGCCACTCTGTAATTCTTAAGTATTTAGAATCAATTGGAAAGCACACAGACTACAGGTTTCCGTACCTTTCAGATCTTTCTGGGAGGATAAGGCATTCCTAGAAGACGAGTCAGTCCACTTTAACACAAATGGATAACAAAAAAAATGAAGGGGTTGGTGGAGGTGCGTACTCAGAACGACTTACATTAAGTCTCTAATTCCGCCTTCCCAATCATTGTAGTATGTTCCAGGCGGAACTTTTGCCCGATTTTCAAACGCTATATCCATCCAGGGACGTTAAGTAATAAACAACAAATAAACGAGGACTAACTTGACAGATACAGCATCAACAATTTCAAATGTCAAAGTTCATTCCCTTTTAAAAGTCTCCTGATACAACCAATTGAGAATTTTTCCCTTTTTTCGCTTTTTCTATACGTATCACTGAAACTAAATTCTTCAGAACTATTTTATTGATGAATCCGAAACTTTCCCTGTAGCTTATTCCAAACTAAAATTGCAAAAAAGTATATTATTTAAGAGATTAACTGAATTATCAAATTATTATATTAAATTTAACCCCTGACATAGATTTTGATAGTGTTATCAAAAAATTCAAAATCCAAAATAAATTTTCAACTGTTTAAAAGTTAAAATTCGGAATCACTTCTTAAAGTTCAAGAATTACAAATGTGAACTTGTCATATACATGGTTGATTATCACAAGCTGTGCAAGTCAATAAATTCACTTCAATTCAATTGAAAAATGTCTAATGATAGAGATCAAAAAATAATCCCCATTATGATTTTTTCAAGTGATATCTTTTTTTGAAACTATAAGAATTTCAAAACAAACACAAAACACAAGAATATTTCTTTTGTTACTGTTACGAGCTTACAAGTAAAAACAAATCTTAAGGTTTATAAGTTTATCCGAAACATTGAGCTGGTTGGTATTAAGGCTTAGGTAAATCTTCTTTGGAATCCTTCCAGCCTGGTTTTACTTTCGCTTGTGCGTTCTTTTCAAGTAGCAATTTTTTCACAGGATCAAAATACTCTAAGATTCCTTCAGCTCTTGTTGTTGGATCTTCAGGAAACATTGTTGCCATTACTTCTTTTAAAGGTTTGGAATTACCAAGACGCATCATATTCCTAGAAAATAGAATTTTCTTAGCTTATAAATATAAAATATTTATTGTTTTTAATTTACTTCAAAGCATCACCAGCAGCCTTTGATCCAGAAATATCACAACGATGCAATGGTTCCTTGGGAGATTGTCCACTGAGCTCACATAATTTCTTATGGATTTGATAACTCAGGATTTCAGAGTCGAATTTTCTAGAAAAATAACATTCACCTTAAATACAAAAGTTAAAAAATATTTTTTTTCCTACCTAGATTCCAAATTCTGATGAATATCATAGTAAAATTCAGGAGGAAGATCAAGATAATCGTCTGATTCTTTTACAGGTGCTGGTCGCTTAACACCAACGTACTTATCCATTAACTCCCAATATTTCTTGTTGAGTTCTTTTCGATCGACATTTACATTTTCCACTGTCAAAAGATGTTCCATCATTTTAATGTGAACAAATTCGATTGGAATTCTTAGCAGACTTTCGATACTTTTCCTCAAAAGTCTATTTATTTCCACTGATGACGATAATGCATCTTCGTCTCGAATAACTCCAATGACTTTTAAATTATGAAGTGTAAACGCTGATAAACTGGCTGCCTTTCCAATGGCATTCTCTAGATTGTATGCAGAAGAGAAATAGGTTGGTAGACCAGTCATTTCTTTGGCATAATAGAGTTTTCCCATATCCGAATATGAATCAATTAATTGGCGAAAACTCATTTCTTCACAAAACTTTAGATGGACCTTGGAGGTTTTGTAATAAATATCATTTCTACAGTTTAACCAATAGAGACCATATTCTACGTCTTCTTTCTTCTTTATATCAGCTTCCCAGACCTCATTTGGAAATGGCGTGAATCCTAATTTCTCATAAAATGAATCAGCCCATTTCATTGTTTTGAATTTTTCATAGGGAAGGTATTTAGCTTGGGGAAGATCATTGTATGGAAACATTTCTTCTAAAATAGTACTTCCGTCTGACCAGGCCTGAATCATAACTTGTTCGAGCAAATGAGCAGGTATCAATCCGCCTGGTTCGGTAATCGAATCACCGTACTTCTTTCGTATGCCATTTCGAATGAAAGCGTGTAATTCCTTATAGAGGGGCTCAATTTCCTTCATTAAATTTTCAAATTGTGTGAGATTGTAGTGACGCATCCAAAAGTCCAAAGGTGACACATCTTTATTACTATATAATATAATTACTACAGCAGGAGCAATATTAAAATTTATACGATTCACCCATAGAAAAAGTCGTCATATTGAAATATTTTTGTTTGCCAAAATTCCGACACTATTTATGAGAGAAGAACTTTATCTTTAAGATTGGTTTTAAGTTTTAAAAACATATTCCTAGATTTATTTGAATGTAAAAGGACTAAAATAGTAGTTATTTTTAAATTTACTTTCTATCTATATAAGTTTGCCTTCAAAAATGTTAATAGCATTTAATTAAAAATCTTGATTTAATATTTTTTTTTTCGAAAATCGTTAGAGCAGTTATTTTTACTTAATTTGTATACATATATAACAATTTTTCAATTTTAGTTTAAAAATATGTTTAGTCAATTATTTATGCAATCATTTCCGAGATATCTAATTGTGATAAAAAAAAATAATATTTAATATAATAATCCTCCTCACATTTTGGGAGAGAGAGTACGTAGCTTGGGTGCTTAGAACATTAGCAACGAAATTTTGTAGAGAGGTTTAGACCCCCCTATGACAAAGAGTCTACCCTTCTAGAGCAATACAAAAATATTCTAAACTTCCCATAGGAAGTTATTGCAATATTAAAATTAAATAGAAGATTTTTTTTAAGTATGTTCGGGAAGCTTTTTTCGTGGTCCATATCTTAAGAACCAGTACCAATATCAACTTCAAATAAATTTTGTCATACATATAATAATGCAGCACGATGCAGAAAGGGCTTTTAAAAAAAATTCAGTGAGTGTTTTTTACTATTTCAATTTGAAAAAAAAAAGTGAATATTTTGGTTAACCCAAAATATCTAACAAACCAATAAAGCTAGAGAATGTACATACATTTTATATTATATTTTGATACTTAACTGATAAAATTAAAAAAAAAAAACTAACAGTTTTTTTGTAAACCAAAAAACTTGAACAAAAATAGTTGTCACCTCGAATATTTTACGATGATTTTATCAACAAAATAATTGTATGCAACGAAGAATATAATTTCATCTATCTAATTGACAAGTTGTTTTTTACAAAAAATGAAAACCAAAAAAGAGGCTGGGATGTGACCCACACTGATAACTTCCCATCCCGTCTGTAGATTTGTCTTGCTTAAGTTTGTAAGTTTTCGTGTTTTGTTAAAAAAGTTGTCACTTGAATTATTCTTAAAAAATGACCAACAATATTTCGCCTATAATGAAATAGTTTTATTTCTATTTTTGTTAACCATGTTTTTAGTCGTAAACTAATGTTTACCAATTTTAGTAGCATTTGTAAAAGTATTTTCTATGAAATAAAATAAGGTTGAAACCAATATTTTTAATTTTTGAAAAGATATTTGAGTCGAAGTTATAATACTAAGTTTTAGTATTGTTTTTTTTTTTTGAAACGATATTTAAGTCGAAAATCAATTTTACAAACTTTTAATTTAATTTTATAAAAAATATTTTTCTCCATACAAAAATATTGTAATGAGTCCGATATGTCGAATTGAACATCTTGATTGAAGTGAAAGTTTTTTGATTACAATGGTTTTCGACTAAAGTATTTTAAAAACAAAGAAAGATATTAAATTCAAACTTTTTTATATTATACATAATATTGTTAGATAATCCGACAGACGGTCACGGATGGGAAGTTATCAGTATATGGGTCGTATCCCAGTCCCTGTCATGGCAGTCCTACACACTAACCATTACGTCACGAGTACTAAAATTTTCTTACGTAAAAAAAAATGGTCGGACTCAATTTCAAAAGTACATCACTAACAAAACTTAAATTTCACCCAGAAACTCAACTCAATATAGCTACAAAAACCAACCTGATATATTAGCCGCGTCTTTTAATCCATCCAGTACAAAATTCAGATTTTCTGCTGCCCATTTTCCACTTATAAATCTCACTTCTTTCCAAAAAAAATCAATTTCCTTTAAATTCATAGAGTCTTCAATTACTAGTTCAACAACTGCTTTGGAAGCATCTAAATCCTTCATGTACCAATTTATTCTTTCTGCCATTTCAACATAAAAATCCACTCCCATAATCTTGTCATCAACAAATTTTATAATTTCTTCAAATTCATATTTAAGTTGCTTGTCTTTGAAGTTTTTGAAATCAAATTTTTTAATTCCATTTGCAATATCCACTAGTAGTGTAGTTTCACCCAAAATATAATCATCAATTGGATTTTCGTAGAACTCTTTTAATAAGTCACTTGATTCATTTGCAAATTGTTTGGCTTCACTTTCGTTTGACTTTAATTCAGTTGCATTCGAAATCTATAAACAAATTTTTTTAAGCATTACAATTAATAAGAAAGAATTATTAGAAATAATTACCGCTAACAAACTAACTGAACCAATACAAAGTACTTTGAACACAAATTGTAACGAGTCGAACATCGTGATCTCGATGTGCTGTGCTCTTGTCCTTATGCGAACTTGTACTGACTTGACTTCTAGAAAAAAACCTTATTTTTGTTTATATTGAAAAGGGCTTGACTTTTTTAATTAATTATTTATGCATCAATCAAAAGTTAAATCGTATAAAATAACAACCTTCAAGAACATGTTGTGTGAAACAATAAGTTACTAAAAGGGGTTTCCCAACCAAGATGCATCCCTTATTTCCACAAGCATTCTTCATAAAAATGTTTTTAGCCTGTGTTGCCATTTTCACTTTTCATAAGTAAGATTTTATTGTAACTATTGGCTGTGAGTTCTGACCGTCCATCATCTGGAAATTCAGTCCAAACACAGAAACTATTTTTTTACTACACGATGAATTTACACTCGTGGGAAAACAAGGAAGTTCGGTCATTGACTACAGTTTGGAAGGTGGTGACTCAATTGCAAAAAAGCATTAAAGGAGCATACCATATACCGAGTCAAAGAAAAATTGAATATAGTGAACCTTGGTTTGACAAGGAATGCATGCAGGCTGAGTGCATATCGGAAGTCCAATACAAATTTTACAAAAGACCAGTACATGGAGTGTAATCAGAATTATAAACTTCTCTGTCGAAAAAAGAAAAAAGACTATTCGGAAGCCCAAGCACATCAGCTTAAAAAGTGTAACAAGTCGTCTGAGTTTTGGAACCTGGTCCGAAAACTTAATGGAACAAAATTTACTATTAGTCCGGGACCTAATATAAATAGACTGCAAACATATTTCGAGCAATTGTTAAACTCAGATGCGCCAAATGAGTTTCTGAATAAGTATGCCAAACCTGGCTTCAAAAATAATATTTTAGGTGCACCAATTTTAAAGGAAGAAGTTTTTATATCGATAAACAACCAAAAGGATTGCTGCGGGCTCAGATGGTATACCCGCAGAATTCTACAGACATGGTACAGATACTCTTTTTGTATCTCTAACAGCAGTATCCAACCAGATCTTTGAGGAAGGAACCATCCCAAACCACTTCAGCGATGCCTTGATTTTCCCAATCCACAAGAAGGGAAGCACTGAAGTTCCGGAAAACTACAGAGGAATCTCGTTTTTAAACTCGTCATATAAAATATTTACATCGATTCTGTTCAGTCGTTTAAATTAATGGATACATTCTAATAATCTGCTCAGTGAGTTTCAAGCTGGCTTCAGATCGGGATACTCCACCGTCGATCACATTTTTGTACTTCACCCGATTGCTGACACGTTTCTATCGATAAATAAGAAACTATTTGCATTTTTCGTTGATTTCAAAGCTGCTTTCGACACCGTGGATCGCAATGCCCTATTTTACAAGCTTTTCCAGATAGGAATGTAGCTTAAGTTCGGTAGAGTTTTGCAAAATTTGTACAAGACTACCAAAGCATCAGAATGGAATGGCCAATGCTTATCAGAGTGGTTCCAAACGAAATCAAGACAGTGACAGGGCTGTGCACTAAGTCCAAACTTGTTTGCACTCTTCATTGAAGATATAGTCGAAGCATTACCAGCAAAAATCGAGTACGCAGGCGTTAACATTAAAGTTCTTCTTTTCGCTGACGACAATGTACTGCTCACGTATACTCCGCAGTACCTTCAGCTAATGAAAAAATAAGCTTGCTGAATATTGCAAAAGGTTTCTAAGAATGGCGGAGGAAGATCGGGTGCAAGTGGAGCAATGGCTTTATAATGGTGAAAGAGTAGAGTTGATGAAATAATACAAATATCTAGGAGTCTGCTTTACTATGAACTTGAGCATGGAAAAACATCTCACTGACAAACTTGTTAAAGCGACAACAGCTATAATCGTAGCATGGAAGCAATGTTTTAATAATAAGGAAACTACGCATACCAGTAAATTCAGGATCTTCGAAGCAGTATCGGAATCAGTTATGTTTTATGCGCCGCAAGATTTGGGAGGTCAGAGATATGAACAAGTGGAAAAACTGCTAATAATACGGATTTTCCACCTTCCTTCGAGAACCCCGAACTATACATGATCATGTTGGAAACGGGTCTATCGCCTTTATTCATAAAAACACTTAAGGTGCAGGTCCTCAAAGCTCTCGATATGCCAAGTTATCGTGTTCAAAAGAAAGTAGTTCTTTAAACAATCCAATCCCGAAGTGAATGGTTTAAAGACTGGATAGAACTAGCGGAGCAGGTGGATGTTGACTTGAACTATAGTAACCTTGCCTCATGAAAACCAACTTTATATCGCTTAATAGCTCGTCTGGATGAAGCCTCAAGAGAACAATACAGGGAGCAAGATAAAAGTTCACTGCACGGTATGATTTACAGTAGACTAGACTACGATCTCCGGGAAAGAAACTACTTCCATGACAAATATACCATCGAACAAATTTCTTGCATGTTCCGGCTAAGAGGAGAACTCCTTAATCTGAACTACATTCCTCACCGCAAGGACTTACCTATTCTATGCAACCTGTGCAACTTGAAAGAGCTCAAGGATGTTTTTCATTTTGTTGGACGATGTGCGATATTGAGAGAAATAAGAAGGCTTATCCTAAGCAAGGCAGTGACTTTCTTTCAAATACTGAAATCATAAGCCTTCTACAGGAAATGGATGTCACAAAGTTATATGCATATTGCAAAACCGCACATAAATATGGACATCAAATTTTAAATGAAGCTTTTCAATCTTAAACTGCAATTTCTTTTTTTAATCTATATAAAGCTATACTTTTGGTTGTCAATCTGGCAGACGGCAATGCATGCATCAATTTGATTTTATTAACCAAATTATTGTCAAAAATGTATGTTTCAATAAAATCAACCTAATCTAATCTAATCTACTATATGACTAAGGAATTCAATTATGTATGCAACTTAAATATTAAGGAGAAATATTTTCTATGCAATAAAATTGCAAATGTCAAAGTGACAGTTTCTGGTCTGGCATTCAATTTCGATTTTTGTCTTTTAATAATTCAACTTGATTCATGAGGTTATTGATTTTAATGTCACTTAATCGAGATTTAATGTAAATACAAATAAATCATTTATATTTTGATACTGACAGCTGCTTTCTTATCGAAATATTGAACAAATTGTTGTTCAGTTTAGTTGTTTTGGGTTTTATTTTGTGAAACTGGTTTCCACGATTTGATTGATTGTCGCATTTAGAATACTACAAGAAAATCTCTTACTATTCCCTCAAAAATTTCCATTTAGCAGCTTGAGTTAGACAACGGTTTTAGGAAAAACATTAATATTTTCTATTAAAAGACAGAATTTAGTCTCGGAAAGCCCGCACGTTAGTGACAGTATCGAGAAGGCAATCAATTTGCCGCCAGTCGAATACCACACGAAGTTCAACTTTAGTTTAAAAAAAGCTACTAAATGGCAACACTGTTTTAAGAGGTGTTAATTTTTTCAAATATTTGTATAAAGACCGCCAAGTCAAGTGTAAACATTCTGAATGAAGTTCAATGTTCATCTATGTACCTACCAAAAGAGATCAATTGAACTTGGCTAGCACAATATTTTTTACAATCTATCTTAGCTTACCACATGTGTCTCAATACTCTCCTTGAGTCATAATATTTAAATTTTATTGGAATCTAAGATTGATTTGAATAGATCGTATTCAGAGCAAAAGTAGACATGTGAATTATTTTTGTATGACGTTGTCTCAAAGTAGTTGAATAAAACAAGTTCAATGAGAAAATTTTAAATTGTGAATTTCCCAACCAAAGTTATGTTTTCTGTTTTGATAAGTAAGAAAAGTTAAGAAAATATAAACTGGTTTCTAAGTTATATTACTCATTACGTTATAAACAGCAAAGCTTCATTGCTCATAGAATAGCATAAGAAAGTTGATTCCTTATAAACTTTTTGTCGAATAATTGTTATTTATAAATGTTAATTGATTAACGTACTAAATTAAGCACTTATTTTAGATTTCTACAGAAAAGTTATAGCTGTCATTTAGAGGGTAAGTACAAAAATGAATCATTGTATGTACGTATAAGATAACGCATGTTTTATTAAATTATATTACAGAAAATAGCAAAAGTCTGGCTAAAAAGAGAAAACATATTCATTTAAAGAAAATAATTTTTGATTGCGCTAGAAATGAAAGCTCTGCTTTTTAATTAAAGTATAGTATTTCAAAAATTTAAAATTTGTGTGATCTTTGTCAGCAACAGAAAAACTTCCCGAAAAAAATATTCAGAACTGCCATTTAAACTGTTTTCATTTGAAGAGAACAACAGGTATGATAAAATTTACTTATTCAAACATCTTAGCGAAAACCATGGCCTCTCGTTGAAAGTATTTGTAATTGGTATAAATTGAAAATGTTGAAATTTTTCTAAATAAATGGTTTTTGGCGTAAATGTACGTTGGTATGTCCAGAGGGATCTCACGAGCCATCAAAGATATTAAACTCATTTTTTTAACCAGATAATAAAATCAATTTAACGCAGAACGGACTTTCAAAAAATTAAAATGGATTGCTTTTTACCAAAACAATTTAAAAAAACATAGAGACTGGAATGCGAGTCAAACTAATAACTTTCCATTCGTGCCCGTCTATTGATTTGTCTAAAAGTTATATTAATAACAGCATTTTGGGTCATATGAATACATTTTAAGGAAATATCTCTCTTTGTTCTCAAAATAATAGAGTCGAAAACTATTTTTAATCAGTTTTTAGTTGTTGTTGTAGGTTTTCGTATTTTATTTAATTTATTTATTTATTTATCAGGGCGACAAATGTCATTTGAAGTCGTTTTTTAAGTTCAAAATTAATTAATTATGATTAAATACAAAATTTATTTAAATAGATATGCAGAAAACAAAATGTTAAAAATTCAAAATTTAATTAAAAAAAAAAAAATATTTTAAATGTGCAACAATTTATGATGAGGTGTTGTTGCTAATTGAATGTATCTAAAAGATTCAAGGATGGTAGGATCTAGTAGTTCCACAAGTTGTTGTTATCTGCTTGAAGAACCGCTGGCGATATGGTGTCAGTAATTATTTTGGATGCAGGACATGTAACTAGACAATGCCATGTTTCTCTGGTGTAATAATGCCTTCTTGTGAAAAGTGTTTTTCCCAGCCTCATACGTAGTAATTTAATTACCTTTCTCTGGTAAGGTTTTTACTGTAGGGAGTACGCTTGTGGTGATTTTCGTACGAAAATCGAAAATCGCAAGAAAGTTTGCTACTTTCCCACGAAGTGCCTACCTCTTTATCTAAGTGTGCTGCTAATATTTTTTGAATTAAACGCGATGATTTCAATTGTTAATGGTAAGTTGAAAGTTTCCTGAGCTGCGGTGTCAGCATCTTAGTTGCCCTTGATACGTACATGTCCAGGTACCCAAGCCAAGCAAGTATCTTTGGAAGAGTATAAGAGACTTCTAACGTTTTCTAAGGATTGGCATTTAAGGCCGTTTAATATACTGAGTTTGTCAGTAAAAATTATTTTTTTTTCCAGGTAGATCCTTGGTGATAGATATAAGCATTTCTGAATTGCAGTTAGTTCTGATATTTAAGTCCGTGGTGGTAAAAATATTTTTAGTATGCAGTTGTTTAGAACTTATCAATATGCGTTTTACATTTGATTTAAAAAAAAAAATTAAATAAAAAAATAAACAATGACATTTTTAAACATTAAGTATTATTTAAACAATATAAGAATTTGTGCGATTCATTACTTCTTTAGAAAATATAAAACCAAAATACGGCTTATATCGGGAATACCCTTCTGGAGCAATAGACAAATATTTGTTTTAGAAAAAAAAATGTATAGAAAATTTAATTAAAATCTTTAGGTTCGTGTATGATACAATTCAAACTTTCGAATGACAGTATGGGGACAACTGTTATACTGTTATATTATTATTATGTCGAAAAAAAATTAAAAACAACATCTTACGCGAATCTGCTTAAAACTTTATTTTCCAAGTCTGAACTCAGTCGACTAAATTATTTGGACTGTAGGTGTGAGGACAAACAGACAGGCATAGGGCTGGAATCGGGGGAACCACTTCCTTACCATCGTAATATATCATGTTTGACTAGAATCACTAGTTCTAATTTTTTACGAATGCAATACTTGCCATATAGCTTCTATATTATGTTGCAAGTAGAAAAGTAGATCATCAAATATATTTTTTGGACAATATAAGAGCTGGTTTAGAAAAAATAATTAAATCGGTTTAGTAGATGCTGTGAAAATTTAAAAACTATAAATAGGGCTCTATTAAGGGTATTCTTTTTAAAAAATACCCTTTCAATATAAAAAATATTGATTGAAGCTAACTTAAGAAAATACATTTTGAAGAAAATAACGCACAAATCTATCACGTTGTTTTTCGAAAAAATTGAAATTTTGTATTTCTGACCAAACAAAATTTTAAAGGGACTAATTTTATTTTTGTTGTTAAAAGGTATGAAAAATTCTTAAGGTGAATCTGTTTAAAACCTTTATCGATCCAATGGCTTAGGCTATTTATAGACGAGGACATACAAGCAGGCAGACAGATGGTCGGACGAATTATTTTACGAAGGCAAGTATTAATGAAAAATATGTTACGAACCAATAAAATATTATACTATACGTTTTTTACCAAAGAAATGGCTCTATTTTATAAACAAAATTGTTGATAATATTTAAAGTTCTTTACATCACAATTTAGCTTATTGCAAAAATAAATATAAAAACTTGCATATACTTAGTACCCCAAGCTTTATCATATTTCTACGAGCAATATAAATTAGGTATATATATATATCAATACAAAATAAACAACTTCACAGAACCAAAGCATTGTAACAAGCTTTTAAAAAGACAAAACTCGTATTGCACTGCACTTATAAATTTACTCTACAGTATAGGTGATCCTGATCACACTAAGCTTAATGTAAATTTACGCGAGCGTCGGTCGTAGAGACTTATTAGATTTAGAAGCTTATAATGATAAAAAGAAAATTATATTTAACTTGTCTAATGAAAACTTTCTAGTATTATAAACAACATTCATGTGGTCGTGAAGCTGATGGAAATTCTGTCTTGTTTGTTTAAAGTGATTTTTTTTTTGTATAGGTACATACATATATAAAAGGGTTAGGGTCTAATTTTTGTATGTTCTTTCCAAAATACCCCAAAGTTTGATTTCAATATCTGTTTTATTTAACGAGATATTTTAGTGGAAAACCATTTTTTACCCAATTTAAGTAGTAATTTTTGAAAGTTCTTATTTCTTATATAAACAAATAGCTACATATTGTTTTTTTCTTAGAAAATGAAGCATATAATGAAATCATTATGTAGTCAATACTTTCATTTATTCACCAGATACCGAGAACCGAACATAAATTTTTACCAATTTTGTGTACTATATGTTGTACCTATATTTTATTTTTTATGAAAAAACTAACTGTTAGACTTTTATAAGAAATTTACTGAATGTCAAAAAGAAATATTTTACGTTAGATGAAATTAGTTTGTAGCCAATATTTTTAGTTTTTAACTTTCCGTAGGAAGTTTCAAGGTCCCTATAGGGTCGAAATAAAAGATTTTTAGAAAGATGTCTGTGAATGCGTGTGTACGAACGTTCGTACGTCCGTACTTTCGCGAAGTTTTTTTCGTCGTCCAAAGCTCAAGAACCAGTAGAGATATCGACTTCAAATAAATTTTAAAAAAGGTGAACATTTTGGCTAACCTTAAATATCTCATGATCCAATAACGCTTAAGACTTGAATTAAATTTCACATTATTATATTGTGCCGTGCTACCAACAAAATATATTTTTGGAAAAAAATCCAATTAACGGTTTTTTATAAATCAAAAAACTGAAAAAAAAATATTTTATCGCACAGAAAATATTGTTTTCGACTTTCAGAACTTTTTTTTATAAAAATCCAACGGTCGGTTTTTTCATACAAAAATAAAATCTACAAAAAATAGTACGCAAATTTGATAAACAATGATGTGCGGTTCTCGATATCTCGTGAACAATAGACGATATTGACTTCAAATTAATTTCATTCATTCAATTTGTATTTGTTTGTATAAGAAATTAAAACTTTTAAAAAAATGCTATTAAAATTGGTTAAAAAATGGTTTTCGACTAAAAATCTAGTTAACAAAAAAAGGTTTTTAAATTAAACGATTTTCATATGATGCAAAATATTGTTGGTAATTTTTAAATTTTTTAGAATAATTCAACTGACAACTTTTTTAACAAAACACGAAAACCTACAAACCTTTTAAGCAACACAAATCGACAGACGGGATGGTAAGTTATCAGTGTGAGTCAAACCCCAGCCTCTTTTCTTAAATAAGGAAATAACATTAAATTTTACAAATTTTTGCCAAGATACTATACTTCAAACATAAAAGTGCAAAATAAACTTTGTTTCAAATTTCAAGACATTAATTATTTATTTAAGAGAATATAAGAGTACTTGCAGACAAAAAATAATTGAAATTGGTTGATTGGTTTTTAAGAAAACTTCAAAACAAAATTACTGTTCTTTAGGGGGTATCCTTCTGGAGCAATAATAAAATATTTCTTTTTTATTGAAAAAGTCAGGCTATGAAAAAAAAATTAGAGAAAATTTAATATAACTCTATTGGTTCGTTTTTGAAAAAACTTAAATTTTCGATTTTGACCAAATAATTTGGATGAGGACCACTGTTATTTTTAGTTTAAAACAAAAATGATTAAATCGCCTAATGCCAATCTGCTCAAAACTTTAATTTCCAAGATTGAAACCCATCGACCAAATGGTTTGCGCTGCAGCAGTGTAGAAACGAGGATAGAAAATCAGACGCACAGAATAAATCGGGGGACCTACTTTTTTCCGACTGTCGCAAGTAAACATGAAAAAAAGAGGCTGCGATGCGACCCACACTGATAACTTCCCATCCTGTCTGTCGATTTGTCTTGTTTTAAACTTCAACAAAATGTTCATAACAATACTTTGTGTGAGATTAATAATAATTTGAAGTTTGTAACGTTGGTTGTTGTTACGTTTCCGAAGAGAACACAAAAAATATGTTTGCGTGAGTGTGTGTGTGTGTGATGAGCGTGATGCTGAAGCTATAATATGTAAGCGAGTGGAGCGAGTGGATCGACGATGATGATGAGCAGAGCCAAGCGACCAAAGTAATTTTGTTCAGCTTGTCTACTGAAGACGATGAGTGCTGCTAAAGCTATATGCTAGCGAGTGGAGCGACGATGATGAGCAGAGCCAAGCGACCAAAGTAATTTTGTACAGCTTGTCTACTGAAGCCAACGTTGAAAAGCAAACTATTGAAAATAAAAGAGCAACTCCAACTATAAGTTGTGTGTTTACCAGTTTATTGAACAGAATGCTTACTAAGTATGATTTGCTTCGCCCTTTTATACAAAAAAAAGGAGAAGCACATTACATTAAAATATTTATGAAAATGTGTTTTCTATTAATAAAATATAGCACTTTTGATGTTTGTATGATAATGAAAAAATGTGCTGATTATTATAAATAATTAATTTATACAATTCAAAATATATATATTTTATGTCTGTATAATATGTAAAATATGTATGGTTGTTGTTATATATGATGTTTGTGTATTTTAGGCTGAAGGTGGCTGTTACAAGTTAATATTTTTCTTTGTTCTCCTAAAACTTGAATTGAAAACCATTTCTAATCAGTTTTTGTTGTTTTCGTAGGTTTTCGAGTTTTCTTTAAAAAGTAGGCAGTTGATTTTTTCTAAGAAATTAACTAAAAATGACCAGCAATATTTTGCATTTCATGAAATAGTTTTATTTCGAAATCAATTTTTTACCAATTTTAGTAGCAATCCTTGAAAGTTTTTATTTCTTATGTAAACAAATACAGATTGGGTTTTTCTAAGACAAAAGATATCGAGAGTCGAACATAAATTTTTGCAGTTTTGCGTACTATGCGTATGCACGACGGAAAAAAACGCTCTCCGAACGTACGAACGTATATAAGCCCGCACGCACAGACATCCCCCTAAAAATCTTTTATTTGGACTCTAGTGACCCTGAAAATTTGGGAAATTTCCAAATTTTTAACTTCCCATAGGAAGTTATTGTAATCGGTGCGATTTGTCGAATTGAAAATTTTGTAATTTCTCGATATTTCAAGATCCCTAGAGTCTTAATAAAATATTTTAAGAGAGATTTCTGTGCATGCGTTTGTGCGTATGCGTACGTTTGTACGTCCGTACGTTCCGGATGCTTTATTCTTCGTCTATATCTTAAGAACCAGTAAAGATATCGACTTCAAATAAATTGCAGGAAGGACTTTCAAGACAATCGAGTGGGTATTTTTTTTTACCAAAGCAATTGATTAACCCAAAATATATTACGAACGAATAAAGCTAGCGACTTGAATTAAATTTTGTATTAGAAATTGTGACATGATACCAAACAGATATAATTTTGAAAAAAAAAATCAAAATTACGTTTTTTTTTTATAAATCAAAAAACTGAAAAAAAATAATTGTCTCCTCGAATATTTTACGAACAAAAAATAATTTTATCTCCAGAATAGTTTTATGCAACGAAGAATAACAATTTCGACATCTGGTAAAATTTTGATAAAAATCGAATTGACAATTTTTTTACAAAACATACATACAAAATAATAAAAAAAACATTAGGTAGGTACTTTAAGTTGGTGAAAATTGAGTTTCGACTCAAATATTTTTTCAAAAACTCAAAATAATTTCATTTTGTAGAAAGTATAGTTTTTGACATTCATTGAAATTTTTATAAAAATAAAAAAATTCAATTTCTGCAAATTGATAAAAATTGATTCTCGATATCTCGTGAATAAATTAAGGGATTGTCTTCAAAATGATTTCATTATGTGCTAAATTTTTTTGTTAAAGTAGGATATTGTTCTTGAAAAGTCTAATATGTATTTGTTTACATAAGAAAGACACATTTTTCAGAAATGCTAATAAAATTTTTAAGAATTAGTTTTCGACTAAAAACCTCCAAGAATAGATTTTGAAATCAAACTATTTCATCATATGCAAAATATTGTTGATTATTTTTAGTTAATATTTTAAACAACAACTTTAAAAAAAAACACGAAAACTAAAAAAACTACAAAGAACTGGTTTTCGACTCAAGTGTCAAAAGAACAAAGAAAGATATTGACTTCAAATTATTTATGTCACACAAAATTTTGTTATAAATATTTTGTTAAAGTTTTAAGCAAAACAAATCGACCGACGCGACGGGATGGGAAGTTTTTTTTATTTTTTGATTGTAAGGAAAACTATCATTTGAATTATTTTTTAATTCATATGTTCCTGAGATTTTTCGGTCAACCAAATTTTTTTCAAAACCACCTAATGAATTTAAATAGTTTCTTCGTTACTTGTATTTATAAATAATATCAAGGCCAGGGTTAGCATAATTATAAGTATAGCATCATTATTAATACACTTGTTATCAAAAGTAAACTCATAAATGCAAACCTTATACTTTCTTCTCTATTTATTCCTTTCATTAAATCAATGAAAAAATTCAACTTTCTATCAACATAAACTTGAAGATAGTCTACATCAACATCTGTGTTGGAAGACCTTTTTTTACATATTCTTAAGATAACCCCTATTTCAAGATGAAAATTTACATAGATACATTAAATTGAATTTTATTAATTAATTGATGTCAAATGTTAATGATAATGTTGAAGTGCGACTGATTAATGTTGATAATTATTTATTGAAAACAAGGTACATTTTAGATCTCATGACTTTGGTATATGGTATGGTGAATAGGTTGAACTAACATCATCGTCTTATTAAGCAACTGTCTAAACCTTAACTAGTCCCTCATGAGGTTAATGAACCTCTTTTCCATAAAATTGATTAGGGATGCTACGTCAAGATGATAACGTTTCTTGATTATTAATTAAAAAAAAAACAAATATTAGAAATCCAGCCTTTTTAATAGGTTTTATCAATAATTGTTCGTCGATGAAAAAGTGCCACACCATTTTAAATAAGATCAGCTGATATGATATGAGTTTCTCGAGTTTCATTGAGTTTAAGCTTTTTGATAAATTACTATTTTATATAAATTCGCACTTCAATTTTTACGTTTAATATCGCAAATATTTTTAATTTCTATTAACTTCTTCGTTGCCAATAACAAAAAATAATACAAATTCTTCATTTAATTTGTTATTTTTTTAGTTTTTTTTTTAACATTTTTAGTCATCCTCATATTCTTCACCGGAATCGATTATAACACGATTAACCTCTGAAAAAGAAAATTAAATTTTATTTTTTCATTTCTCAAAACAGGTAAAAAAGATATCTCAAAGATCATACTTTTAAAGGAACGCGTCCATCCAAGCTGTACATTTTCTTCTGTATTTTTCTCAGTTAACCAAATTATCATAGGTTTGTAGTATTCCAGTAAGCTATTGGAACTTATTGTATGATTTTCTGGAATTAATGTTTTCAGCACGTCATTTTTCCGCTTTGAAGATCCTAGTTTCATCATTTTTCTGTAATCATAAAAGAAGAATAAACTCTTATATTTCTTGGAGACAACGTTTATATTATGTTTAAAGAAATTACTTAAGCGCGTCGCCTACGTCCTTGCTGCCAAAGAAATCAAATTTTTGAAGTTCATCCTCAGAATACTTTCCACTGATCTGGCATAGTTTCTTATAAAATTGATAACCCAACACTTCAGAGTTGAACTTTCTATCTTATCGAAGTTATTCGTTTAAACCCACCTTGCTTGTCGGTTTTCATTTAGTTCAGTATAGAAGTTTACTGGAAAATCATAGGTATTACTAACTCGATTCAATGGAGGTCCAACTCCAACATACTGATCCATTAGTTTCCAATAATGTTTATTGAGAAGACCCAATTCGACTTTACCAGCGAAAAAGTCAGCCATTACCTTGGCATGGACAAAATGTTGAGGAATATTAAGCAATGTATGGAAGCCCTATTAATACAAAAATTTAAGAACTGTATTTCTTTAAGTAAGTTCCTTGCTATCTAATTTACCATCCTTAAGAGTCGATTGAATTCCACTTCTTCGGTGATATCAAAATTATTTAAAAGTCCAATAGTTTTCAAATGACCCAATGTCGATGCTGAAAGTATTACTGCTTCTCCAACTGATAGCTCAAGATCGTGTGCTTCAAAGAAGTAAGCCGGAAGATTGGTCTTTTCTTGAGCATAATACATCTGACCCATATAACCATGAGCTTGTAGGAACGTCCTGAAGTCAATTTTATGACAAAAGTACATACAAACATTGTTTGAAAAGTCATAAACTGTTGGCTTGCAATCACCCTCATCTGCTTCCTTATTCATTCTTATATCGCCTAAGTAAGTTTCGGGTAAAGAATTAAATCCTAGAGATTTGTAAAATTGATTCTCAGTTTTAAAAAGTTTTGCTATTTTTAAGAATATTATTGTAGGGTGGAAGCTTAGCCAGCGGAAACATTTTCTCTATAATACTTGCATTGGTCCAAATTTGAGCTACAACTTGTCGGAATAAGTGGTTAGGAATAACTCCATTTGCTTTGATTATTTTAAGACCGTATTTTTTGTATAATTGGTTTCGAATAAAAGAGTGAAGTTTCATCCAAAATTCCAAAGGAGATATACCTGTTGATATATTTTAAAATATTTTTTTAAGTTAATAATAAAACAGTTTTAAGGGAATTGGGAAAAATCAGTGCATTTCTGAATCAACCTATTGTATGGGAAGCTGAAACTGAGATTACATTTTGTAAAGAACTGTCATAGCTATCATCAAGCAAAAAGGAGTCCCACAAGAGTCAATACTTGGTCCTAATCTATTTTTTCTTTAAATTTCTGAACTAAGGAAGTAAAATATTCCCTGATTAACTTTTATGTTGAAGATGTCGAATTCTTCCAAAATAGTCAACTTACTGTGAGTTGGATTTAATTTGTGGAAAAAGATTCTTAGAACTCACCAGTTGCGTTAGCTGCTTTTAAAATCACATCGGTGATTGTTATTAAATTTCTTACAACCAAATCCGAGTTATGCTCCCTCAATTCTTTCCAATAATACTTTAATTCGGCACTATTATTCGTGTAAGCAATTACGTTTTCAATATCCGGAAAATAAGCCAAATTAACTCTTTTCTTATGAAATTTCGCAATGTTCCTCCGACTTCCAATAGCCTCAACAGCATTGATTGCATCCAACATCTTCTCAAACCACCATGTTCCAAGAATTCCTTCATCAGCTTGTTGGGTGAGTATCTCGAGAATATACTTCAAATCTTCGACTTTGAATTGTGAAGTTTCGAATTTTTTCGATTGCTGAGGAAGTTCAGCAATTGAATTCGTTACATTTTGTAATTTTTGATATCGAAACATTAAATTTGGATTTATGTCAAGATCGTGGCCTACTAGCCGCATTTCTTCGTATATTGTATTAAGTTTATTGTTTGCATCTTGGATGAATAGTCTTGCTTCTGATTCGTCGGTGTTCAATGGAGCTGGATTTGAATTCTATACATAATTGATATAAATTCACACTATCAAATAAATAAATTCTAGCACTATCATCGCAAGGATAAAAGCTGATGAATTTTGAAATATGACTAAATTATTATTATTATTATTATTATTATTATTATTATTATTATTATTATTATTATTATTATTATTATTATTATTATTATTATTATTATTATTATTATTATTATTATTATTATTATTATTATTATTATTATTATTATTATTATTATTATTATTATTATTATTATTATTATTATTATTATTATTATTATTATTATTATTATTATTATTATTATTATTATTATTATTATTATTATTATTATTATTATTATTATTATTATTATTATTATTATTATTATTATTATTATTATTATTATTATTTATTATTATTATTATTATTATTATTATTATTATTATTATTATTATTATTATTATTATTATTATTATTATTATTATTATTATTATTATTATTATTATTATTATTATTATTATTATTATTATTATTATTATTATTATTATTATTATTATTATTATTATTATTATTATTATTATTATTATTATTATTATTATTATTATTATTATTATTATTATTATTATTATTATTATTATTATTATTATTATTATTATTATTATTATTATTATTATTATTATTATTATTATTATTATTATTATTATTATTATTATTATTATTATTATTATTATTATTATTATTATTATTATTATTATTATTATTATTATTATATTATTATTATTATTATTATTATTATTATTATTATTATTATTATTATTATTATTATTATTATTATTATTATTATTATTATTATTATTATTATTATTATTATTATTATTATTATTATTATTATTATTATTATTATTATTATTATTATTATTATTATTATTATTATTATTATTATTATTATTATTATTATTATTATTATTATTATTATTATTATTATTATTATTATTATTATTATTATTATTATTATTATTATTATTATTATTATTATTATTATTATTATTATTATTATTATTATTATTATTATTATTATTATTATTATTATTATTATTATTATTATTATTATTATTATTATTATTATTCCTTTATTTCATTAAAAAACATTTTTTTACTTGCCTCTTAAAATTAAAATTTGTTGATATTTATATTGTTTACAGTAGCTAATTTTTTAATATTAAGTCACTTTGTTTTGTTTTTTTAGATTGGACCTCAAACTTTACATAAACTATAAGAACCACCAATTTTTATAAAGGTTTCTTTTATATGAGATTTCGTTTTGAAAAGGGAGTTATAATTGAGCAGCTGTCACTTCTGAAAATATCATTTTCATACTTGACAAGTATAAATTACGTCTTTGCTGAAAATGGATGGAAAATCGATATAAGCTTGAACAATGCATTTAAACTGTCAACTTTTTCGGGAAATGTTGGAATTAGTTATGTGAAGTTTCATAAAAAGAAAAAGACGCTGAAACCTGTAACTGTGCCGGATATTTGTTTTGTACACAAAAATAATCATCCATTGATATCTCTTTTAAATAATTGTTTTTCAAAATAAACTCAAAAGTGGAATGAATGAAATACGAGTATGTATTATTTTTATATTACAAGCAAAACTTTATAGATACAAGTTTTATGACGGCTTTTGCAAAGAAGGTCAGAAAAAGTACCTGTTTTTTTGTGCCACAAGGATAGGGACAAGATCTAAATTTACCTGTTAGACCCTTTAAAGTAAAGAAATTAACTGATTTCTGAATTAGTTCAAGTAACCTGTGGTTTATGGATTTATAAAGTTCTGTCAGATAATTGAGCGAAATTTGGGCCAAGGACCGTTTTATGGCTTCAATAATTTCTTCGTTTTTTTGGTATGGCCGTCCTCCTTCGTAGACTTCTCTTGAAATTCATCCCCAGACGTTTTCCATGTTGTTCACGTAAGAAGAATATGGGGCCATGGTATAATAAGTTCACATTTTGTTCTGAATTCAGGCTTTTGTTGTCCGTGCGGTATGTTTTGGTGCATAATCTTGTTGGAAAGTATATCGTTGTCCATCAAATAATTCAGAAAACTGAGGAAAAGCTTGTTGCAGAATTGATTTGAAAGTGACTGCCGTCATTTTAGAGCTTTGCAAATCCAGCTCCATGGATAGGTGAATGCTCAATATACCATTACACCAGGACCTTAGCTGTGCTTTTTTGCAAGATAGAATTATTACTTTCTTACTAAAATAAATAAACGTTTTTTATCTTTTTCATCGGATAAGACGACGCACGGTATGCCAAGCTCGATTCCACCTGATGTGATTTGTTAAAAATGAATGCGTTGTTTCCTTCGTGCAGCATTCAATGGGGGTCTTTTCTTCATTTTTTTGTGTCGAATATGGTCTGCCTTCTTAACAGTAGAAAACCAAAGATCCACATTGAAAATTAAGTTTAGCAAATCTTGCATTTTGCGTTTTGGTTACTGAACTAGATGAAATTTATCCACCACACTAGTGTTCTATGTAACAAGAGTAGGAAGGTAGCGATATAGCGATACCAAATTCCAGTAGTCGGTGATCGGTGTGGACTGGGTGCTAGCCCACACAATACTGAATTAGTCCTATTTTCGGGGAAAAACAAAATTTGTCAACACTCCCCATATTAAAGGAATTCAATTAAAGTTCTCAGACGAGGCTAAGTTAAGTATACCTGGGTCTTATTTAAAAGAAAAAAACTAAATTGAAAACGCAAAATACAAAAAAAATTCAAAAAATCTACTGTATCTGTAGTAGTAGTTGGTAATAAATGGGGCTTACAACCCGGAATTACGCATTGGTTATACCTTTGTATATAAAAACTATAGTACTCTTATGGAACATGAATTTTTAGTTCATTGATGGTTGACAGGCGGCGCTCGGATTACTGAAAATTTGTTGTGGAGATTACGGAAGTTAATTCGAAAACCAAGTTGAGGAAAAGAGGTGGTTGCATTATTTTCACTCTCGTAAGAAGTCAAGAGAGTAAGGGAGGTAAACAAAAAATTTATTTGTTTACGTTTTTTTTGTGTGTTGTTATGGAGATATTCATATGATTGTATTGAACTACATATGTAGGTTTTTTTGTTGTTGTCTTATTGTGAATATTGTACATAGGTAGTTGTAGTTGTGTGGATGTGCATATTTAAAAATTGGCAATAGATTTTAATTTTTTGGAAAGAAACAACTCGGTAGGTAGGGAAATTCAATTTTGAGTCAGTTATGTATATGTAGGTATGTAGGGAGGTAGGTACCTACAAAAAATTGTAGGTTGACTTTTTCTAAAAATTTAAAGAAATGTTGTCAACAGTGTGTTGTATTAAATAAATCAAATTTGAAGCCAATAGTTTCAACTGTCCTCGAAATATTCGAAGCAAAACAAAAAAAAAAAAACATAACGATCGTTAGTTAATTTTTGTTTTGTTGAAAAAAGGTGTCAATTAGATCTTTTTTTTAAATTTTACCCAATGTAAGAAACAATTAGTTTGAAGCCAGTATCTTCATTTTGGCCAAGATATTCGAGTCGAAGTCAATTTAATTTTTCCAGAAATTGATACATGTGTCGAAAATGTTATTTTTATTTGCATTCAGACATTCTGGACCGATAAAAATAACTTATTATTGGAAGTTAATAATTATAACTAAAATAATAATAAGTATAATAATGCGACACGTCTGTCGATTTGTCTTTCTTAAACCTTTTACAAAATATTCATAACAATATTTTGTGTAAGATAAATAATAATTAATAATTTGAAGTCAATATTTTTCTTTGTTCTTTCAATACTCAAGCCAAAAACCGTTTATAATTCATTTGTTGTTCTTTCCGTAGGTTTTCGTGTTTTTTTAATAACTTAAATTTTTCTAAAAGATTATTTAAAAATTACTAACAATAAATTTTTTAACGAGATTTTTAGTCGAAAGCCAATTTTTTACAATTTTGCGTTTTAATTTTTGCAGATTGAAATTTTTACAAGAAAATTGAATGTTGTTTTTTTATAAAAATGTTACTGAATGTCAAAAACAATATTTTCTGTAAGATAAAATTAGTTTGAAGCCAATATCTTAAATTCTTTAAAAGATATTTGAGTCGAAAATCAATTTTTACCAACTTTTAGATGTTTTTTAGGTTTTTATTAAAACAAAACTGGCAATTCGATTTTTATCAAAATTATAACAGATGTCGAAAACGTTTTTATATTAAATTAATAGATATGACACGTTTATTATGTTTTTCAATTTGACATAAGTTTAACGAAAGTGTCACTTTTGATTTTTTGGTACATTTATATTCCTGAAATTCGTGTTTAAGTCTCAATTCTAGGCAATACTATAAGTTTTAAACTGAAAGGAATTTCTAAGAAAATGACAAAAAAGTATATCTTCAAGGGGGGTGTCATCACCCCTACAACCCCCCTGGATCCGCCATTGACTTTTATTTGTCTTCTTTTCAAATATACTTACATACCTGTATCGTTAGCGTATTCTTTTCATTTCAGCAATAATAATTCCTACTTGTATATAAACAAAGGTATCATTGAAACTAAATTCTTCAGAACTATTTTATTGATGAATCCGAAACTTTCCCTGTAGCTTATTCCAAACCAAAATTGCAAAAAAGTATATTATTTAAGAGATTAACTGAATTATCAAATTATTATATTAAATTTAGCCCCTGACATAGATTTTGATAGTGTTATCAAAAAATTCAAAATCCAAAATAAATTTTCAACTGTTTAAAAGTTAAAATTCGGAATCACTTCTTAAAGTTCAAGAATTACAAATGTGAACTTGTCATAATCATGGTTGATTATCACAAGCTGTGCAAGTCAATAAATTCACTTCAATTCAATTGAAAAATGTCTAATGATAAAGATCAAAAAATAGTTCCCATTAGGATTTTTTCAAGTGATATCATTTTTTTGAAGTTGCAAGAATTTCAAAACAAACACAAAACACAAGAATATTTCTTTTGTTACTGTTACGAGCTTACAAGTAAAAACAAATCTTAAGGTTTATAAGTTTATCCGAAACATTGAGCTGGTTGGTATTAAGGCTTAGGTAAATCTTCTTTGGAATCCTTCCAGCCTGGTTTTACTTTCGCTTGTGCGTTCTTTTCAAGTAGCAATTTTTTCACAGGATCAAAATACTCTAAGATTCCTTCAGCTCTTGTTGTTGGATCTTCAGGAAACATTGTTGCCATTACTTCTTTTAAAGGTTTGGAATTACCAAGACGCATCATATTCCTAGAAAATAGAATTTTCTTAGCTTATAAATATAAAATATTTATTGTTTTTAATTTACTTCAAAGCATCACCAGCAGCCTTTGATCCAGAAATATCACAACGATGCAATGGTTCCTTGGGAGATTGTCCACTGAGCTCACATAATTTCTTATGGATTTGATAACTCAGGATTTCAGAGTCGAATTTTCTAGAAAAATAACATTCACCTTAAATACAAAAGTTAAAAAATATTTTTTTTCCTACCTAGATTCCAAATTCTGATGAATATCATAGTAAAATTCAGGAGGTAGATCAAGATAATTGTCTGATTCTTCTACAGGTGTTGGCCGCTTAATACCAACGTACTTATCCATTAACTCCCAATATTTCTTGTTGAGTTCTTTATGATCGACATTTTCGTTTTCCAATGTTAGAAGATGCTCCATCATTTTAATGTGAACAAATTCGATTGGAATTCTTAGCAGACTTTCGATACTTTTCCTCAAAAGTCTATTTATTTCTACAGATGATGATAATGAATCTTCGTCTTGAATAACTCCAATGGCTTTTAAATTATGAAGTGTAAACGCTGATAAACTAGCCGCCTTTCCAATGGCATTCTCTAGATTGTATGCAGAAAAGAAATAAGTCGGTAGACCAGTCATTTCTTTGGCATAATAGAGTTTTCCCATATCCGAATATGAATCAATTAATTGGCGAAAACTCATTTCTTCACAAAACTTAAGATGGATCTGGGAGGTTTTGTAATAAATATCATTTCTACATTTAAACCGATCGAGAAGATATTCTAGCTCTTCTTTCTTCTTTATATCAGCTTCCCAGACCTCATTTGGAAATGGTGTGAATCCTAATTTCTCATAAAATGAATCAGCCCATTTCATTGTTTTGAACTTTTCATCGGTAACGTATTTAGCTTGAGGAAGATCATTGTATGGAAACATTTCTTCTAAAATAGTACTCCCGTTTGACCAAGCTTGAATCATTACTTGTTCGAACAAATGAGCAGGAATCAATCCGTCTGGTTCGGTAACTGAATCACCGTACTTCTTTCGTATGCCATTTCGAATGAAAGCGTGTAATTCCTTATAGAGGGGCTCAATTTCCTTCATTAAATTTTCAAATTGTGTGAGATTGTAGTGGCGCATCCAAAAGTCCAAAGGAGAAACATCTTTAAAGGAAAACAAAATTACTACAGTAGGAGCAATATTAATATTTATGCTAGAATGTACGATTCTCCCATAGAAAAAGTCACCATTTTAAGGTACACAGTTATTCTTGTTTGCTAAATTCAGACATTATTTACTAAAAAAAGACCTATAACTTTAAGATTGGTCAAAAGTGTTTAAAACATATTCCTAGATTTATTTAAATGTAACAGTCAACTTGAAATTTGCCTAAATTGTCGCATTGACTACCAAAATAGTCAATATGACAACCTCATTTAAAAAAATCAACTATTGGACAGTCAATAGAACAATTTTCGATTTTCAATTTTGGGTAGTCAATATGACAACAAAAGTAGTGAATAGAACAGCTTCGGTAGCCAATATGATAATTGGGTTGTCATATTGACTACCAAAATTGACTAGTGAGAATTGTTATATTGGCTATCCGGAAGTTAAATTAGATAAGTGTTTTCATAAAAAATTGTCATATTGACTACTGCAGTTGCCATATTGACTACCGCAGTTATCATATTGACTACCACATTAGTCAAAACTTAGTCAACTTCTTTCAACCAAAGTTGTCATATGGACTACTACAGTTGTCATATTGACTACCAAATTGTAAAAAAATTTCGGATTCCGAAATTGACAACCGAAAATTTTTCTATTGACTATCGCTGTTATCGGCTGAAAATTGACTACCAAATAGTCAATTTGGCTATCAAAATAGTCAATAGGATGACTTTTTCCTTTCTGTGTAAGTTAACTTCAAAAATGTAAATGTCATTTATTTAAAAACCTTAAGTTGAAAGCGTTTTTTTTTACTTGATTTTTGTAGATATATACATTTTATTAATTTTAGTTTAAAAATATTTTAAGTCAATTATTAACGCAATCATTTCCGAGATATTGAATTTTGAGAAAAAAATTAATATTTATTTTTAAAATCCAAAATAAAACAATGACTGTTTTGATCATCTAATATGGGGAAAGTGCGATAACTTGGGTCCGAAAATTAATAACAAAATTTTGTAGAGGGGTTATATACCCCCTATGACAAATAGTCTGCCCTTCTCGAGCAATACAAATATATTTTAAACTTCCCATAGGAAATTATTGTAATCTGTCTGATTTTTCGAATTGAAAATTTTAGCATTTCCCAACATTTCAAGAATTTTGGGAAAGATCGAATTGACGGCTTTTTGATACAAAATTGTTTTCGGCTAAAGTACTTTGAAAACAATAAAGAAAGATATTAAGTTCAAACTTTTTTATCTTATACCTATGTACATAATATTGTTAGATAAACCGACGGACGGGCACGGATGGGAAATTATAAGTAGGTATGGGTCGCATCCTAGCCTCTATTTTCTTCTTAAGTCGACAATCGTCATCAAATAATCCTTATAAATAGATACATTTGGTGGCGCAACAGCTCATAGAGAACCAGGGCCTAGTAACTTATTGCTTTTAATTATTAAGTAAAAAAAAGAATGGTCGGACTCATTTTCAAAGGTACATCACTTACAAAACTTAAATTACACCCACAAACAACTCAATATAGCTACAAAAACCAACCTGATATATTAGCCGCGTGTTTTAATCCATCCAGTACAAAATTCAGATTTTCTGCTGCCCATTTTCCACTTGTAAATCTCACTTCTTTCCAATAAAATTCAATTTCCTTTAAATTCATAGATTCTTCAATTGCTAGTTCAACAACTGCTTTGGGAACATCCAAATCCTCCGTGTAAAAATATGATCCTCCCGTATTGGAATTTCTGAGATCGATAATTCTTTCTACCATTTCAACATAATGATCCACTCCCATAATCTTGTCATCAACAAATTTTATAATTTCTTCAAATTCATATTTAAGTTGCTTGTCTTTGAAATTTTTGAAATTAAACTTTTTAATTTCATTTGCAATATCCACTAGTAGTGTAGTTTCACCCAAAATATAATCATCTATTGGATCTTCGTAGAACTCTTTTAATAAGTCACTTGATTCACTTGCAAATTGTTTGGCTTCACTTTCGTTTGACTTTAATTCAGTTGCATTCGAAATCTATAAACAAATTTTCTTAAACATTACAATTAATAAGAAAGAATTATTAGAAATAATTACCGCTAACAAACTAACTGAACCAATACAAAATACTTTGAATACAAATTGTAACGAGTCTAACATCGTGATCTCGATGTGCTGTGCACTTGGCCTTATGCGAATTTGTACTGACTTGACTTCTAGAAGATAACCTTATTTTTGTTTATATTGAAAAGAGCTTGACTTTTTTAATTATTTATTTATGCATCAATCAAAAGTTAAATCGTATAAAATAACAACCTTCAAGAATATGTTGTGTAAAACAAGTTACTTAAAGGGGTTTCCCAACCAAGATGCATCTCTAATTTCCACAAGCATTCTTTTCAGTATATCTGTGCAATAGAAGATTGTAGATATTTTTATGCTGACATTAATGAAAAAAATTCATATACCTACAAATGTTTTTAGCCTGTGTTGCCATTTTCACTTTTCATAAGTAAGATTTTATTGTAACTATTGGCTGTGAGTTCTGACCGTCCATCATCTGGAAATTCAGTCCAAACACAGAAACTATTTATTTATTTTTTTATTTATTTATTTCATGATGTATATGCTAACACGGTAAGATTAATCTTATAAATTCGTGATAGTTTATATCTATTATGTACATTGTTCAAGTTTAATTATTTAAAAAAAAAAAGAGCAAAAATTAACTTTAATGATTTTTTAATATCTAAATATAAATTTTAATGAATTCAAAAAAAAAAAAGAATACAAACAAGAAAAATAGAACGGGAATTTATGAGTTAGGATGAAAAGAAGGGGAAAAAGAGGTTAATAGTGTCAGAAAAGATAGAGGAGAAAAGAGGAGAAAAATTAGAAGTTAGTTGCTTTGAATAATAAAGAAATCTTTTAAACTATTTTGAAATCGACGCGCGTTATTTATTTCTCGCAGATGAGGTGGGAGTGAATTCCAAAGGCGGATTGCAGCTATAAAAAATTGTCTTTCAGATGTAAGACATTGGAAACGGGGAAGTATTAAAAAATTTGATCTGTTTGATACCGAAAAACGAAGAAAATTATAAAGATATGTTGGTTGACCAGTTCGTAAGACAGAAAACAATATTTTCAAGGTTCGAAATTTAACAAAGCTTTGAAATGACATATTAAGGAGTTTCAGGCTCAGACGAGACACATGATCGTATTTTTTAAGTCCGTATATGTAACGAATAGTACTATTAAATGCTACCTTTAATTTAGTTTTGCTGGCAGAATCACAGTTAAAATATATTTCACAACCTAAAGTTAGAAGAAGAGAATCATTCTTGTGTTTAATGGTGTAAGCTTTTGAAAAGTCCACAAATTCCGGAGAATTCCCTATGTTCTTCCTACTATTAAATTAATATGGTCATTCCACGTCAATGTTCTGTTGAAAACCATTCCTAGATTTTTTGATGAGTTTACAAATTGTTAACAAATGCTGTTGAGCATTACCGATGGAAAATAAGATATATCTAACACTCTTTTAGAGATGACAAGATATTTACATTTGCTTGGGTTAAGATTTAAACCATTTCTTTCTGCCCAGCTAGAGATTCGCTCAAGATCCTCGTTCATATTGAAAATACAGTTTTCTATAAGGCCTAGTGCACAGCTTTGATATATTTGAATATCATCTGCGTAAAAATGTTTTGAAGAGTGCATAATTATTGACGCTATTTCGTTAATATATAAGGAAAAAAGGAGTGGAGCCAGTATCGATCCTTGCGGAACACCTCGTACTATGGGAAGGAAATCGGAAAGCTGATTATCGAGACAAACGGCTTGCTTCCTATTGGTTAAGTAAGAGGACAACACTTTGATCGCTTCTGGAGAAAAGTTGACGCAGTTTATTTAGGAGAACGGAATGGTTAACCATATCAAAGGCCTTCGAGAAATCGAGAAGAACCAACACACTGACACAATCCTTATCAAGTTCGGATCTTATATCTTAAATGACTTTCATCAGCGCGGTTGTACAACTGTGTTTTGGTCGAAAACCTGATTGAATATTCGCTAAGAGGCTATTACTCCGTACATAACTATTAAGTTGAGTTTGCATTATGCGTTCGCAGACTTTTGATAAGAATGGAAGAATGGAGATCAGTCTGAATTCATCACATAGGGAATTTTTTGGGATAGGAATAATTTTAGCTGATTTCCATTTTTGAGGAAAAATTCCAGTAGTAAGAACGGTGTTGAAAATATGTGTTAAAAAAGGCAGTAACAAAGGCAAAATGGCTTTGAGGAAAAAAGGGTTAATTCCGTCCACCCCCATTGCATTAGATTTAACTGCAAGGAAATTTTCAACAACAACTTCATTTGTTACTCCTGAAAAAGAGAAAGGGGAAAAGGAGAACATGTGTTCTACTCGTACGTCATCTGTATTTATGTCTCCTGGTTGAACTTGGTTTAAAGGAGTTAAAAACTTGCGATTAAGTTCATTGCGGTCAACGCTGTTTTGGATCACTTGACGTTGTTTTCCAGTTCCAAATTCACGTAGGTTTTTCCAGAGCTTTCGGCCATCAGAACTTGTGTTAAGTCGGGTGGAATAAAATTGATTTTTGCCATTCTAATTTCTAAAACAACTTTGTTACGTAGAATTTTATAAGCTTTATAAAGGTCTTCAACCCGATATCGTATCCACCATCGGTAAGCTTGATCACGCTGGTTAATCAAATCTTTAATTACATTGGTGAACCAGGGTTTCGGTATCGATTGGGATCTTTTGGTTATAAGTGGGACATGGTTATCGTACAAGTTTATTAAGTTGTTATTCAAAAACTCTACTTGATCATCAGGTGAGGACATTAAGTAAATGTTTTCCCAAGGAATACAGCGAATATGATGTTCAAGTAAAGATAAGTCAATGTTTTTAAAGTCCCGAACTTGATAAGACGTATGCGTGCTATTTTCAATACTAAAATCAAAAGTCAGAAAAATAAGATCGTGGCATGAAAATAAAAGAGCAGAAAGTTGGTCGTAGCATAACACTTTGTCAATATTATTAACAAAGAAAATATCCAGTAAAGTGCTTGAGGTTCTAGTAAAGTGAGTGGGAACTGAAGAGTTAACGGAATATAGATCATAAGAACTCATTTCTTCACACAGACTTTTATCAACTAAAATATTATTTTTAAGGTTACCACATATAATTACATTAGAAGATCTTACCGTAATATGCTGTATTAGATTGTATAATGGTTCTGTTTCAACATATCTATTTAGCCGATAGATAACTCCCAGCAAAAGGTTATTTTCGCTACCTACAACATCCAAGAATAAATATTCGTACGTGGAACCTGGCGGGGAGGAGCAAATTACTTTACACGGCAAACCAACTCTAATATAAATCGCAACACCACCACCACGACCACATCTATCGGACCTAAAAAGTTTGTAGCCATTCAATTTATAACAAGCATCGCTAATCTCAGGAGAAAACCATGTTTCGGAGATACAAACTGCATCCAATTTCGATTCCTCAAACAAATTTCTAAATTCGTCGATTTTCGGCAGCAAACTTTGAGCATTAATGTGAGCGACCTTAAAACCAACTCTACGTTTGCAAAAAACTTTAAGCATTGTTTTTAGTATAACATCGCTGCCGCCACCCAAGGAATTCACATTTTTCTCACTCAACTCTGTAATTTATAGTTTTGGAGCGAGAGAATAATGTAAATCATTTGTATTTTGACACTGACAGCTGCTTTCTTATCGAAATATTAAACAAATTGTTGTTCAGTTTAGTTGTTTTGGGTTTTATTTCGCGAAACTGGTTTCCACAATTTGATTGATTGTCGCATTTAGAATACTACAAGAAAATCTCTTACTATTCCCTCAAAAATTTCCATTTAGCAGCTTGAGTTAGACAACGGTTTTAGGAAAAACATTAATATTTTCTATTAAAAGACAGAATTTAGTCTCGGAAAGCCCGCACGTTAGTGACAGTATCGAGAAGGCAATCAATTTGCCGCCAGTCGAATACCACACGAAGTTCAACTTTAGTTTAAAAAAAGCTACTAAATGGCAACACTGTTTTAAGAGGTGTTAATTTTTTCAAATATTTGTATAAAGACCGCCAAGTCAAGTGTAAACATTCTGAATGAAGTTCAATGTTCATCTATGTACCTACCAAAAGAGATCAATTGAACTTGGCTAGCACAATATTTTTTACAATCTATCTTAGCTTACCACATGTGTCTCAATACTCTCCTTGAGTCATAATATTTAAATTTTATTGGAATCTAAGATTGATTTGAATAGATCGTATTCAGAGCAAAAGTAGACATGTGAATTATTTTTGTATGACGTTGTCTCAAAGTAGTTGAATAAAACAAGTTCAATGAGAAAATTTTAAATTGTGAATTTCCCAACCAAAGTTATGTTTTCTGTTTTGATAAGTACGAAAAGTTAAGAAAATATAAACTGGTTTCTAAGTTATATTATTCATTACATTATAAACAGCAAAGCTTCATTGCTCATAGAATTGCATAAGAAAGTTGATTCCTAATAAACTTTTTTTCGAATAATTGTTATTTATAAATGTTAATTGATTAACGTACTAAAATTAGCACTTATTTTAGATTTCTACAGAAAAGTTATAGCTGTCATTTAGAGGGTTAGTAAAAAAATGAAGCAATGTATTTACGTATAAGATAACGCATGTTTTATTCAATTATATTCCAGAAAAAGCAGAAGTCTGGCTAAAGAGAGAAAACATATTTATTTAAAGAAAATAATTTTTCAATTGCGCTAGAAATGAAAACTCTGCTTTTAAATTAAAGTATAGTATGTCAAAAATTTAAATTTACAATGGCTTCGATAACCGAACTTGACGAATGTTTTTCTAAGCTCCTATTAAAAGTATTTTTAACTTGCATAGAAAGAAAGTCCGATTTGTCAAATTGAAAATTTTGACATTTCTCGACGATTCAAGGTCCCCAGAGTCTAAATAAAATATTTTTAGAGACATGTCTGTGCGATGCTTGTGTACATACCTACCTCTGTACGTTCTGGAAGTTTTTTCCGTGGGTGGGTGGTTTTTTTACCATAGCAATTTAAAAAAAGTGAAAATTTTGGTTAACCCAAAATATCTCACGAATGCTAGAGACTTGTATATACCAAACTAATATATTTTTGGAAAAAGTCCAATTAACGTTTTTTTTTATAAATCAAAGAAATTGAAAAAAATATTTGTCACCTCGAATATTTAACGCACCTCCAAAATAATTTTGTGCAACGAAGAATAACGTTTTTGACATCTGGTAAAATTTTGAGAAAAATCGAATTGACAGTTTTTTTTTTATAAAAAATAAAAACCTAAAAAAAACATTACCTACTAAAAGTTGGTAAAAATTGATTTTCGACTCAAATATCTTTTCAAAAAATTTGAGATTATGGCTTCAAGAAATATTGTTTTCAACATTCAGTAAAATTTTGAGAAAAATCGAATCGACAGTTTTCTTACAAAAAAAAATAAAAACCTAAAAAAAAAAAACAATACTAAAACTTGGTAACAATTTACTTTCGACTCAAATATCTTTTCAAAAATTAAAACTATTGGCTTCAAACTAATTTTATCTCACAGAAAATATTGTTATCGACATTCAGTAATTTTTTATAAAAATCCAACAGTCAGTTTTTTTTCATAAAAAATAAAATCATCAAAAAATAGTATACGCAAATTTGGTAAAAACTGATGTTCGGTTCTCGATATCTCGTGAAAAATAGAAGATATTGACTTCAAATTAATAACATTTATCCAATTAGTATTTGTTTATATAAGAAATAAAAAGTTTTAAGAAATACTATTAAAATTGGTATTGCTTTTCGACTAAAAATCTCGTTAACAGAAATAGGTTTTGAAATCAAACTCTTTTATCATATGCAAAATATTGATGGTAATTTAAAACAACTTTTTTAACAAAACACGAAAATTTACAAACTTTTAAGCAAGACAAATAGACAGACGGGATGTGAAGTTATCAGTGTAGATCGCATCCCAGCCTCTTTTTTTAATTAATATTGCATGTATACAATTTTTCAATCTTAAGCATCTGGCACATGAGCTACGAACTGCGAACTGTGGATTTTCGCATATTTTGACTTTTCTTTCACATGAGCTTTATTGCTTTTCGCAGACAGCGACGAATTGTCAATTTATAATTACCCTTTTCAACAAACAAAACAAGAGTGGTATAATTTTGAGGTTAAGTTGAGCGCGAGCAATTTATTCGTTGCAGTGTGGATGGTATGTGGAACGCGAATAGAGTTTGACAATTCGTATAGCAACTACACTGCAATTCGTTAATACCAAATTGTTTTTACAAAATTTTCTTTTTTTAGAGAACAAAATGAAAAATTTTACTATCCTAACATTAGTTTCAATTTTGGTTTCTTATACCTAATTTAAATGTGTTTTTGTTTGAAATTGACTTTTTGAAATGTGTAAAAATAACGTTTGTTCGTCCATTCGTTCATTCGTTGTTCGCTCTCATGTGCAAGGCCCTTTAGTTTCAAATTATTTTTAGTGTGCAGTTATTAAAGAAATTTAATGCAACTATCAGTTCGTTTTTGAGAAAATTTGAATTGAAATTTGAATATGGGGACTTCTGTTTTTATTAAAAAAAATAAAAAACGCCTAAATCTGATTTGTTTAAAACTTTAACAGACGGACGGAATCGAGTGCCCACCTTTTTCGACTTCTCTACCATCGCAATATCATGTTTGAATAAAACCCTTAGTCATTTTTCTTACGAATACAATACTTGTTATTAAGTTTCTATATGTTGGAAGTCAAAAAATGATCATCAAATATTATTCAGACAATATAATAGCTTGTCCAGAAAAATTATTTAAATCAGTTTAGGAGTTTCTGCGAAAATTTAAAAACTAAAAAAAGCGTTCTATTTATGGTAATCTTTTGGATTAATACAAAAATAGCTATATTTTTTGTATTGAATGCATCTAAATTAAGAAAACAAATTTTAAAGAAAATATCGCACACATTTATCGCGTCATTCTTGGAAAAATTAAAATTTTTGATTTCTAACAAATAAAATTTTATAGGGACTAATTTTTATTTTTGGTCTTAAAATCTATTTAAAACTTTAATCGGTCCAATGGTTTAGGCTGTCTATAGGCGAGGATAGACAGACAGGCAGACAGATGGTCGGACGATTTTTTTTACGAAGGCAAGTTATACAAGTATTGTCAAAAATAATGTGACACCTCTCTCACCACAACATTAAATAATAATAAAAAAGCCATAGTCAAGAATTCATACATACCGTTTGAAGTTCCTTACATCACAATAATTTAGCTTATTGCAAAAACAAATATTATTTTAGAGGTAACAAACAAAATTTTTCAGTATGGGTCGCATCCTAACCTTTTTATTATTTGTTATTCCTGAACTGGTTTTGTTAATAAATATTCAAACAGTAAGAAAATGTGGCACTTTTCTCGAAGGTTCCCTATCTAAAAACTTGCAATTACTTAGTACAAGTCATTTTGAGGGATTCCCCAAGCTTTATCATATTTCTACTAGCAATATAAACTAGGTATGTATTGTATATATCAATACAAAATAAACAACTTCACAGAACCAAAGCATTGTAACGAGCTTTTAAAAAGACAAAACTCGTATTGCACTGCACTTATAAATGTACCCTATAGTGCTATAGTATATACATAGGTGATCTGATCACACTAAGCTTAATGTAAATTTACGCGAGCGTCGTCGGTCGTGGAGGTTTATTAGATTTAGAAGCTTATATTATAAAAAAAGTACAACAAGAAAACCTTATACAACATTTATGTGGTCGTGAAGCTGATGGAAATTCTGTCTTGTTTGTTTAAAGGGATTTTTTGTATAGGTACATACATACATAAAAGGGTTAGGATAAGTTCTTATTTCTTATGTAAACAAATAGGTACATATTGTTTTTTTCTTAGACAATGAAGCATAATAATGAAATCATTATGTAGTCAATACTTTCATTTATTCACCATATACAGAGAACCGAACATCTATTTTTACCAATCTTGTGTAGGTACTATATTTTGTATATTTTAATTTTTATGAAAAAACTGACTGTTAGATTTTTATAAGAAATTTACTGAATGTCGAAAAAAATATTTAACGTAAGATGAAATTAAGTTTTAGCCAATCCAAAGCTCAAGAACCAGTAGAGATATCGACTTCAAATAAATTTGAAAAAATGTGAACATTTTGGCTAACCCTAAATATCTCATGATCCAATAACACTAAAGACTTGAATTAAATTTCATATATTGTACCGTTTTACCAAAACAATATATTTTTGGAAAAAAACCCAATGAACGGTTTTTTATAAATCAAAAACTGAAAAAAAAATATTTTATCGCACAGAAAATATAGTTTTCGACTTTCAGAACTTTTTTTTTATAAAAATCCAAAGGTCGGTCGGTTTTTTCATACAAAAATAAAATCTACAAAAATAGTACGCAAATTTGGTAAACAATGATGTGCGGTTTTCCATATCTCGTGAACAATAGAAGATATTGACTTCAAATTAATTTCATTCATCCAATTTGTATTTAAATGAAGAAATAAAAACTTAAAAAAAATGCTGCTACAATTGGTTAAAAAATGGTTTTCGACTAAAAATCTAGTTAACAAAAAAAGATTTTGAAATTAAACTATTTGCATATGATGCAAAATATTGTTGGTAATTTTTAAATTTAGAATAATTCAACTGACAACTTTTTTAGCAAAGCACGAAAACCTACCAACTTTTTAAGAAAGACAAATCGGCACACGGGTTGAGAAGTTATCCAGTGTGGGTCGCATCCCAGCCTCTTTTTGAAAATATATTTGAGTCAAAAGTCAATTTTTAGGTTTCTATTTTTTTATAAAAAAAACTGTCAATTTGATTTTTTCCAAAAATGTTACCAGATGTCAAAAATGTTATATTTCGGTATCTGTATAAAATTATTTTGGACATAAAATCAATTGTGTTTGTAAGATATGCGAGGTGAAAATTATTTTTTTTTTTTTTCAATTATTTTAAGAGTCCTTTCTGCATCTTTCTGCATTATTATTTTTATAATACAATGTATTTAAAGTCGATTTACCACTGGTTCATGACACATAGACGACGAAAAAAGCTTCCCGAACGTTCGGATGTATGAACGTACGTAAACACGCATACACAGACATATCTCTAAAAATCTTTTATTTAGAATCTAGGGACCTTGAAATGTCGTTTACAATAACTTTCTATGGGAAGTTAATACGTTTATTTTTAAAATTTCTTTTTAATACATACTAATACTAATTTATTTATATACATATGTCCATATTTAAAATTCAAATCAGCAAATAATTCCAAAAGCTTCAACATTTCAAAACACTATCTTTAGCTATGGATGTACTTTCTACAGTAAATAATTGATTTAATTTGTATTGGAATTCGAATTTTTCCAACCAGGTGACACGTTAGCTTTCTTGTTCTTCTCCTCCAGTAACTTTTTGATGGGATTGTAGTAATCTAAGAGCCCTTCGGCCTTCACAGTTGGGTCATCGGAAAACATCGTACGAAGAACTTCACTAAATGGTTTTGAACTACCCAATTGCATCATTTTTCTAAACAAAAAATATGAATTTTTAATTTTGTTTCTTAAATTATAAATTAATTATATTAACACACTTTAAGGCATTTCCAGCATCTTTGTTTCCATTTATGTTACATAAATGCAGTTGGTCCTTGGAATATTTTCCACTGACCTCACATAACTTCTTATGAATTTGATAACTCAAAATATCAGTTGTAAAATCTCTAAAAATAAAAAGACATTTCTACATATTAAGCAACAGGATCCAAATTTTAGTTCAAAAACGTACCTTGACATATCGTTATAAGCCATTTTATGGTAAAAATTATAAGGCAAATCAAATTTAGAAATCTCATGATCCTTTGGAGGTCCAACGCCTGCATATGTCTCCATTAGATTCCAATAGTGCTTACTAATTTCTGACTTTTTCACATTTTCGGACAAAAGATCAGCCATAACTTTTGCGAAAACGAAATCCGATGGAATGTTAATAAGGCTAACAATTGCCTAGAAGATTAATAAATAGCAAAGAAAATTTAATTGCATATATGTACATAATATTTAAAAAGAAGAGGGTTATAATTTACGAACCATCCTTAAAAGCCGATTCATTTCAATGTCTGGTGTAATTTTTGAATCATTCGTCATTCCGATTTGTTGCAAATTCTGATGAGTTGATGCGGATAAGATCACAGCTTTTCCAACTGCATGTTCCAAGCCTTGCGGTGGCTTGAAGAAATATGCAGGGAGACCTTCCATTTCTTTTGCATAGTGTAGGTATCCCATAACAGCGTAGGCATGAAGAAAATCTTTAAATTTCAATTTCTCACAGAATTTCAATAGAATGTCCGGAGTAGAGTACGAAAGATCGAGATGACATGGTTCTTCATTACTTTCCTCATCACTTTCTTCATCACTTTCTTCATCACTTTCCTCATCACTTTCCTTATCATCATCTTTATTACCATGAGCTTTATGTTCATCATGATCATCGTCGTCATCGTCGTCATCTTCATGACTATCATTTTCGGTTGTCTTTAATTTAATGCGATCTCCCCAAATACTTGCAGGATATTTTTCAAAGCCTAGATTCCCATAGAATTCTTCGGCAATTTCATATAATTGTTGGGCCTTAAACTTCTCCGACATCACAGACTCAACCGGAGGAAGGCTATGAAAAGGGAACATTTCATCAATTACACTCTCGTTTGTCCCAGCTTGATGCAAAATTTGTTCAAATAGATGCTCAGGAATCAATCCATCGGCTGCAATTACAGATTCGCCATATTTCTTTCGCAACAAATCCCGGATGAAAGCATGAACTTCCAAATATAGAGGCTTAATATCGGTCATCAATCTTTCCATATCAGCAATGTTGTAGCCTCTCAACCAGAATTCTAAAGCAGTCACATCTAAGGAAATTACAGTTTTAGCGAATTTTGTGTTTGGTTCGTCATTTAAACTTACTATTAATTTTAGCAGCATCTTTTAGTGCCTTAAGTATAATATCAAGGTGGTGATACTCCGCCCAGTCCCCAGTTATTTTCCTCCATTCCTCCCAATAGTATTGCAATTCCTTCAGATCATGAGATTTTTTGATAATTTTTTCGATAATATCATTAAAAAAATGCTCATGATTATGGGGATCATGGAAATCATCGACAAATCGATCTTCCATTAGATCTTCTATAGCTTCCAATGAATCGTATAGATCTGAAAAACGTTTTCGTTTGATTGCATTAAGGTCTATTCCTTGAACCAGTGTCTTAAATGCATATTTCAGCTCTTCGTCTTTAAAGTTCTTAAAGTCAAATTTATTTGCAGCCTTTTCGATCTCTTTTAAAGATGCTGCCTTATGGTTTGCAGTATTCCATTGAACATTATGGAATGTGCTGAATAAGCCATTTTGGCTTTCGTCGTGAATTTTAAACAACCTATCACTGGTTTTATTCAGGAACTTTTTGGCTTCAGATTCGTCGGTGTTTAATTCGGTGGCATGGCAAATCTGAAGAGAAAAGAAGAGTTAAATTGAAAACTATTATGTTAACTTTTTTTATTGTTCACCACAAGATTAACTGCTCCAAGAACTGCTAAGCTGAAGAATATTCTGTCTATCATTTCTAACAAATCGAATTGTTAAATTGATTCTTTCTAACAGTTATTGAACGACTGAGTGTAGATACTTTATAAATGCTTATTTTATATTGAAAAATATGGCTACAACTATTAACAATTATTATTTAATCATGCACATCTGTCGTAAGTGATTTTGTAATGTAAATTTACAATGCAAAATAAGAACAGGTAGCTAGAGATTAATAATAGTTAAGTAATAATAAACTGGTTACACTAGATTTTCCGGGAAACATCGTCGTGCTTAAACTATGTATTAAAATTATAATCAATCAAATCATATAAAGTATAAATTTAAATTAATATGCATTTGCATCTACATATCTATAAATTGTCTATCAAAACTTTTTACAGTGCATAATTGTTTCAATAGAATTTTATTTTATTATTGTGAAAAGCTTTAAGTTTTCTTATATTCGTAAAATTTCATTTGCATGTTGATTGTATTCATACGCTAATATAAATAGTTGTTTTTATATATATTTTTGATATGTTTTTAATTAATGTACAGTAAGACCCGAATAAGTGCCCATTTCTAATCGGCAAAAGTATGTATATTTGATGATTATGTACATTTGAGATACAAAAACTGAAAAAGAGACAAACTTAATTTTCTTACGATTAATAACAAACATCAACATTGACAATCAGTTTATTGTTAATTATAAATTATTAAGACCATTAATCGAAATATAAACTATCCTATATCTCAAGTTAGACCAAATTACACATAAAATGCCAACTTTCATCGAAATATCAAAAAAATCACATTGCACCACGTGTTGCTGACAAAAAAATTTCGAATTCCAACGTGGCGCCATCTATGAGAAGTTCACGATAGATGGTCCGACAGTTTTCTGTAAAAAATCTGATTTAAGGCGCCATCTGTTCGCGACTTATGAAACTTACGATTAATAACAAACATGAACATTAGCCGCGTTTTATTATCACCATGATCTGATCCGGATCAGATAATGATAATAAAACAGCATTGGATCATCATATTTTTTGTTATTTAAAGTTTGGTAGCAGTGTCAAATTCGTTCTTTCAAAAGTGACATTACGAAGCAAAGAAAAAACAAACACATACAAAAAATCGAAGCTCCACAGCTTTTGAAAATGTTTCTGCAAATCACCATTGCACTCTCAAACTTAAAGCATCCAGGAACGCTTTTGTCTCACATGTAGTCCAGATTCTTCTTGACCTTTTAATAAATGTGAAACTTAAATAATTTAATTTAGAAATTACTTAAAATTTATTTATTTACATCTTTTCTCCCATTTGTGCTGCAGCTTTCTCGATCTTATTTATATTTTTTGACATTTAAAGCAGGGTTGCCCAAAGAACATTTTGCTCAATGATTTTTTTTGTTCCTTTTTTTTCGGGGAAAATAATACCCATAAATTATGTCAAATATACAATTTTTGGACTTAATTATCTTAATTTCACCAATTAATATCTAGTTTTGTTAAAATATCTAATTATTTCATGGATTAGGTATATACCAAATAAATAAATATAAAGCTTCTCGCTTTCTATTTAAAAACTATTTTATTTCAGTCAAATGGAAATGTTTATATGGCAATACAGGTTTTATTTAATTTGTTTGCAATGATACCAACATTTACATGTGAAATAACAATGATAAAGCGCTCCTTGTTGTGAAAAAAAGAATTAAATTTTGGATCTCAAATTGAGATCCAAACCAAAGCAGGTTGTTGTTGTAATGCATGTAAATTCAAGATCCGGATCAGATCATGGTGATAATAAAACGCGGCTATTGACAATCAGTTTATTGTTAATTATAAATTATTAAGACCATTAATCGAAATATAAACTGTCCTATATCTCAAGTTAGACCAAATTACACATAAAATGCCAACTTTCATCGAAATCGGTTGACTTGGTGAAGAATTCACTGGGAACATACATATGACACTGGATTTTTATACCTATATATTAAGATTATTGTAATGTGGTACCAAACTAGTATATTTTTCGAAAAAAATCCAATTAACGGTTTTTTATAAATCAAGAAAACTGAAAAAATATATTTGTCGTCTCGAATATTTTACGAACAAAAACTTATCTTATGTCCAAAATAATTTTGTGCAACGAAAAATAACGTCATTGACATATGGTAAAATTTTGAGAAAAATTGAATTGACAGTTTAAAAAAAATAAGAACCTAAAAAAAACTATAGGTACTAAAAGTTGGTGAAAATTGACTATCGACTCAAACATCTTTTAAAAAACCTAAGATATTGTGTTCAAAAAAATTGTATCTTGTAAAATATATTGTTGCTAACATTCAGTAAATTTAAAAAAAAAATCGAACTGAGAGTTTTTTTCACAAAAAATAAAAACCTAAAAAAAAAAAACAATACTAAAAGTTGGTAAAAATTGCTTTTTCTCTCAAATATCTTTTTAAAAATTTGAGATATTGGCCTTAAATTAATTTTAATTTTTTATAAAAAAATATTGTTTTCAACATTCTGTCAAATTTTGATAAAAATAGAATTGACAATTTTCTTACAAAAAATAAAAACCTAAAAAAACATTACTAAAAGTTGGTAAAAATTGATTTTCGACTGAAATATCTTTTCAAAAATTTAAAAAAAATTGGCTTCAAACTAATTTTGTCTCACGAAAATATTGTTTTCAACATTCGATAATTTTTTTTATAAAAATCCAAAATTTTGTTACAAAACATTAAAATCTACAAAAAATAGTCCGGTTGTCGCTATTTCGTGAATAATAGAAGATATTGACTTCAAATCAATTTCATTCATCCAATTCGTCTTTGTTTATAGAAGAAATAAAAATTTATAAGAAATGCTACTTAAATTGGTAAAAATTTGGTTTTCGAATAAAAATCTCGTTAACCAAATTAGATTTTGAAATCAAACTCTTTTATCATATGCAAAATATTGTTGGTAATTTTTATTTTTTTAGAACAATTCAACTGACGGCTTATTAACAAAACTTAATAACCTACAAACCTTTTAAAAATAAAATGCACAACTAAGTCGCACTAACTTGCCTATGTATCCAAAGAGACTGTTTGCAAATATTTTCTTTATTTGAAGTATTAAAAATTTACCTGTTCTCGAGTTCTTGAGAATACTTAAAACCAAAATAACCGTTCTATGGGGTTACGCTTCTGGAGCAATACGAACATACCTATGTTTTTTTTTTGTCGAAAGAAATCAAATCAATAAAACAAATTTTAGAGGAGAAAGTTTTTGGAGAAAATTCGAGTTTTCTTTTTTTGGGCAAACATTTGAGTGGGTACTACTATTAATAATAATGTTAATAATAATAATTGATGATCGAAAATGTCAATGTTTTTATTTCTGATTTTCAAAAAAATATTAAACATTTTTTTTCGAAATTCGATATCATAAGGAAATGGTAAATTGTATGTTTTTTTAAAATTTACGTTCTAAACAAAATTTTTACTAAAACCATGTTTTTAATAAGATAAAATTAGTGTGAATATCATGGCAATAATATTGGCGTCAAAAACAATTTTTGGTGGAATTTTATTTTTTTGTAAATAAAACTGGCGCTTCCAATTTTTCTAAAAATGCTACCAGTTGTCAAAAACACAATTTTTTGATGCATAAAATTATTTTTTTTCCGTTTTCTAGGCTCCGCTATGAACGCAGAAAACAACACTAGCACTTAGATCAACAGTAGAATAACTCTTTCTAATCGCTGTTTCTTTGGGCTAAGAAAGCAATTGAGTACCTACCAAAGCCCTCTATATGGAGGGACCAAATTGTCGCTATATAAGACCCTTATCATCCCCGTCCTGCTATACGGTGCAGTAGCATGGACTATGACAAAAGCGGATGAAAGCACCTTGGTTTGTTTCGAGAGAAAAGTTCTTCATGTGATCTACGTAACGTGTGCAAATTATTATCTTAGGTTGCCGGGCGATGTTTTTAAAAATAAAAGTAATAAATAAAACAGTACCTACCCGTGGTATGATGGTTAGTGCGTTGAACTGTCATGACAGAGGTTTTCGGTTCGATTCCTGCCTATACCATCTAAAGTTTTTTTCCCGGGTACTGCTTCTTGCGAGGAATTGACAAATTCTCCAAGAGTAACTCTTGTCATGAAAAGTACTTTCTCAAATTAGCCGTTCGGATTCGGCTTAAAACTGTAGGACCCCTCCATTCCTGACAACAGTACTCGCACAAAGGAATGGTTGAGAGTTGTAAGTCACTAGGCCCTAGTTCTCAACGGACTGTTGCGCCACCCAAAAAAAAAAAAAAAAAAAAAAAACAACAATTCTTTAACTTAATCTCAAGACGGTTTTAGTTTGGAACTGATCTGTTCCTGATGGGTTACTGTTAAAACTAACTTACAAATATTCGAATCTACGCCCATAGGACAGGTATTAGAGAAAGAATGCGGATCAAGTGGAAAGTGACTTCACCCAACTTGAAGTGCTGAACTGGCGACATCTAGCTTGGCTAGGCATATATGTAGATGGAGAAGTTTGTTGGGCCTAGTTCACATAAGACTGTAGCGCCACCTTAAGTAAATAAGTAAGTAAGGCTGTGTGAAGATAACCGCCAAACCCGCATGAGTGCCCATTAAAGCTAGGCAATTAATACGAGGCACTTATCCGGGTCTTACTGTAATGTGTTTCCAATGTATACCTACTATTGTTAGCCCTTAATAATTCAGACAAACATTACCAGTCATTCCACGCGCGACATATGCAGACGAAATAAACGCATGTTTGAAAGAATCTTATCTATGGCCAAGTGTCACTAAATTATGCCTTACTATTAATATGCGCTTTCGACGTTCGATGATCCATTAGCGTCAGGATTCTCTGAACAATTGTTAGACATTGGCAACGGTAAAATTCAATTGTATGAAGATACACAATATATTCGACTTCCAGAGAATTTTTGCAACATGGTGGCTACCAAAGATGAGTTAATAACAAGTATCTTTCCAGATTTAAGACATAATTATACTAATCATGCCAAACAATGACAATTTGTGGCTTAGATTTAGAAAACCCATGTTTTTCTCACGGCCAATTATATGTTGCGTGTTCCAGAGTTGGAAAACCATCGAATTTATTTATTTATACACCTCAGGGTTTAACCAAAAATATTGTACATCCAATGGCATTACGATAAATTAAGTTTTTGTAAATAAAAAAATATATTTTTTAAATAAAATAGTTTGAGTGTAAGCTTTTTTACCTTTAATTAAAACAAGTTGAAGATTTCATTACACATACTCACACACTATCGATTAGTCTAATTGTAATAAATTTACATGTAATAACGTTAGATATTGTCATAACATTTGAATAATAATTTTCATCAAAATGGTCCAGAATGTTTTAGCTTATTAAAAAAAGTTTGAAATTTTCAAATTAAAGACGAGTAGACAGGACAACGTCTGTCGGGTCCGCTAGTCATTATATAAAATTTTAATATAAATACAATAAATAGTCACCTTATTTCAAGAAAAAAAGCTTAACTATAATAGCAGTAGCGTAGGAAGAGGATATTTAAAGTGGGTAATTACCCCGTGCGCCAAAAGTTAGAGAAAATAATATCCACTGTACATATATATTGGAAGTTGTAAGCCATTTGTAAAAGTTGTTTTTTTTTGTCTGCAGATACTCGTACTATGGTAAAGAGGGTTGTACCAATGGTATGGTTGCAAAGGTATATTAAGATTAAAAGGGTGGAAAATGATTGATTGTTATGTTAAGGCTGATAAATATCGCAGCTTTTTACAGTCCTAACCTCATGATAAAAAGAAACTTAAGAACAATTATTGAATTTAAAAACATACCTAATATAATGCAATATAGTATTTTTATATTTATTTATATTTTTATATTCAATTTATATTTATATTTATATTTATATTTATATTTATATTTATATTTATATTTATATTTATATTTATATTTATATTTATATTTATATTTATATTTATATTTATATTTATATTTATATTTATACTAGCGGACCCGACAGACGTTTTCCTGTCTACACGCCTTTAATTTGAAAATTTCAAACTTTTTTTAATAAGCTAAAACATTCTGGACCATTTTGATGAACATTATTATTCAAATGTTATGACAACATCTAACGTTATTACATGTAAATTTATTACAATTAGACTAATCGATAGTGTGTGAGTATGTGTGACTAGCGGACCCGACAGACGTTTTCCTGTCTACACGCCTTTAATTTGAAAATTTCAAACTTTTTTTAATAAGCTAAAACATTCTGGACCATTTTGATGAACATTATTATTCAAATGTTATGACAACATCTAACGTTATTACATGTAAATTTATTACAATTAGACTAATCGATAGTGTGTGAGTATGTGTAATGAAATCTTCAACTTGTTTTAATTAAAGGTAAAAAAGCTTAGACTCAAACTATTTTATTTAAAAAATATATTTTTTTATTTACAAAAACTTAATTTATCGTAATGCCATTGGATGTAAAATATTTTTGGTTAAACCCTGAGGTGTATAAATAAATAAATTCGATGGTTTTCCAACTCTGGAACACGCAACATATAATTGGCCGTGAGAAAAACATGGGTTTTCTAAATCTAAGCCACAAATTGTCATTGTTTGGCCTTGTGACTTATTTATAGTCATAGCATATGCCAAGCGGATTGGAAATTGTAAACGTTTGAATGGTATAGGCGAATCTGAAGGAATCATTGGGATCCGTGGTAAAAGTATAACTTCACCTTGAAATTTTCCACTCAAAATAGTGGCTTCAAGAATGTTGCCCATGATTTTTTTTACAACTAATCGCGTGCCATTACACAATTTTGGGGCATTTAAATTTCGAAGCAAAATTATAGGTGAGCCAATTTTCAGTCGCAAATTATGTGGTGGCATTCCAGGTAAATCTAGTGAATTTAGAAACTCTACAGGATAGTTGACAACTTCGTCAGGATCAACAACAGTGTCAATCGATTTAAATGTAATTTCATCACCAGGCAATGACTGTTGTATTTTAAAATTGATGGCGTCAATATCTAAATTTTTTTCGGCTAAAATAGCTCGCTCTCGCAGCCATTCATGATTAGTATAATTATGTCTTAAATCTGGAAAGATACTTGTTATTAACTCATCTTTGGTAGCCACCATGTTGCAAAAGTTCTCTGGAAGTCGAATATATTGTGTATCTTCATACAATTGAATTTTACCGTTGCCAATGTCTAACAATTGTTCAGAGAATCCTGACGCTAATGGATCATTTTGAAGTCGAACGCGCATATTAATAGTAAGGCATAATTTAGTGACACTTGGCCATAGATAAGATTCTTTCAAACATGCGTTTATTTCGTCTGCATATGTCGCGCGTGGAATGACTGGTAATGTTTGTCTGAAATCACCAGACAGCAGCAGTAGAGCACCACCGAAAAGCCGAGCATTATTTTTGATATCTTTCAGGGACCTGTCGAGAGCTTCAAGCGAATGCTTGTGGGCCATTGTACATTCATCCCAGATAATAATTTTACATTTTCTCAAAACTTCAGCCATGCCTGAATGCTTCTTTATCTTACACATTGCTTCGGGATTTGTATGAACGTTTAAAGGTAATTTAAGTGCTGAATGCGCAGTCCGTCCACCATCAAGTAACGTTGCTGCAATGCCTGATGAAGCAATGGCCACTCATTGAGTCTTTATATTTGTTCTACAGAGGAGATGCATCAGACGGAAAACACGTTGTCAATATTATTGAAAATAATTGACGAATTTGTTGTGGAGATGAGCTCAGTGCTGCATCTGCAAGTTTGAGATCCCAATGGTTATCATCCTCCAATAAATGTAACTCACGACACGCATCGAAGAAAGAGTCGTATGAAGTACCATTGGCTTTTCGCAAATATTGGAAGGACGTCGGTCCAGGGACGTTAACCAGTAAAAAACGCAAAAAAAACATTCGCGTTGCTTAGGATGAACTGTATATAATCGACCTAAAGTTTTTGTCATAAATATATCAGCGAATCCTGGTACTGGAATGCCTCGTTTCCGCGGTTCCCAATTCTTTGATTGTTTATTCCATGTAAAAAATTTAGGAACATCAGTGTACATCAACGTCCTTGCGAATTGACCAACAGCATCTTGTCGACTACAAAGGTTAAAAAATTGAGTAAAAGTTGTTTTTGGAGCCGTCAAAGCCTGTTGTAGTGCAGTTTCTTCTGTAAAGTAAACACGCTGTCCGTTTTCAAGATGCACAGCCAAATGTATAACAGCAGGATCCCTTTCATGTATAGGGAACGTAAAAATGCGCCAAATAGCTTCGTTGCTACTTATGTATCGACCCATTTGATAACGTGTTATTTCATCATTGTCGTTAACATTTTGAACAGCAAATATAGCTCTATCACTACCCTTGTGAACATACTTACAAATGTATTTGATAGACTTCACCGAACTGTTCATTGTCCAGCGGACAAAATTGTGAATCTAAACCATTCTCAGATCCCCTTGAACACACACAAAAAATTTCATCAAAATCGGTCCAGTCGTTTAAGAGAAGTTCAGTGACATACACACTCACAGAAGAATTATATATATTAAGATTTGTATTTGTATTTATATTTATATTTATATTTATATTTATATTTATATTTATATTTATATTTATATTTATATTTATATTTATATTTATATTTATATTTATATTTATATTTATATTTATATTTATATTTATATTTATATTTATATTTATATTTATATTTATATTTATATTTATATTTATATTTATATTTATATTTATATTTATATTTATATTTATATTTGTATTTATATTTATATTTATATTTATATTTATATTTATATTTATACTTATATTTATATTTGTATTTATATTTATATTTATATTTATATTTATATTTATATTTATATTTATATTTATATTTATATTTATATTTATATTTATATTTATATTTATATTTATATTTATATTTATATTTATATTTATATTTATATTTATATTTATATTTATATTTATATTTATATTTATATTTATATTTATTTTTATATTTATATTTATATTTATATTTATATTAACATTTATATTTATAATTATATTTATATTTATATTTATATTTATATTTATATTTATATTTATATTTATATTTATATTTATATTTATATTTATATTTATATTTTTATTTATATTTATATTTATATTTATATTTATATTTATATTTATATTTATATTTATATTTATATTCATATTTATATTTATATTTATATTTATATTTATATTTATATTTATATTTATATTTATATTTATATTTATATTTATATTTATATTTATATTTATATTTATATTTATATTTATATTTATATTTATATTTATATTTGTATTTATATTTATATTTATATTTATATTTATATTTATATTTATACTTATATTTATATTTGTATTTATATTTATATTTATATTTATATTTATATTTATATTTATATTTATATTTATATTTATATTTATATTTATATTTATATTTATATTTATATTCATATTTATATTTATATTTATATTTATATTTATATTTATATTTATATTTATATTTATATTTATATTTATATTTATATTTATATTGATATTTATATTTATATTTTTATTTATATTTATATTTATATTTATATTTATATTTATATTTATATTTATATTTATATTTATATTTATATTTACATTTATATTTATATTTATATTTACATTTATATTTGTATTTATATTTATATTTCTTTAAGATGTGAAATAATTTCTGACACAAAATTAAAATGTCCATTCAAAAAATAAATTTCAATTGCCATTTACCAGAAATGTTTTGCGAACATCGATAAGAAACTTTTGTTTCAAACTCAATATTTCAAAATAAATCTCTAATCTTTTTAATACAAGACATTATAATAAGACATATTATTTAATAAAATTATATTAACATGCGAGATAATGATAATGTCACAAGTAATTAGAGGTACCTATAAAGACATTTGAAACTACAATTAAAAAAATTTCTTTATCAACGGGGTAGATTATTATATTAGATTAAGTGTAAGACTGAGTTTAAAAATATTTTAGATTGATAACTTCTATACCTACATATGTTTAAGACAAAAGACTTTTTTGAACAAACTTAACCTTGATTTTCTGCCCAGATTTCAAATGCAGCCCTTGCTCTTAATTTAAATGAAGAAGAAGCTCGAAAATTTGCTGAAGATGCTTCCAAGAAACTTATTGCTTACTACGATAAACTCGCTGCAGACACATTAGGATTGGAAACCGAGGATATAACGACTTTCTTCAATGCCCTCAGTACACTCTTAAGCAAATCGGAAGTAATGTTTGAGGTTGTTACCAATGCATCGGCACTAACGAAAACCAATAATTTCAAAGATGAAGAACTTAAATATATTTTGAAAAACTTACAAAAAACCGCATCGGATGAATCTATTCTCGGAGGGGATAGATATTTGGAAGTTTTAACAGCAATGGGTAATTTACAAGACATAGCTTCTGAAAAGGATATTGATGGTTATAAGAATAAAAGTATTGGACTATCATATTTTCCTGAGATTTAACGAACCTTCACAACAAGCAACGATCCAGAAGAAATGGAATACTATGGGAATGCCTGGAGGGCAAAGAACGACCAATGGGCAATGGGGAATTTTTTGGTTATGGTGAATGGAATTAAAGATGCTGCCAATTTATCAGGTGAGTTTCATCATTTTCGACGGTTGTTCTTTAAATATTATGAACATTCGCAAATTTTCGGACAAACTTTTGCATTGCAGGAATATCGGCTTATGAATATTGGATGAAAGATTTTAATATGACCCAAATGGATGCAGTCATGACTCAAATTGAGCCATCTTACCGCCAGCTGCATACCTTCATTCGTTACCAATTGTATAAAAAATACGGATATTCTGTTATTAGTACCGGAGGCCTTATTCCCGATCATCTTTTTCAACAAGTATTGGCTCAGGTTTGGTCAACTGGCAGTGTGATTGATGAACATTTCCCGCACAAAGATCTTCCAAAATACGATGAGATTCTCACCAAAAATAACTACGATACAATGAAGCTCTTTAAAATGGCCGACAAGTTCTACGAATCAATGGGGCTCGAAGCTATTCCAGAAAGCTATTGGGGTACAAGACAAAATGAAATCAGATGAAGGTGAAGGTGATTGCAAGGCAACCATTTTGGCACCAACGGCAAATGTCTACATGCAGTATTGTCATAAAATGGATTTCAGAACATTCATGCAGGCCCATAGTTTTATGTCTCAGATTCATTTTGCCCTTGAAAAGCCCGATTACCCGATTTACTACGCTGATTCGTATGATTTGGATTATGCTGTTGGTGAGGCAGTAATTCTATCAGCATCGACTCCAAAGCATTTATCTGAGATTGGAGTTGTTTCTGACTTCGAATTCACTGAAGAAGTCTTAATGAACAGACTCATGAGACTGGTAAGTTGAAGCCTTTTCTTTATGTTTTGAACTTGACTTATTTTTGACACCTTCTTTTATTCCAGAGTATTCACACTATGCTTAAGATACCTGTATACTATGTGCATACAAAAATGATGGCTGATTTATTTGAGGGAAAAGTCGAAATGACAGAACTCAATAAGCACTATTGGGAACTTATGGACATATATATTGGTGTTGGACCACCAGGTGATCGTGTGAATAATTCTTTTGATTTCCCCTTTAAATTTTACTTGGAGTTGAATGAAAATGAACAAGCAAGGTCAGTATTGCAAAGTCTATATTTCGCTTCCTTTTTAAAATGGTTAAATTTCGAATTTCTTTCAGAAAATTCAATTCAGAAGTTTTGAGTTATCAATTCTAAACAAAATTGTGCTCAATTAGTGGGCAATATCCCAAGGGAAATTTGCAGAATTGTGACTTTTACGGAAGCAAGGATGCTGGTGATGCCTTAAAGAAAGTCAAGCAGAAGAAGGCTTCTTTGTACCTTTATGACGTTATTTATCTATAGGAAAATGATAAAACTTGGTTCGTCAAAGCCCATCCATGAAGTATTGGCAGCAATGTTACCTGAAGATCCAAAACTAAATGCTGAAAGCCTATTGGAATATTATTCTCCAGCTTTGTCATGGTTTAAATTAACAAATCAGAAGAATAATGTGAACTTTGGTTGGACCCACTTAGATAAAAGTATGTTTTCTGAAAGTTTTTAGTAATATCAATTTATCATTTACTGATATGTATTTCTGTCTTTTATTTTAGAGGTTGGAAGTGTTAAGTTACCTGATGTTAAAAAAGATGATGACTGAATTCTGTTCTTTTGCGTTTCATGACTTTTTTTATAGCTTTACATTTGGATATAGTGAGTATTTAAATAATAAAATAAAATAAATAAATTAGTCTATCATTATTCCTTTTTAAGACCTTAGAAAGATTGATTGATATCCATTTGAGGGCAATTTTCGATACAAGACTTCTGTCTATGTCTCAACATGCCTGGTGTAAAGGTAAATCGGTGGAAACAGCGTTACACACATTAGTACGCACCATCGAATACCTCTTCCATCATACAGAGTTCACTATGGTTGCTTTCCTTGACATCGAAGGCGCTTTTAACAACGTGGACATATATTTAATCACATCTGCATTAATATCTCTGAAGGAAGAGTGATCGCTTAGGGATTAATTAATTGCTGACTTGCAGAATAATTTTCGCAAAAGTGGGCAACTCTCTGCTAGAAGATTCGTCAGTACAGGGACACTGCAAGGTGGTGTTCTAACCCCTTTCCTTTTTAAATGAAATAGCCTCAAGCTCTGCTATTCGCCTCAAAGCTTCATCGAAGTGGGTTAACAACAACATTGGCCACTCCGTAATTCGTAAGTATTTAGAATAAATTCAAACTGAAATCATCTTTAATGGAAATGGCACAACAGTTTAACAGCACCTTTGCTGGGTGCCGGGCCATAGAGACATTCCAGGATTTTGTAAGGCAGATGAACTCGTCAGAAATAGTATACAGTACAACCCATTCTATCACGTTTGGCAAATGTTGGCATACCAATCGCTACATGTAAACTTTTGCTAATGCAAGACGCTATCAAGAAGGCAAACATCAGGTGAAATAACATCACCACGTTCTAGGTCCCAAACAACATCTGGCCCACACTAGATTTAAAACGATCAAGGTGCTTGCTATCTCTAAGCAGAACGCATATAAATTCTCAAATGACTTTTGCAGAAGCTGTATGAATGAGGAAGAGGAGGAAACAGTTCTTCACCTCCTCTAAACAAGCCCTACTATACCTCAAAAACGCAAGATCTACCAAGGAGAATTTTTCCTTAAAGATCTAAACCATCTCAATCATATTAATATAATCAGTTTCATTGATTAAAAGAAAGCCTCAAGATTCATGTGGTATCGCAATAGGCCATTAAACTGGCCTAAGTGTGTCCTACTCCATCACGGACAGTCACTTTAACCTAACCTTACCTTACTTTTAAATCCAAAAAGTCTTCGAATATAGCACCTTAAAAAGTGTTGATACTACAGTTAAGGCAATTACAATTTATTCAATTTGTGTTTCCAAATTACCAACAAAAACAAAATTACTAAATTTTCGATGATACCAATTCACATGAAATCCAATACTGGGCTGATGACCACAAAAACATTAAAATAGAAAAAAACTAAATTTTATGTTCTCTTAAGTCAAACAACATCGGTATCATTGTTTCCATAAATTATTTCAATTATTATTGCACGACGGATTGGGTGGGAAGCGCCTCGTGGGACTTAAAAAAGTGCCACAGAATAAATAATTAAAGCTCAAAATTGTAAAGAAAATAATTAGACAACCTAACTTTTATTTAAACTACCTATAGATGATTCTTCTGGACCTTCCTGACTGAAAAATACCAGAGAAAATAATAAATAAACAGGATGTCCCGTAAGAGATGGTCGTAACTGTCAGACTAAGTCATGAACTGTCAGAATTGTGGTTTATAACGGTTTTTAATGAGTTTTTTGACAAAAATCCTCTTTTAGGTGGCTTTTCTCGCACAGTGTCCACAAATAATTTTTGTTTTTGAAGTTTTTGGCAAATAAAATTACCAAATATATACAAAAATTGATTTTAAATAACAAAAATATTATATGCATTACCGTTTCCTATAAAATTAATGAATTCAACCCAGTTTCGCAATTCGATCTTTAAAGCAATATGCAGACAAAAATGTTTTGGACTTAATGTTGGTTTATTATCTCAAAAATGTTAATTCTTCTTAAACTTTCTTATGAGGTAAGAATTTTACCTGAAAAATTGTGACCTGTCATCACCATATTCAGTTTGGGCCATCCTTTACGGGACATCATGGTTAAAGCTATTCGAGTTTCTTATTAACAAATGTCCAGCATTATTCCAATGCTTCTCGTTTTTAAGCTAGTTGGCAGAATGCATTTAAAAATAGGTTTTTAAATATTTTTGAAAATAAATGCAGTATCTGCTTTTAATTGCAAAAGATTCATAGTTCATTTTAATCGACTATTTTTGTTTAAGAATTTTTCGTTTATAAAAATGCTAAACACCGATTTTAGCAACTTTATTTCTTTCAAATTGGTTTAATAGCAACAGATTGTTAGACAAAGTCAACTCTTTCTATCATATTACCTTTTGGTCCGATTAACATCTGAATTAGAAAATATTTTGCATCAAGAAGTTACTGAGACTTTTTCGTGTATTATTAGTACAGTGGGTGTTGAAATTGTTGTGACCATTTATAAAAACAACCCTAAAATTATTTGCTGATAAAATTAATTTTTCAAAAAGAAGCTGAGATGCGACCCACGCAGATAACTTCTCATCCCGTCTGTCGATTTGTCTAGCTTAAAAGTTTGTAAGTATTCGCGTTTTGTTAAAAAATTTGTCAGTTGAATTATTCTAAAAAAAATAAAAATTACCAACAATCTTTTGCATATGAGGAATTAGTTTGATTTCAAAATCTATTTTTGTTAAGGAGATTTTTAGTCGAAAACAAGTTTTTACAAATTATTGAAGTAGAAGTTAATTTTTAATGAAAAAACTGACTGTTGGATTTTTATAAAAAATGTACTGAATGTCGAAAACAACATTTTCTATGAGATGAAATAAGTCTGAAACCAATATTTTTTTATTTTTGAAAAGATATTTGAGTCAAAAGTAAATTTTTACCAAGTTTTAGTATTGCTTTTCTTAAGTTTTTATTTTTTGTAAAAAACTGTAAATTCGATTTTTCTCCAAATTTAACTGAATATTTAAAATAATATTTTTTGTAAAATGAAATTAGTTTGAAGCCAATATCTTAAATTTTTGAAAAGCTATTTGAGTCATAAATCATTTTTACCAACTTTTAGTAATGTTTTTTTTAGGTTTTTATTTAAAAAAAAAAAAAACTGTCAATTTGATTTTTCTCAAAATTTTACCACATGTCAAAAACGTTATTGTTCGTTGTATAAAATTGTTTGGGAGATTAAAATTAATTTTTGTTCGTAAAATATTCGAGGTGTAAAAAAAAAAGTTTTTAGCGTTAATTGGATTTTTTTCCAAAAATATATTCGTTTCATATCGCGTTACAATGTATATAATTAATAATTAAATTCAAGGCTAGCCTTACTGGTTCGTTAGATATTTTGGGTTAACCAAAATTTTCATCTGTTTTTTAATTTGCTATGGTAAAAAATCACCCACTCACTATCTTTGTTAGTCCTTTCTGCAGCGTTCTGCATTATTAACTATATAAAAAAAATTATTTGAAGTCGATATCTCTACTGGTTCTTGAGCTATGGACGACGAAAAAAACTTTCCGAACGTTCCCGGACGGACGAAATATCTCTAAAAATCTTTAATTTCGACTATAGGGACCTTGAAACGTCAAGAAATGTCAAAATTTTCAATTCGACAAATCGGGCCGATTACAATAACTTCATATGGGAAGTTAATAAAAAGATTTTATATAGAATTAAAAGTGGCATCACTTCACAATACCTTATTTTTAGGAGGAAATTTTGTATAAAGATGCTTCGTTTTTTTAAATATTGCTCTCTAACGGTTTTCTTTTCGATGGTTTAATTCGAAAAATTTGCATTCACGTTAAACAAGTTTTTAATCGAGCATTTAATTTTATATTTAATGTTAAATTATCTTATTTGTTTTATCTGAGCTTTTTGTGTTTACCCAAAAAGCGGTTTCGAAATAAAGACTTTTATATAAAAAAAAACTAATAACTTTTAAAAATTTAAGAACACTATCGTAGTTGAGCCTAGAGTTAGTCGAATTCGATCGTCCACTGTATACACGAGTATAAGCTCTAATAGCTTCGATTTTAATACTAGCTATAATAAATTACATTATCAACAAGGGTTGTGACAGAGGGTATAGGTGAGAATGCATTATCAAAATTTGTATTTTCTAATGTTTATCTATAAAATTGCCGTATAAAAGCGAACGATTTATAAATTTTATAGTAGTTTGTGTTGATTTTGAAACGAGTTTAGTTGTTTAGTAGTTGGGACTAAGCTCTAAAATGAAATTCGAACTTAGCTTTTTGGTGATCCTCGTATCTATTGTTTTCGAGGTAAGATTTGTTTCTTAATTCCTATAGCATTTAGAAAGCAAACCTGTTTTTGTTTGCTACATAGATTTGCAATGGAGCTCCATTAGATTCAAATGAAGAAGAAGCAAGAAAATTTGTTGAAGATGCCTCAACGAAACTCTTTAAATTCTATGATAAATTGGCTGCCGATACAATGGCTTTGGAACAAGACGATCTTTCAACATTCTTCAATGCAATTGATACACTTTTAACAAAATCAGAAGCAGTAGTTGAGATTGTACATAATGCATCGAAATTTTCTGAAACCAAGTACAAAGATGAAGAACTAAATTACATATTAAATAAATTAAAGCTATCAGCTCATGAAGCTATTCTGGGAGGTGATAGATTATTTTCAGTCTTAGCAGCAACAAGTAATTTAGAAGATCTAGCAGCTGATAAGGATATTCCGAGTTGTAAAGATAAAAGTATTGAACTATCATATTTTCCTGAAATTCAAAATATTTTTGCAACAAGCAATGATCCAGAAGAAATGAAATGCTATTGGAATTCATGGAGGGAGAAAAATGATAAATGGGCGATAACTAATTTTATGGTTTTAGTCAATAGTATTAAGGATGCCGCTAATTTGACAGGTGAGTGTATTTCATTTAATTGGTTAATCTATTAAAAATTGATGATTGATGCATCCCACATGATAATATATTGGTAAAAAGTATATTTTAACTATTTTTGTATACACTTTGAAGATAATCTTACATACATATGTGTTTGTTCTTGAATTTCAGGGATATCGGCTTATGAATTCTGGATGAAGGACTTCAATATGACTCAAATGGACGAAGTCATGGCACAGATACAGCCATTTTACTTGCAGTTACACGGCTTCATTCGTCACCAATTGAATAAGAAATACGGAGATTCTGTTATCGATACCAAAGGCCTTATTCCCGATCATCTTTTTCAACAAGTATTGGCTCAAGCTTGGACCAATGGCAGTGTACTTGAAGAAAATTTCCCACACAAAGAACTTCCAAAATATGATGAAATTCTAACCAAAAATAACTACGATACGATGAAGCTCTTTAAAATTGCCAATAATTTCTATGAATCAATGGGACTTGAAATTGTGCCAGAAAGCTATTGGGGTACAAGACTTAAGATGAAATCAGCTGAAGACGAAGGTGATTGTAAGGCACTCATATTGGCGGAAACTCCAAATGTCTTCATGCAATATTGCCATAAAATGGATTTCAGAACATTTATGCAGGCTCATGAATACATGGCCGAACTTCACTTTGGTCTTGAAAAAAATCATCTTCCAGCTTACTATATTGATACGTATGATTTGGAACATGCTGTTGGTGAAGCAGCTATTCTATCAGCATCGACGCCAAAGCATTTAGCTAAAATTGGATTAATTTCTGAACCTGAATTAACTGAAGAAGTCTTGATGAACAGGCTTATGAGGCTGGTAAGTATTGTAGCTTTGTTTACTTAAATAGAACTTAGGCTAGAAATATGTTTCAAACTTTGTTGCCTCATTTCAGAGCATTCACACAATGCTTAATATACCTGTATACTACGTACATACAAAAATTATGGCTGACTTATTTGAGGCCAAAGTTGAAATGACAGAACTCAATAAGCACTATTGGGAACTCATGGATAAATATGTTGGTGTTGGTCCACCAGGTGATCGTGTCTACAATACTTTTGATTTCCCCTACAAATTTTACTTAGAGTTGAATGAAAATGAACAAGCGAGGTATGTAAAGGTATTTCAAGGTGCCTTTTCGATATCTTACATTTTAAATATCATGCAGAAAATTCAACTCGGAAGTTTTGAGCTATCAGTTCTATAAGAAATTGTGTACGATTAGTGGTCAATATCCGAAGGATAGTTTGCAAAATTGTGACTTTTATGGAAGCAAGGACGCTGGTGATGCCCTAAAGTGAGTGTTGAGGAATTATATTCTCAGAATGTTTGTTTTTATGACTTTTGTTTCATTTTAATAGAAAAATGATTAAACTTGGTTCGTCAAAACCTATCGAAGATGTATTGACATCAATTTTACCTGAAGATCCAAAATTAAATGGTGAAAGTCTTAAGGAGTATTATTTACCAATTTTGGTGTGGTTAGCTAAAGAAAATCCCCAAAATAAAATCAACATTGGATGGAATCACTTGGACAAGAGTAAGTTCCACAAAAGCTTTCAAAAAGTAATATTTTTTTCTAATTTGTATTCATGTTTCTATCTTATTATAGAGATTGAAAGTGTTAAGCTGCCTGAAATCGAAAAAGATGATGATTGAATTTTGTTTATAAAATTTAAAATAATGAATAATTGAATTAATTAATCTAAATATGTAAATAAAAACTAACCATGTTCCTACTAAATTGAATTATTTAAGGTTTGAGTATTATTTGAACGAACAAAAATGGTTGTGTTGCAGGAAGTATGTCTCTATGCACTTTATAAGCTGTACCAATTTCACTATCAATAAACTCAAATAAGAAAAGGATGTTTTATCAAAGCCAATGGCTCTAATTTTGCTTAAAACAAGTGAATCTAACAAAATCATTATACATATCCTTTTTTTCAAAAACAATTTATTTCAGACCAATTAACGAACAAATTGATATGACTTAATCTGTATTCTATATTCTATATTCTATATTCTGTATTCTATATTCTATATTCTATATTCTATATTCTATATTCTATATTCTATATTCTATATTCTATATTCTATATTCTATATTCTATATTCTATATTCTATATTCTATATTCTATATTCTATATTCTATATTCTATATTCTATATTCTATATTCTATATTCTATATTCTATATTCTATATTCTATATTCTATATTCTATATTCTATATTCTATATTCTATATTCTATATTCTATATTCTATATTCTATATTCTATATTCTATATTCTATATTCTATATTCTATATTCTATATTCTATATTCTATATTCTATATTCTATATTCTATATTCTATATTCTATATTCTATATTCTATATTCTATATTCTATATTCTATATTCTATATTCTATATTCTATATTCTATATTCTATATTCTATATTCTATATTCTATATTCTATATTCTATATTCTATATTCTATATTCTATATTCTATATTCTATATTCTATATTCTATATTCTATATTCTATATTCTATATTCTATATTCTATATTCTATATTCTATATTCTATATTCTATATTCTATATTCTATATTCTATATTCTATATTCTATATTCTATATTCTATATTCTACATTCTATATTCTATATTCTACATTCTATATTCTATATTCTATATTCTATATTCTATATTCTATATTCTATATTCTATATTCTATATTCTATATTCTACATTCTATATTCTATATTCTACATTCTATATTCTATATTCTATATTCTATATTCTATATTCTATATTCTATATTCTATATTCTATATTCTATATTCTATATTCTATATTCTATATTCTATATTCTATATTCTATATTCTATATTCTATATTCTATATTCTATATTCTATATTCTATATTCTATATTCTATATTCTATATTCTATATTCTATATTCTATATTCTATATTCTATATTCTATATTCTATATTCTATATTCTATATTCTATATTCTATATTCTATATTCTATATTCTATATTCTATATTCTATATTCTATATTCTATATTCTATATTCTATATTCTATATTCTATATTCTATATTCTATATTCTATATTCTATATTCTATATTCTATATTCTATATTCTATATTCTATATTCTATATTCTATATTCTATATTCTATATTCTATATTCTATATTCTATATTCTATATTCTATATTCTATATTCTATATTCTATATTCTATATTCTATATTCTATATTCTATATTCTATATTCTATATTCTATATTCTATATTCTATATTCTATATTCTATATTCTATATTCTATATTCTATATTCTATATTCTATATTCTATATTCTATATTCTATATTCTATATTCTATATTCTATATTCTATATTCTATATTCTATATTCTATATTCTATATTCTATATTCTATATTCTATATTCTATATTCTATATTCTATATTCTATATTCTATATTCTATATTCTATATTCTATATTCTATATTCTATATTCTATATTCTATATTCTATATTCTATATTCTATATTCTATATTCTATATTCTATATTCTATATTCTATATTCTATATTCTATATTCTATATTCTATATTCTATATTCTATATTCTATATTCTATATTCTATATTCTATATTCTATATTCTATATTCTATATTCTATATTCTATATTCTATATTCTATATTCTATATTCTATATTCTATATTCTATATTCTATATTCTATATTCTATATTCTATATTCTATATTCTATATTCTATATTCTATATTCTATATTCTATATTCTATATTCTATATCTATATTCTATATTCTATATTCTATATTCTATATTCTATATTCTATATTCTATATTCTATATTCTATATTCTATATTCTATATTCTATATTCTATATTCTATATTCTATATTCTATATTCTATATTCTATATTCTATATTCTATATTCTATATTCTATATTCTATATTCTATATTCTATATTCTATATTCTATATTCTAAATTCTAAATTCTATATTCTATATTCTATATTCTATATTCTATATTCTATATTCTATATTCTATATTCTATATTCTATATTCTATATTCTATATTCTATATTATATATTCTATATTCTATATTCTATATTCTATATTCTATATTCTATATTCTATATTCTATATTCTATATTCTATATTCTATATTCTATTCAATATTCTATATTCTATATTCTATATTCTATATTCTATATTCTATATTCTATATTCTATATTCTATATTCTATATTCTATATTCTATATTCTATATTCTATATTCTATATTCTATATTCTATATTCTATATTCTATATTCTATATTCTATATTCTATATTCTATATTCTATATTCTATATTCTATATTCTATATTCTATATTCTATATTCTATATTCTATATTCTATATTCTATATTCTATATTCTATATTCTATATTCTATATTCTATATTCTATATTCTATATTCTATATTCTATATTCTATATTCTATATTCTATATTCTATATTCTATATTCTATATTCTATATTCTATATTCTATATTCTATATTCTATATTCTATATTCTATATTCTATATTCTATATTCTATATTCTATATTCTATATTCTATATTCTATATTCTATATTCTATATTCTATATTCTATATTCTATATTCTATATTCTATATTCTATATTCTATATTCTATATTCTATATTCTATATTCTATATTCTATATTCTATATTCTATATTCTATATTCTATATTCTATATTCTATATTCTATATTCTATATTCTATATTCTATATTCTATATTCTATATTCTATATTCTATATTCTATATTCTATATTCTATATTCTATATTCTATAGCGACAGCATGTTCCTGCAACCTATTTAAACACCTTATTCAAAAAGCTCCGAAGGTTATTTTTTAATGTCAACATTTAATCGCTAGAAATGCTAAAAAAGAGATTGCATTATCAGCTGGGGTTGATTCAGGGCAGCTGACATTGTACTATCGCCAAATTTTGCTTACATTTATTTTCAAACCTTCTATAAAAGAGCATAGCATTTATTTATTATTCAACTGAATTTTTAATACAAAATTGAATAAGGATACATTTAAAAAAATGGATAATAAACATTGTTTGGTCGTGGTTATCCTAGGAACACTTTTACTTCCGGTAAGGTTTTTGGTTTATTCTTCTAATGTTAAGTGGTAAAGATTGGCAGGTGGTTGAGTGGTATTGAGTTAAACAAACTGCACTTTATTTCGCTCCCGCATGCTGAAAATTCAAAGTTTTGTAAATCTATAATGCGAAATTTAAGTTTGATAATATTTGATTAGATTTGTACTGCATCCCCATCACTAGATCCGAATGAAGAAGAAGCTAGAAGATTTGTGGAAGATGCGTCTAGAAAACTGTACACTTACTACGATAAGATGGCTGCTAATACATTAGGATTGGAAACTCAAGTTTGGTCGCAATTATTCAATGCAATCGATACACTCATAAGCAAATCGGATTTAATGCTTGATATTGTTCGGAATGCAACGAAACTTTCAAAAACCAAATACAAAGACGAAGAACTGAACTATATTTTCAAAAAGTTAAAAAAATCGGCCGATGTTGTTATCCTCGGTGGGGAACGTTTTTTTGAAATACTTACTGCAATGATGAATTTGGACAATATGACTTCCGATGATGATATTCCAAGTTGTATTAACCCAAGTTAACAGTACTTCCTGACGATTCAGGGAAGAGTTTGTTGGGGAGAATTTAGGAAATAAAAGAAATATTTGTTTGCTTTTTTTTTATTTATTTATTACTTGAAAGGCCCGCTGTCTCAATGCTTGGCTGCGACCTTCAAGTTTGAATGATAACTAAATTCTGTTTATTCCTCCTCATCCTTTGCCTATTTATACTAGTTTCAATTTCCATTACCACTTAATAATATAGCATTTTCCATATGGAAATGCATTTTTACGCAACCTCATATGAAAAATGCCTTATCATCATAATTTTCAATTTTGTCAACTCGCATTGATACCAATAACCATTGCATGTAGAGTTCGATGAATCATATTTTGTTTACACTGGCCCAATATGAAGCAAATTCAACTTATCCATAGAGGTACCAGATACACACGGGCAGCGCAGCGGCCTAATTACCGAAGTGTGATATGATTATATATGTACTTTGAACTCGAAACAATGCTTGCTCATAGTGGTCATTCTTACTTTGCTGCACTTAGCAAAACTGGCGACAATTAATTAATTGCTGTGGTGTTAGGTTTCACTAAGTGGGCTACGGAAGATGACACATTTATGGGTGACAATGTCTTGGATCGGTTGCGCGAATGACAACGAAAAATGATACTATACAAGATCGTGTGTGGTGGCTTGGGAATGGAAATTTAAATAAGGCTAATAGAGTGGTCGCATGTAGTGGATCACTACATCCCGCTCCCCTTGAAGAAAGAAAATTATATCTTGAAGAGGTTAATTTTCTGTAAAGTTGCGAAAGGATGAAAAGGTTACATTTTTGATATAATTTTGATATGATTAAAATAATATTTGTCTAGTTTTAAGAAATTTTATAAAAATAGTATAAAATAAGGAATTAATAGTATTGAAGTGTTTGTTTTATAATTTTTGTAAGCTTTTTTTTTTTTTTTTTTTTTTTTTTTTTTTTTGATTATTTGTTTTTTTGACATTTTAAATTTGAAAATATAGTACCTTATAAAATATTTATTTTTAAAAATTTTTATATTAAACATTTAAACATTTTTTTTTTCTTTTTTATAGATTATTATAAAAGATTTTATTTATAAATTATAGTATAGCATTTTTTTTTTTTTTTTTTTTGATTGTAAGCACAATTTATTAATATAAGGTTTTTATTAAAAGTTTAAACATATATTTTTTTTTGTTTTTGTTTTTATATTATTTTTGTAAAAGGGGTTTTTTTTTTTTTTATTATTAATGTGTGTGTGTTTTTTTTTTTCAATTTTAACAATCATATATTTTAATATAGTTTATTGGTTACTTTGGATATTGGCGTAAGATAAATTTTGGAGAGGGTTCAGGTTTTGAATCTGTTTCTACTATGGTATCTTTAGATGAGGATTGTTGGGAGCTTTTGTCATGGAGTTGTATTTCAGTTTGTATTTTGTCGTTTTCTTTGATTTGATTTCTTTTTAATTTAATATCCGAAACAATGGGTTTTGGTTCATTTTTCACTTTGTAAGTTTGGTATCTTCTGAAGCAACTCAATACTAAAACTATAATTATAACCGTGTAGATAAGTATATAATGATGAACGTGATGTTCACTTAGATTAGTCAATGGTTTTGCTTCGTCTGCTTTTAACTCGCTTATTTGTTCAGATACTAATTTTAAGTCTTCATGGCTAGAGAATCGAATAATGGCTAAATTGTCGGGGTAGTTTGGGAAACTTGAAGTATTACTTATAAGCAGTTTTGAAATGTTTATCGGGGGAATGTAAAATTTGTTAATTGTTGTAGAATTTTCGTTAAATGTGTGTATTGTCATGTCTTTGTTCTTAAGGTAACAATGCCCTACAATTTCTATTGTGGCTGTGCCGTACAAATTATATGAGGTTATGTTGTCGTCACATATTTCGTCAATATAATAATTATTTAAAGTTGAGAAAATCCACTTATTCTTTTGTGATAGTTGGATCCATACTGTTGAATGGTTGGATTGTCTTATTTCGCATGAGTTGGGAATAACTGATATTCTGTTTAGTAATTCGATTTCACATTGTGGGTTTCCTGATTTAGTACTCAATAATGGATGTGTAAGGGGACATATGAATTTATCATTTTGGGACTTGCAGAGAGATAACTCCGCTGTATTTAGTTGACAGTAATTTTCTTTGTTGTAATCGAGAAAAATGTATTGGGAGGTTGGGTGTATGAACACGAAGTTATTTTTATGTATGGTTGGCAAAGGAATACTTTTGTATAAGATGTATTTTTCAACAAATGGAAGGGGTATTTTGATTTCGTATACTATTTTGTCGTCATGAATAGCTACTTTGGTAGTACAGATTTTATAAAAAGATATAATGTTATTATCTATTGGGGTATTGGGTAATTTTGTGTTTAATGGAAGTTCTTGCTTTATTTTTGCTAATACGTCTCTAAATTGTTCGGGGGTTATAATGGATGGGTGAGGTTTTCCATGAGTTACATCTGTAACTAAATCGAGTATGTCGTCTAGTGTGTTAAGATATCTTATAATAATGAGAGTCAATAAGGAAGTTAGGGATTCGAGTTCAGTGAAGGCAACAATGTTTGTTGTATTAATGAGTCTATCTATCATTTTTTTTGTATTTTCTAATTTTGAATTGATTATCAACATTTGGTTTTGAATAGTCGCTTCTGACTTACTAAATACATTTTTGGTTGTTTCGAGTATGAGAGTTTGTTTTTTGACGAGAGATATTACATGGTTTTCATTTTCCCTAATTTTCTTGATTTTCTTTAAAGTCCTCGTTATGCCTTGGTGGCCTCCGAGGGGGGAGTCATGGAATTCATAAAGTACAGTTTTTATAGACTCGATATTATCTAAAAATATCTTTTTATTGGTAAAAACGTAAACGACCTTGTTTTGATTTTGAAAAGTATTTGTTAAAATTGTTTTTAATTTTATCTTGGATTTATTGTCCATTTGGGGTAACGCAAATCCGATAGACTGTTCATCAGTATTAAGATCGCTAATCGAAGTGAGACATGTTTTAATTATTTCAATATCTTTGTCGGTTCTGATTGGGATGGGTAAAGTGGTTATAAAGAATGTTTCTTTATTATGTGGAAATGTGGAAAATTCTCCTATATCTGGTTTAATAAAATTTGGGCATTTATTTTGTAAAAATTCTTCGTCTATTGATTCTATTATTGGTATTATTATAACTTTAATTTTAGTTGTTTTGGTTTCAAAAATTGATCCATTATCCTCTAGAAGAGTGAAGGTTGACAAGACTTCTATATTATCTACCTCATCATCTTGTATATTAACTTGGCTTACTTGATTTCTAGCTTGATTGCGGGTTGTCACGAGTACCTTACTGTCATTGTCAATTTTTACCCTACTGAGAGCGTCTGCGATAACATTACATTTACCTTGTTTGTGAATAATATTGAAGTCGTATTCTTCCATCAAGATGCGCCATCGTAACAATCTGGATGTGGGATTCTTTTGTCCAATTAACCATAGTAAATTGTTATGGTCTGTGTAAATAGTGAACTTTCGTCCATAGATATATGGTCGAAACTGCTTTAGCGCATAAACAATTGCTAACAACTCCTTTTCCGACGTTGTGTATTTTATTTCTTGATCATTGAGGGTTCGACTTATGAATGAAATTGGTTTATCTTGTCCAATCGGTCCTTGAGAAAGAACCGCACCCAATGCTACATCACTAGCGTCGGTAGTTACAATGAATTCTGCCGTGAAATCAGGATAAGAGAGTATTGGAGGTTCAATAATTTTTTGTTTTAAACTTCTGAAAGATTCGTCGCAGAAGGCATCCCATTTAAAGATAGCGTCTTTTCGTAAAAGTTTTGTCATTGGTTTGGATAAATTTGCAAAGTCGGGAATGAACTTTCGATAGTATCCCACGAAACCTAAAAATGATTTTACATCTTTTGGCTTTTTGGGCACAGGGAATGTTCTAACTGCCTTGATTTTTTCGGGATCAGGCTTAATTCCTTCTTCTGAAATAATATGCCCCAAGTAAATTAGTTCTTTTTTAAGAAAGTTACACTTCTCTGGTTGGAGTTTCAAATTATGCGTTCTTAGACGTTTCAGAATGTTAACGAGCTTTCTGTTGTGGCTATCAAGATCATACCCATAGATAACGATGTCATCTACATAAACAAAACATTCAATACCCTGCAGTCCCATGAGAACATTATTCATGAGGCGTTGAAACGTAGCAGGGGCGTTTTTCAAACCAAATGGCATACGGTTATATTCGTAGTGACCAAATGGTGTGCTGAACGCGGTTTTTTCTTTATCAGCGTCGGCTACCAATATTTGGTGAAACCCTTTAGCTAAATCAAGTGTACTGAAATATTTTGCCTGACCTAGTTGGTCGAAAATGTCTGTGATATTCGGCAATGGGTATGCATCTCCGAGTGTTTGCTCATTTAGTTTTCTGAAGTCTACGACTACTCTCCATTTTTTTTCGCCATCGTAACCAGATTTTTTCGGAACTAAGAGGAGAGGTGAGTTCCAGGGACTGAAGCTAGGTTGTATGATTGAATCATTAAGCATTTCGTTTACCTGCTTGTGAATTTCTTGCTTCTGACTTTCGGGAAGTCTATATGGTTTTAGGAATAATGGGGGCCTACTGTCGTTAGTTATTATTTTATGTTCCATTGCATTGGTGTAGGTAAGGTGATCACCTTTGAGGAAGAACAAATCATTGAATTCTCTACAGATGTTCGATATTGATTTTTGTTCCTCTTGATTGCAATGGTCCAGTTTTATAATTGTTTGTAAATCTGATAGCCTTTTCTGTAAACGATCTTTATGACTATCAGCTGAAATAATATTATAATTGTCTAAAGTATCCCATTTTAAATTTAAGTCATTCGGATTAATGTTTTTTTTTTCTTCTAAAGTGTTCATAAATAATACTTTTATTTTATTTTTTTCAGGTTTAACTATAGTTTCACCTACATATACCCCTGGGATTATTTCTTTTTTCTCAATTACTATATCCCGTGATTTATTGGAATTAAATGGAATTTCTATCATTTGCTGACTACGTTGTTCGAGTGTTATGTATTTATTTTTTGTTATCCCAGTCTTACTTTCTGCTGAGATTTCTATTATCTCAGTCTTACTACCTGCTGGGTTTATATAAGTTTGTGCTATGGTTTCTGTTACCATAGGCTTATTTTTAATTTTTGTATTTATAACTTTTTCCTTAGGAAGTGGTTTGCTAACAACTTTGTCATAGTCTTGTTTTGATGAATCTCCTGATCCGACCCGTAGGCAAGCCCGAAGGCAGGCGGTATCATTCAACGATTCCCATGCTTTTTCTGTACCTCCTACAATATTGTCTGTATGACATTGAGAGGAGTTAGAGCCAGTATGGTTAGACCCTTCAGTTGTGCAATCTTCTTGAAGGTGAGTTTTGGCTTGAGTTGAGTAATCTTTGTTCAAATTTGTAGTTCCATTAAATATAACAGATTTGGGTACCGAATGTATTTCTATATTTGCTTTTGATACATTAGCTTTATGATGAGGAATAGTACTCAGTACCTTCCCAAAACTATTTATCGTAGCGGTAGATTGGACACCAATGAAGGGAAAAATCTTCATAAAATTTTCATCATGGTTAACTACGCATGAATATTTTTTTAGAAAATCGTTTCCTATGATGCCGTCAAAATTCATGTCGGTACTTACATCTAGAATGTGAAAGGGGTGGTTAATTATAATTTTATCATCATCACAGCCGACCAATAGAGTCTCATTCACAACACTGGTACTCATTACCTTATGACCGCCCATGGTTGAAATTGTTATGTTATTTTTATTGTTTTTTATGGGTTTGATCGTAGGTGTTTTAATTATGCTTATTTCAGAACCAGTGTCAATAACAAGACTTCTATTCTTACCGTCTGTGAATGGAATTCTTATTATGGTCAAGTCATTGTAAGGAAGCAATTCGATAATTATGCTTGCCGTTACTCTTGAGTTTCGTGTATGTCGGCCTGAACTTGTTGTCGGGAAGGATAGCCGATCTCTTCGACCCGACAATTCTCGTTTCCCGTATTATAAGAAAATTGGCTTTCGGGCATTACGTGGTGGAAGTTCACCTGTCGTTGGTCACCATTGTTTCTTTCGGTTTTAAAAGGGTTATGCGGGTTCACTTGGTTTGTTTGTGAGTGTAGTTTTCGAAGTCTACACTCGCTTTCCGTATGATAGTTTTTGTTGCAATAATTGCATTTAACAATTTCTGTTTTTGGGGTAAATTTGGGTAGAGTCTTGTTTTGGTAACAGGTTTGGGCAGAGTGTCCCAATATCCCGCAAATTTGACAGGTTGGTCGGGAAGAAAAGTTTGAGGGTGAATTCTGTTGTAAAGGGGGTTTATTCCTATAGGCAGGCATCTGCCTATCTATTCTTGCAGCATGGTTTTCTGCGAACGTTATTATCCTTTTCAAACTAGTTTCCCCGCGAGCTTGAACCATCAAACGTAAATTTTGATTCGAGAGACCATCTTCAAATGTCTGGATAGCCAGTTTTTCGTTCTCATCGACCAGATACGCCCTGACGGATGCGTCACTAGTACCTGAGAATGTTGCTGAGTTAAGAGAGGTTAAAAGTTTTGAGATTTTGTCTCCAAACTCCTTAACTGATTCTCTGGCATTTTGCTGAGCTACCAAAAGTTCATTCTGGGCTACAGAACGAGTTTTGGTTTCCTTATACTCGTCCTCTAGTTTAGCAACTAAGTCACCCCACTTTGTAAAAGAGTTGAACTGTATTAGTTCGAAGGCCGGACCTTGTAGCCTAGTTTTTACTATTTCGAGGAATGTTGTATGTTCCTCTTTCTTACATGATGAGAACAAGATGTTCCCGCATGCGATGAATTTATTCAATTCACTGGGGTTACCATTGAAGATGGGCACTATATTGAAAATATCGCTTATATTGACCTGAAACGCCATTGTTTCAGATTCTATTACGTTTATTACGTTAAAAGGAAGATTTAAAAAAAATTCTAAACGCTGTCGGTCTCGTCGTGTCCTGACAATTTTGAGGGAAAAATATTTTGAAGAGGGGAAGGAAAAAGAAAATGGGGTTCACCAAAAAAAATATATGTAAATATAATTGTTTAAAATTTCTTACGCTAATTTTATTTTCTGGTGCTGTTGATTTTGGTAATGTTGTTGATTTTGTTGTCGATGTTGTTATTGTTGTTGCTTTTGTTGATGTTGAAACTGTGCCAGGCAGACTTCACGCCCTATAGTTGCAGATTACAACCTGGTCTTTTCACTACCTATATTTTGCCTCCGCGTCCTCTTGAAGGAATTCGCCAGGTCTTATGGTCATAGGATTTTTCACAATTAAATTTTATACTACTTTAGCTTTGCTGATGTATAGCCCCAGCAATACGCATCAAAAGGAACGGCCTTTTGTATTTTTGGTAGGGGATTTTTTAAAAGAATCCCACCGCTGCCACCATGTATTAACCCAAGTTAACAGTACTTCCTGACGATTCAGGGAAGAGTTTGTTGGGGAGAATTTAGGAAATAAAAGAAATATTTGTTTGCTTTTTTTTATTTATTTATTACTTGAAAGGCCCGCTGTCTCAATGCTTGGCTGCGACCTTCAAGTTTGAATGATAACTAAATTCTGTTTATTCCTCCTCATCCTTTGCCTATTTATACTAGTTTCAATTTCCATTACCACTTAATAATATAGCATTTTCCATATGGAAATGCATTTTTACGCAACCTCATATGAAAAATGCCTTATCATCATAATTTTCAATTTTGTCAACTCGCATTGATACCAATAACCATTGCATGTAGAGTTCGATGAATCATATTTTGTTTACACTGGCCCAATATGAAGCAAATTCAACTTATCCATAGAGGTACCAGATACACACGGGCAGCGCAGCGGCCTAATTACCGAAGTGTGATATGATTATATATGTACTTTGAACTCGAAACAATGCTTGCTCATAGTGGTCATTCTTACTTTGCTGCACTTAGCAAAACTGGCGACAATTAATTAATTGCTGTGGTGTTAGGTTTCACTAAGTGGGCTACGGAAGATGACACATTTATGGGTGACAATGTCTTGGATCGGTTGCGCGAATGACAACGAAAAATGATACTATACAAGATCGTGTGTGGTGGCTTGGGAATGGAAATTTAAATAAGGCTAATAGAGTGGTCGCATGTAGTGGATCACTACAAAGTTATAAAAATAAAACCATTGGATTGTCTTATTTCCCGGATATTCATAATATTTTCGAAACAAGCAACGATCCAGAAGAATTAAATTACTATTGGAATGCATGGAGAAAGAAGAATCAGAAATGGGCAGTGAATAATTTTTTGGTTTTGGTAAATGGTATAAGGGATGCTTCAAATTTAACTGGTGAGTTTTTTTAAGTTTTGACCCAGAAATGGGCCAAACTAAATTTCTGCACTTCTGTTTTTGCTTTAAAGGAATTTCAGCATATGAATTCTGGATAAAGGATTTCAATATGACTCAAATGGATGCAGTCATGACCCAGATTCAGCCATTTTACTTGCAGTTACACGGTTTCATTCGTCATAAATTGAATAAGAAATACGGAGATTCCGTTATCAGTACCAGCGGCCTCATTCCCGATAATATTATCAACAAGTATTGGCTCAAGCTTGGACCAATGGCAGTGTTCTTGAAGAAAATTTCCCACACAAAGATCTTCAAAGATACGATGAAACCAAACATAACTACGATACAATGAAACACTTTAAAACAGCTAACAAGTTCTATGATTCAATGGGACTCGAAGCTATTCCAGAAAGCTATTGGGGTAAAAGACTAAAAATGAAATCAGATGAAGATGAAGGCGATTGCAGGGCAACTATATTGGCTGGATCTCCAAATGTTTATATGCAATATTGTCATTAAATGGATTTTAGAACTTTCATGCAGGCACATGGCTACATGGCTGAAATTCACGTTGCTCTTGAAAAACCGAATCTACCTGCTTCCTACTCTGATTCTTACGGTATGGAATATGCTATTGGTGAGGCAGTTATTTTATCAGCATCCACTCCAAAGCATTTGACTGAGATTGGATTGCTTTCTGATTTTGAATTCACTGAAGAACTTTTTATGAACAGACTTATGAGGCTGGTGAGCTTAGAAGCTTTTAATATTAGTGGAAATTAAACTTTGCAGATTTAAATTTCTGCTTCATTTCAGAGCATTCACACTATGCTTAACATACCCGTTTATTATGTGCACTCAAAAGTTGTGTCTGACTTATTGGAAGAAAAAGTTGAAATGGCAGAACTCAATAAGCACTATTGGTGATCGTGTCTACAATACTTTTGATTTTTCCTTTAAATTTTACTTGGGGATAAATGAAAACATACAATCAAGGTAGATGTATAGAACATTACTTTTAACATTTTCAATTCAGTATATTGTAAACTTTTTTCAGAAATTTCAATTCCGAAATATTGAGCTATCAATTTTATAGAAAATTGTGTTCGGTAAGTGGGCAATATCCAAAGGATCGTTTGCAGAAATGTGACTTTTACGGAAGCAATGAGGCTGGTGATGCCTTAAAGTAAGACAAGCAAGAAATTCTTATTGTACTTATATGACTTTAATTGTTTGTAGGAAAATGATAAAACTTGGTTCGTCCAAGCCTATCCACGACGTGTTGGCAGCAATTTTACCTGAAGATCCAAAACTAAATGGTGAAAGTCTTTTGGAGTATTATTCTTTAGCTTTGAATTGGTTAAGTGTTTACAATCAACAAAATAATGTCAACACTGGTTGGATACATTCTAATAGGAGTAAGTCCATATACTTAAGCTGAGAGTTCCGAAGTTATATTAAATGTTATAAAATTATTTATATGTTTTTTTTTATGTTTTTTTTTATTGTTTTTTAGAAATTGAAAGTGTGAAACTACCTTAAAAAGTTTATTATGCACAATTATTTCGGCTTTTTCATTATTTGAAAATTAATAAATAACGACCAAGTTAATAGGGACAATTATGAGTGAAAGACCTATAAATAATAAAGAATCCCATATACATAGCTCAAAGATTTAAGCTATTTTGTTGCAATCATTTTCTTCATTTTTAATGCACTCTTTAAATTCAGATTCTGTAAAATTGTATGGTAGACAGCGTTTGATAGAAGGTGTCACAGCACTCGACCAATGCAATGCCTGAAAAAAACAGAGTATGAAAAGATTTCCACATTCGCATAGCGCGGCTTAAGAACGAATTTATATATTTGACAGTACCTACGCCTAAAGTTGGGCTCAAGGCTATACTCAATACCATTCCCACAATTGCAAGCATTGCGGTTGAATTTCTTGGGAGATTAATGGAACTGCCTTTTTCTTTAAAGCATACTCCTTTGCAATCACTTTTAGAAAGGGTGAGACAAGAAGGCTGTGTTCAAGCAACGTAATTGATTCAACGACGATATCAATCCATTTGAATGGCTTACGTTCAATACTTTCCAATAGACTTAATTAAGTTGTAGGAGCTCCAATCCAGAAATGGAAATTTTACTCAAGATTTGGACAGCCAGATCAGAGGGGGAGGAAAAATTCTTGCATCGCCTTAGGAACAAAAATTTAGTGGCATTTTTAGCGACATCGACACATTCCGAAAATTTTAAATTTTTAGTCTCCTTGAGCGCCACTCATGGATATTGACTAAGGTGGTAAATTATATATATTAAAAGATGTACTTACCTATTTCAGTTCCAGTTTGAGAAATATTAGAAACAAATATCTCGGAACTTTCTGTTTTTGTTTCTAGACCTCATATGACTGCGAAGATTATTCCACAGTATGACAGCATGAACAAATAATATAAAACGACTTGAGAAATAATAATAAAGTCTTTTAGATAGATAACTTGAAATCTTTTTAACAATCAAATTGAATAGTAAGATACAATACGGATAATTGAAGAAAGCTTCCAGGTTACATCTAAAAAGTTGACGAGCCTGAAACGAGACATGATAAGATCTACGCAGGTGAAAACCAAATGGAGCAATGGCATTAAATGCTACCTTTAACTTCTGAGCCGAATAAGAGTTCAAGTCTGCACACAGCTTGCACCCTATGTAATTATATGTAGAACGAGTGACTTTACTGTGCCCGTGGCATGATGGTTAGTGCGTTGGACTGTCATGCGAGAGGTCTTGGGTTCAATCCCTGCCTGTGCCACATTAATTAAAAAAAAGAGTTTTCACGGGTACTGCCTCTTGCGAGGAGTTGACAAATTCTCCAAGAGTAATTCTTGTCATGAAAAAGTGCATTCTCAAATTAGCCGTTCGGATTCGGCATATAAATTGTAGGTCCCCTCCATCCCTGACAACATTACTCGCACACAGGAATGGTTGAGAGTTGTAAGTCACTAGGCCCTGGTTCTCTACGGACTGCTGCGCCACCTAATAAAAAAAAAAAGAGTGACTTTACCAACTTTAATTTAGTATGAGTGGGTAGAATTGATCTAATAACAGATAGTCCTCTGCGCTAAGCATAAAGTTTGTCTGTTGTTAAAGATCAATCCTAAGTATTTGACTTGTGTAATATAATCAATTATTTAATATTACGGAGAGGACATTTTGAGATTTGAGTTTTTATTCCATAAGAACTTTATTTTTTTAGGAGACAAATCGTCATTGAGTTTTGAACGCATTAAATTCTACTCGATTTTTATTCGCCATTTAACCATCCTGTCTAGGTCAGAATTTAATGAACTAATCATTTATCGCCGTTGAAGATCCATATCCGAAGAGCAGGGTTGTGAATTTAAAAACGAATATTAAAATCTGAGGGTCAACGAAGCAGGAATGTGGATTAGAAGTTTAAGAAAAGAAATCATTAAGAAGAAATGAGAAAGAGTGTCGGAGACAGAACAGAACCCTGGGGCACTCCAGCATTTATTCTGTTTTTCTCAGACTTGAATATATTTGATACTCCTTACGTTGAACGGTCCGAAATGTAATATCTACTCTTATGCCTAATTCCAAACTCAATCTAATCCATTCGAAATATCAAGTGAAATAATCTTACTTTCGCATAAAAGATGTAAAGATTTATTCCACTGTTCGATGAGATAAACCATAAGATCACTACTGGACTGGAATTATTCCTACAAAAGCTTTTGGTATTTAAGAAATTTTTTGAACTGATAAAATTAATCAGAGTTTCCAAGACCTTTGAAAAAAGGTACATAAGTGCTATCGTCGATAACAAATGCCTTTGTTGGTCTGTTCGGAACGACACTTAAAGAATAAACCTAAATGAAAAAGCCTACAAGTGGTTTTTCCAGCGTTGAAAACACCTCTTCAGAACAATAGTTGGAATGCCATCATTACCAGTGGATTTGTGTGTGTTAAGATAATTTTTAGGACTTTGACTACTGAACGTGTACGAAAGCAAATTGGTCCCATAGCATCATTTACGAGCTTAAGTAAAGTTGAAATCATGATAGCAGCGTTGAATTGGTTGCAAAATGTATGGCAAACAGTGCTTAGTGCCATTGAAAACAGGAGGAGCCGAGGAAGAATGCCTCATGTTTTTTACAAATGACAAACAATTTTTACTGCATTTGGGACTTTGCAATATTTCTTTCCGTAATTTTTCCGTTTTTCCTCATTAGGGTTCTCTAAAGTAAAAATAAAATTGAGATCTAATATCAAAGGATGCATTATCATATAGTGCACAATTGGTTTTGAAAACTGATAACGATACAGTAGGTTTCTTTGTATCACCAAACTGTCAAATGTACCAAATGCCTATTTAAAGTAAAATAATCCATAAGTACCAAAGCTTCTATAGGTCCCTTAAATAAATTCAATATTATTATAGTCCTCAAAAATATTCAATGATGAAAACAAATCACAATTTCTGATTCATTTTAAACGATGCGATTATTTGTTTGTGCTTCAAATAAGTGATTCTGATTTTCAAAATCACTTCTCAATTTATTGAATAAAATAACTATCCTAAAATAAACGAAGCTATAAATAGATATAAGAATCGTATGAAAAAAGCAAAAGAAAAAGGAGAAAAAAAAAGTAGATATAAATATAATCCACAAAAAAGTGGCAAAAGCAGATTGTTTCCACTTAGAAAAATTGCCTTCCAATAATGATAAAATAAACAACAGAACTTTATCCCAAAACGCTGCTTCTGCCGCCACGCCGCCGGCGGCCGCACCGACCGACTGTGGAAACAAGAAGGATGGCACAAATCCATATACCCAGGCTAACCAAAGAAGAATTTATATCCTGTTAGTAGTAGTTCACTCTCGTATTCTATTACGGTTTCATATCAATGAAACTTCAAGTAGGTATCCGTATAGGGCTTAGGAGTATGTATAGGTTTATTCAGTGGATGAAACTTTTCCTTGAACTTTTAACCAAAGAAAGGAAGATTTCACCATGAGTAATGTTGTTGATTTTTCAAACGAAATGTTTTAAACTTTAAACATCAAAATTGTAAAAAAATGTTAAAGTTTTGAAAGACATTAGGCAATAAAGAATGTCCCAAAGAAGTGTGTGATGCCTTAAGGTAAGCAAAAGAAATAATAATTACATAAGGCACCTTATTAAGAACTTATTTACATATATAAGGCACTTTATTATAGTCTTATTTGAATACCGCCATTTTTGGACATTGCTAAAATCGACGTGCTGTGTGGCTCGCGTGGCCTATTGCTGAAGACTGATGGTAGCCTTAAGGGACCAGGTCTAGAGAATAACCAGGAAAGAATAATTCTTTTTCGAAGAGTACTCTGGTGACTTGTTATCAGCTTTTCATGTTTTTATTGATAATCCGGATTATTTTCAACCGGGCTCAGTGGTATACAATTGTTGACAATGTGCACAGTTGACAGACGTCAAATTTAAAACAGTACATAGCGTGCCCATAGCAGTTCAATATATAAGCTAAAATAGTGTTTAAGGTTAAACACCCAGTAAGTTATCCAAGCACAAATAGAAACTTCTTATATTGAATAGTTTGTTGTTAAATAATTTGTCAGTAATGAATAGCTGATTAGATTAGTGTTAAATTATTTAGCAATATAATATTGAACCTAAGAGTGTGTACCTGATTTTAAACGAGTTTTCATAAGTTATTATATCAAAATAAAGAAGCAACAAAACCACAGAAAACAAAAAACTACAAAATTAAAAAGAGGCTGTTATATGCGACCCACATAGATAACTTCCGTGTCGACATTTCTTAAAGTTTTACAAAATATTTATACCAACATTTTGTATTATACAAAGCCAGTTTGAAATCAATATCTCTCTTTGTTCTCTAGATACTTAAGAACAAAAATTTTTATCAGTTTTTAGTTGTTTTTGTAGGTTTTCGTTTAAAACAAAGTTGTAAATGAATTTTTCTAAAAACTTAACTAAAATTTAATAACAAAATTGTGCATACTAATAAAATAAGTTTAATTTCGATATCTGCTTTTGCTATTGAGATATCCAAAAATCCAAAAATAATTTTTACAAATTTTTCTAAAAAAAATTTAACCAAAGTTTAAATTTTTTTTAAATGATATTATAATGTTTTAAGATTTTATTAAGTCAATATTTTCCAATGTTCTTGAGATATAGAGAGCGAAAAAAGGTTCCTATCGTACAGCTCTCTTAAAACAGTTTATTTAGCTTCTAGTGACCGTGAAAAGTCAATTTTCAATTCGAGAAATCGGACCGATTGAAATAACTTCCCACCAGAAGTTAAAAAAGTTACGAAACTTATTCATGGGTAATTAATGTTAAATTATTAAGGACAATAATCTATTTAATATAAATGTTTTTGCTTGATTCTTAGAAGCACAGATCCTTGTGGTCCGATATTCAAATGCTCTTTAGAATAAATTCCCTGAACTTGAACGATAGCCTGCGTTATGTTCATTTTGGGGCAACCATTTTTTTTTTTATGATTTTCGTGGAGGATTTACATCTTCCTTGCGGACAGCGCCGCCAGTCCAAAATGTATGTGAATTTTACGTATGAGTTGATTTCATCTCTCTTCTTTCTTAGACCGTTCAATTCAAGTAATTTTTCACGGGTTCAAACGTGATATTTACAAAATAAACGCTGGTGTGTCCCAGGGCTCCGTTTTGTCCTCCACCATTTTTCCTTATTTTTATGAACAATCTTTTGTCTGAAGCTTCTAACCCACTAAATTGTTTCCCTGATGACAGTACTCTCAGCTTTTCATATTCGTTTTTACATTCTTATCCTTGTTCTTCGGATGTGGACTACCAATAGCAGCGTAAGATAACCTAATTAAATTCTAATCTTGACAGCATTGTCCAATGGGAAATAAAAAACCGTGTAGAATTTAATACTACAAAAACTCAATGCTGCCTACCCTCCCCGAATACAACTATCTATGGGTTGGTACTGGTATTAAGGAGAATGAATAGCTTTCAGTCATATTCGACATCGCCAAAATGCTGCTAAGTGTTTAGGTTTTCTCCGACGTTGCAAGAAGTTTTTTAGCCCTTCTGATCCAGCTATAATTTAAAAAGCCCATATACTATTCCGTAACTTGAGTACACTTCCCATATCTGGGCAGGTGCTCCAATAACCCACTCGAGTCTCTTGGAAAGAATTCAAAAGGGAGCTCTTAGAATGATAGGTGACCGTTGTCTAACCGAAACTTTTGTATTTCTTGAGCACCGACTCTTGAGCACATTTGTAAGGTTCCATGACATTTTTTTTAGCTACTTTCATAAGTAATGCTATTAGTTGCATTCCTTCCCTCAAATAATTCAACCGTAATACCAGTTCTTCTAGGAATGCTCAACAGTTTATCTTGAGCCCCACTTCGGACGTACAGTTCAGATATTCTTTTTTTAGTCGCACTACACGAGTGAAGAATGCTTTATGTGTTTTATTAAATGATGATTTTATACATACATACCTAACTGAAAAATTACCAACAAATTATTGACAGGTGTCACCAAAAATTGTCTACAACCCCAGGCACTCAAAATCTACTAACGAGAAATAACATTAAAAAGATAGTAGTGAGTAGGACGCCCCCTTCAAGTGCACAAGTAGATGTCAGCTATATCAATCGGGATATATGAAGAAACTTTTTTGAACGTGGCCTGAGCAGGGCCACGATTGTCGATGATATTGAAGCTTATAAAATAAAAGACATACCAGCATATAACATACATAATATTTATAATTTAAATACAAAATTAAAATATAAAGTTTTCAGCATTTTGTCTTTGCCAATAAATTTGTGTTATTTAAAAAAAAATCTCTACATTAATTTTATAAAAAATAGTTCAAACTATTGCTCTGGTGATATTCCTCTTTAATTCAACATTCCTTTCAAGACTCAAATCCTCACCAATGTATAAGTTTCCCAGACCTAAAAAATAAGTGGAAGAGGAAGCTTTCCAAGTAGTGTATAAGTATAGTATCTTTTCGTTAACCCAAGTACCTTACTCTGCCACTTGGGAACTATATATACACTTTGCACACGGGTAGAAAAAAAGTATCTCTCTGGGGATCAACCAAACGTAATCGTTTATATGACTCCTTTTTGCCATCCACACTCAATTCGATAGAATTTACGAAGATAGAAAATTTCGCATCTGAAAATTTCTTATAATCCAAGTAGGTAGGTCGAGCAAGGCGGCAGAGAAGGGGCGACGAATTATGTTATTGTTGATGATTATGATGAAAGCTACTACGACGACCGTGATGTTGACGGAGGTAAAATGGAGTTGGTATAAGGACCTTTCCTTTCATACCATTTTCTGGATAAATGAGGGACAGTTTATGCGATAGACACATCATGTTATACATATACATAGGTATAAGATCTCTTGGGCACATGAATTTATTCCCTCATCTTATTACTCGCCCTTGAAATGAAATGGACTATACAACTGCTAAGAGTGTAAGGAAAAATTGATAATGCTAATCGAAGGAAAAGGACGAAGGAAACGTAATTGTGATACAGCACATAATCATCAAAGTGCTATCCATATCTTTTGAAGATTTCGAAAACGTTAAAATAAAATTAATTTTGATTGATGTAAACTTTCTCGTCTATCAAATAATATCAATTCATTGTTGTTTAGTATACAGACCACAATTTTGAATTGTATCTTTCTTTTAACATTGCAAGGCCTGCAAATCAAGCTTTTTTAAGATAAAGTTCCTTAAACAAAACGGTGGAAAATGTAATTTTAATCTATAACTCTTATCAACGTGGCATAACTTCCCCTTTCAAGTTTTCACCATACCAAACCGACGCAATAGCGGATTGGAAATTCAGCCCTATTAAAAAAAACACAGCACCAATTCATCAACATTTGACCAAAGGACGATCCAGGGGGGGAGGGTTCATATAAGCCATAAAGCTTATACAGTTAAGTTGTATAAGTAAATATTTCATCTAAAGATTTGTTAGTAATTTAACGACATTCACCAAAAAGTGGTTTGCTGTCAAAATTCACGAAATTAAGAATTTGGAAAACTTTTAGTCAGCTTTAAATTATTTTCATAAGATTTGTTTCTAAGAAAAAGAGCAAATATTCAGGATCTTAAGAAGAAACCTTAAATAAGAGATAGTCAATTTTATATTAAGTTGCCTTTAAATTCCTGAAACTAGCCTGCAATTCCATCTTATTTTTTTGAAGCACATAAATAGTGAACATTGAAATGATCTTAACTTCGTAAAAAATTTCGAACTTGAGCTTTTAATCAAACATGACATAACGATGGTAGAAAATTTGAAAAAAGTGGGTCCTCCGAATCCGTCCGTCTGTCCTGGGCCCTATATCCCAAATAATTGTGTCGATTGCAATTAAGGTTTTCAACCGAATAGCGTAAGGCATTTTTTTCATTTTTTAATACGAAAAATAACAGCAGCCCCCAAACAAATTTGTTGGTTAAAAATCGAAAATTCGAATTTTTTCAAAAATGAACCTATACAAATTTTTTTAAAACTTTCTCTGAATGTTTGTTCTGTTTGTTTAGTTTGGCAAAAACATATTTTGGTACTGCTCTAAAAGGGTACCCTTCATAAAACCGTTTTTTTATTTTTTTAAGTTTTCTCAAAAAATAAAGGACCGTTTTCAATAATCTTCTCTTTCTGTGCAAGCTCTTGTCGATGATATATTGATCAATTTAATGATGATGAGGATTTTTGATGATCAAAAATGTCATTCTTTTTTTTTTGATTTTTAAAAAAATATAAATTTTTTTTTTCAAAACTCGATATCTCAATAAAATGTATATTTATAAGCACTTTATTAAGTGCTTACCAAAAATATTTAATTTAAAAATTAAAATGATTTTCTAAAAAAAAAATAAGTTCATCTAGGCTTTTTGGGAAATAAATTGGCATTTAAAATTCTAAGAAAAACTTATTTTGCAGCTACATTTTTAAATCTTAAAATATAGGAAATATTTTTAAACAAATTTTTTTTAAGAAATTAGCAAGTTCTAGCGACTCCGTCGTGCATTTATATCCTTGAAAATTGATCTTCTGTTGAATAAAAAAACTTTTAAGATCTTAAAAAATTATATAAATCTACTTTTTGAAGTAAATTTGCTTTGGATGCTCTAAAACTGAGATTTAAACACGAATTTCCATAATATAAATGTCCCAAAACCAGCAAAAGTGACACTTTTGTTAAACTAATGGCTAATCGAAAAACATAATGAACGTTTCATATCTATTGATATAAGGGCTTTGAATCTCTTGAGATTTGAAGTGAAAAGAGATTCTGAAAAGTATGTGAGTGCCAAACAAAAGTTTCTTCCCAAATTATTTGTTTGCTTTAATTTGTTTTAATTTAATTTTTAGAGAAATTATGTACTCAAATGCGGCGCAGAGACATAAGGCCCAGGGACATAACGCCCAAATTTTTTTTTTTGGGGCTTATGTCCCACCCGAGTGGGACATAAAACCGAAATTTAATTTGGGCCCTAAGTCCCACCCAAGTAAGACCTAAGTCCCAAATTTGTTTGTTAAAAATGGGACATTGTCCCCAAATTTTTACAGAGCCAAAAGAGAATATAAAGTTTTTGTATTTCAATACAATGAACAATAATTTTTTGATACGGTGATAATACAAAAATTAGGAAAAACAAAAAAGTTTATTTTTAACATTATTTGCGGGATCTCAGGATTTTAACTGCCTTTTCGGGGTCACACCCGCTCCGCTTAGGTTTTGTAAAGTCGCCAGGCAGGCGCCTATATCAACAACTTCTTTCAATAAAAGCACCTGTGGGTGGCCCGCTTCGCGGGTTCTCAGGATTTTAACTCCCTTTTTCGGGGTCACACCCGCTCACGCAACTCCGTTGCTTCGCTTAGGGTATGTAAAGTCGCCAGGCAGGCGCCTATATCAACAACTTCTTTCAATAAAAGCACCTGTGGGTGGCCCGCTTCGCGGGTTCTCAGGATTTTAACTTCCTTTTTCGGGGTCACACCCGCTCAAGCAACTCCGTTGCTCCGCTTAGGGTATGTAAAGTCGCCAGGCAGGCGCCTATATCAACAACTTCTTTCAATAAAAGCACCTGAGGGTGCCCCGCTTCGCGGGTTCTCAGGATTTTAACTCCCTTTTTCAGGGTCACACCCGCTCACGCAACTCCGTTGCTCCGCTTAGGGTATGTAAAGTCGCCAGGCAGGCGCCTATATCAACAACTTCTTTCAATAAAAGCACCTGTGGGTGGCCCGCTTCGCGGGTTCTCAGGATTTTAACTTCCTTTTTCGGGGTCACACCCGCTCACGCAACTCCGTTGCTCCGCTTAGGGTATGTAAAGTCGCCAGGCAGGCGCCTATATCAACAACTTCTTTCAATAAAAGCACCTGAGGGTGCCCCGCTTCGCGGGTTCTCAGGATTTTAACTCCCTTTTTCGGGGTCACACCCGCTCACGCAACTCCGTTGCTCCGCATAGGGTATGTAAAGTCGCCAGGCAGGCGCCTATATCAACAACTTCTTTCAATAAAAGCACCTGTGGGTGGCCCGCTTCGCGGGTTCTCAGGATTTTAACATTGTCCCCAAATTTTTGTAGAGCCAAAAAAGAATAAAACAACAAAGTCTTGTGGTATTGAAGTGCTCCAAGTTTTGTCATTTGGTGATTCTTATTAAGTGGGACATTAGCCCCAACATTTTTATTTGGGCTTCGGTCTTACTTGGGTGGTACTTAGGGCCCAAATTAAATTTAGGCTTTATGTCCCACTCGGGTGGGACATAAGCCCCAAAAAAAAGTTGGGAGTTATGTCCCTGGGCCCTATGTCCCTGCGCCCTCAAATGCACCTATTTCCTTAAATTCAAAAACCAAACATTTTTCTTCCTACAATTTTTAATTTTTGTTGACTCCTTAGATTAAAATATTTTCTAGCATCTACGAGGAAGCAGACTGATTGCGATAGTAATAATAGACTCCGGAAAATTGAGTTCGAAAAAACTACGTGAAAAAAAGCCCGACAATTCTTTGTATCATTAATAGAAATGGAAACAAGAAAAGTGTATAATATTTTTGGAAAATAGCTACGTTTCAAAACAATTTCTTACCATTTTTGGGTGAAATTCACCAAAAACCCTCTAAACTATTGTGTTTTAGCTCTTTAGAAAACTGTTGGAATTTTGGAATGTTTTTCATATGTAGGGAGTCATCCAAATTAAATAGTTAGATCATACCTTGCTGGAAAACAGTATTATAAATTAGCCCTTGAAATATTTAAATGTAAGGTTAATATACAAATTATTTTATATATGAAATTTTCTTAGCCTCCTTTACAAAACATTAAATAACATTTTTAAGCGGTGAGTTAAAACTCGTCTATATGTTAAGTGTCTGACCCCCCCCCCCTGATTAAAAGTCTGGATCCGCCCTTGAACCGATGCGAAGGCATTTATAATAGCCGTCTAAAGCCCCCAAAACAGAATCAATCCTTTTTTACTTTCAATTTTTTAAAGGCACAATATTCTGTCAGTACCCAAATTGTCTAGAATAAAGAGATCAACATAAAATTGTAAAAATGACTTAATTAAGAAAGAATTCCCCATCATCGTGATCCAAATTAGTTGAACATAAAAAAGGACAAGCCGTTGCAACATGTCACCTTACATGTCCTGCAACGATATATGTATGTATAGGTAGGTAGGTAAGGTACTCTTGAGGTCTAAAGACACAGACAAATTGTTACTATACCATTCGATATTCTTCTCGACGAAACGGCGAATATTTTTGTGTGTGGGCAGTGATCATATAGAGCTTCATCGTCACCAAATAAGTTCTTCTCCTTAAGATGAGGTGAGGTGGTGCAACATATTAAACTGCAATCGCTAATCGAAAGACAGCGACACTCATAACATCATCGCGCCCACCTTCTCCACAAAGATACACAACACTCGACACGTCCCTACCATCCGTTCGACCGACCGTGCGTCGTCGTCGTCTCTGTAGTAGATGTGCTGCTCCAGGAAAGGATTCCACGAATGTTTCATGTTTGATTTCTTGTTGATTAAAAGAGAAGAGAAAAAATAATATGTTAACTGACTCCTACATTGCCTACAGGTGCATGCAACAGCGTTCAGCAAAGCAAAGCGCTAAACTGACGAACTCCACCGCCACTGACGGCCACTGGCTCTGCTTTGGCTTGTGGTGTTTATGTTTGGTTCGCGTATCTGCCTGCTTATCGTATGGAGTGCTAATTGATGGTTTCTGGAACGGAAATGAACGGAGACCCCAGAGCGAGCTGCTGCACGATGCCCTTCGGGAATTTTTCAAACTTGACCCTCCTCTGATGTTTGCAAAAGGGCTTTGCAAATATTAATGAATGGATAAGATATTTCTTGTTTTGTTTCTTTTTTATTTTTAACTTCATTGAGCTGAAAATAAAGGACATTTATAGTAGTTATAATTTATTTTGTATAAATAGTCAGATACTAATGGTCACAATAGCTCCTAATTGAAATATCCATACACGTTTTTAATTACTCTAAATGTAATTGAAAAATTTACATTATTCATTAATTGCAATTAATTTATTTACATAAATGTAATTGAGGGTTAGGTTAGGTTAAGTTATGTAGTTGGTCGTGAAGGAGTAAGACACACTTAGGCCAGTTTAATGGCCCATAGTGATACGAATCTTAAAGCTTTCTTCTAAGCTCAATGAAACCAGTTTGAGCCCCTTACAAAACGTGAGAAACTGATTAAGTTAATTATGTATGAGATTGTTTAGATCATTATAAAAGAATTCTATTAGGTAATTCTTGGGTTTTTGAGCTAAAGCAGGGCATGTACAGAGGAGGTGAAGAACTGTTTCCTCCTCTTTCTCGTCTATACAGCTTCTTCAAAATTCATTTGAGAATACGCCTAGCCGTTTGGCGTGCTCTCTTATTAGACAGTACCCGATTATGACTCCGATTATCGAGCTTATATGCGATCTGCTTAGAGATAGCAAGCACCTTGATCGCTTTAAATCTAGTGTAGGCCAGATGTTTTTTGTGACCTGTCACGTGGTGATGCTGTTCCACCTGGTGTTTGCCTTCTTCATACCGTCGTAGCGATTGGTATGCCAACATTAGCCAAACGTGGTAGAATGGGATGTACGGTACCATTTCTAGCAAGTTTAACTGCCTTAAAAATTTCGTGGAATATGTCAATGGCCCGAAACCAATCAGCAAAAGTGAATATGAAACTGTTATGCCATTTCCAATAGAGATGATCGACAGATATGGACTGTTATAGAGTTTGTAGAGACAGAGTCCAGAGATTTGATAGCGGCCTGACTATTTGAGAAAATACGGATATGAGATGTTGATATTACGTTTTCTTTAAGCCAGGACAAGACTTCTTTTATCGCCAAAAGTTCCGCCTGGAACACGCTACAGTGATTGGGCAAGTGGAATGAGAGACTTAATTTCAGTCGTTCAGAGTAGACACCTTCACCAACCCCTTCTTTTGTTTTTGCTCCATCTGTATAGAAGTGGACTGACTCGTCTTCCAGGAATATTCTCCCAGAAAGATCTGGAAGGTATAGAAATCTGCAAGTTTCTCTCGAATTTCAGTTGGGGGATGGTGTAGACTGTGTGCTTTGGAATTGATTTTAAATACCAAAGAATTACGGAGTTGTTAACCCACTACAATGAAGCTTTGAGGCGAATAGCAGAGCTTTTCTTTGCTAAGTATATCAAGAGGTACTAGGTAGAGTAAGGTATCCAGTGCCGCAGATGGGGTCATGCGAAGCGAAGTTTTGAGTTAATTATTCTACTAGTCTGTAATAAATGAAATAACATCAGTAGTGTCCGTAGCATGATGGTGAGTGCGTTGGCCTGTCATGCTAGAGGTCTTAGGTTCCATATCTGCCAGTGCTATCTAAAGTTTTTTTTACGGGTACTGCCTGTTGCGAGGAATTGACAAATTCTCCAAGAGTAATTCTTGCCATTAAAAAGTGCTTTCTCAAATTAGCCGTTCGGATTCGGAATATAAACTGTAGGTCCACTCCATCCCTGCAATTACTCGCACACAGGAATGGTTGAGAGTTGTAAGTCACTAGGCCTTGGTTCTCTACGGACTGTTGCGTCACCTAATTTATTTATTTAGTGTAGATATCAATATTTTTAAGGTCTTAACTAATGATGATAGATTTATAGGTCGTAGATGTTTAGGGTCGACTTGTGAACATTTTCCTGCTTCGGGTATGAAAACAACTTTCACTGCTCTCCATGCCGAGGGAATATGGAACAGATATAGATATCTGATGTTAAAAATTGCATCAGGGATTATTACAATTATTTCTGAGGATTTTTGTAGTTCGGCTGGTATTATAACATATGGTCCTGCAGATTTAAATGGTTCTAAGTTGGTGAGAGCCTATTGTAGATTATCCCTAGTGATCAGACTTGAACCAATTTGATTGTTACAAGTTGTTGTTAGAGAGCTACCAGAAAAGTGAGTTTGGCATAGCTAGATTAGTAGAAAGAGTTTTTTGAACTAAGAAGCCTCGGAAGTTTACCTATTCTATTGTACCACAGAAGGACCTTCGGGAAGATCTTAGGGATTCTTTATCAGAATCGCAGTGAGAAGTTAGTTTTGTGGCTTTGACTCGATTAAAAAGTTTAATACATTCTATTCCGAGCAAGTCTAGCTCTGAGGTTTATCGTCGTTTTTTCCTTTTTCTTCTTATGAGTATAACTGCAATTGAAAAGAAAGTTAACTTATTACGACAAGTAATCATTGACTCTCAACTCTGCTAATGCTAAAATTAATATATTAATGTACAGTAATGATATACTGTAATACTGATATACTAATATACTGATGCACTTATAAAATGATATATTGATATACTGATGCACCGATGTAATTATAGACTGATATAAAGCAAATCGATACAACACATTCAGGGATCCTTAAAAACTTCTTCTATTTTAAGTTTTTATTATTCCTGATAAAATCCTTATTTTTGAATTGACAATTTCTTAAGGATTGTGATTGCAAACCCCATCGTATAACTTCTTTGTCACGGATTTTCCCCATTATGATCCTTTTAACATTGTTGTTCAAATGTACACGTGCTGTTTTTATGGTCGCAGTCGGTAAAAAGGTACCCTCAAAAATAAACCTGTACGTACGAAAGCAAGCCGAACTATCCCATCGGAATAAGACAGAAAAGGGCAAAGGGAAGAGTCTGGAGTATAGAGTGTATAGGTACCCAGACGCATTGGAAATGATCGATGAAGTAAGTATTAAATTTACGACGTGAAACTGTTGCTGTTTTTATATATTCGATGGGTTTTTGTGTGCAACATATTCTGACCCGAGTTTTCTTTGGAGACATACATCTCTGTCTATATTTCAGTATACGAGTATAAGGGTGCACAGGAACTGCACCGACTAAACTGTACATACAGGACACAACTCTCATGGGTAAGTTCCAATTCCGCAAGAGTGAAACAAAACTTAAAAAAAAAAATACACTGAGTCGCGCATTCCGCATTTGAACGAGAGACACCAAAAGGAACAAGGGCACTTCCCGTTCCTGCAGTTTAGCTCGAACGGAAATATATGACTTAATTTAATGTCTCGTGTGTTTGGTACGGCACTTAGGTTGACTATTGTTGTATGTTGTTGTTTTTATTGGTTTTTTCGTGGTCTGATGGTGCTCGCTTTGCTTTGCCTTACTTGCTTGTCTTGCCGCCCGCCTGCCGCCCGCCGCCGCGCCGGTTTAAATCCATACACACAATCGCTAAGCGCGCGTGCATGAATAAAAACAATCAGTCAATTTGATCTGTGGAGTCAATAAATATAATTCCATCGATCCATGGAGTCTTGAGTCTTCGACAAAAACTCCAAATAAAGGGAAAAGAAAAACGAGAAAATGAAAAACAAGCAAAACACGCTCAACTTTAAATTGTGTCGTTCAATGGGACATGTTTATTCTGGTAATAAGGCGAAAGGATATAATGTAGGTAATATATTGATTTATTTTCTTGTGACCGCAATAAGAAAAGTTACCTATATAAATGATGCAAATATGTTAAAAGAAAAATAAAGAACAATTAAAAACAAGAAAATGTTATTACTCGAGACACAGAGCGTTTTTAGAAAAGCTTCTTAAAATAGAATGGGGGGGCATATTTCCCACTTTCGTTTAAAAGCTGACTGAACAACACACGTTTGGGCTATCGTCAATTATCAAATAGAAAGGGGCTGTCAGACGACCTACACTAATACCTTCCCATTCGTGGCCGTCTGCCGATATTTTGAAAAGTTCTTACAAAATATCAATAACAACATTTTTTGTGAGTTAAAAATAGTTTGAACCCAATATCTTTCTTCGTTATCAAGATACATTTTCATCAGTTTTTAGTTGCTTTTCGTTTTTTGGAAATATAAATAAAAAAAATAATGAATTGAACTTTTCTAAAAAATTATCTACAAGTTAACAACAATATTTGGCAATTAAAACAATAAGTTTAATTTTTAATATTAGTTTTTGTTTCCGAGATATTTTAATCGAAACCCAAATTTTTAATTGCAATTTTTAAAAGTTGTTATGTTAAAAAAGTGCGAAACGGATTTTTGGAAATTTATCTAGTGTTAACAACAATGTTTTGTGAAGAATGAAATAATATTAAAGTCAATACCTTGATTTGTTCTCGAGACATTTGAGTCGCACTTTCTTAAAACTTTACCACTGTTACAAGCAATTTTTTTAATATAAGTTATTCAAGTCGAAAGTCGTAGTGCCCGTGGCATGACGCGTTGCGTTCATTGCGGCCATGTCAATAAAATGGTAAAAGAGCCTCATCATGATATTTGGGTACCGACTAATAAGCCCATCCATAAGGTGAGCTCTACCCATATGCGCATTATATTCGCAGATAATTTGGGGGGAGGTTATTTGGACAACATTTTTCTGTTTTCTTTCATTTCGAACTGCCTTAGCTATAGTTTGATCAGAGTTGAAATTTTCAAATGATTCAATGCCTACGTAGGTCGATGACAAATGAAACTCGTTATGTTTCCATACAACCGTATTCACATCCACTCCATTGATTGATGTCATACATATATTCAATGGAATATGCTCTACTTTCTAAATTTGATATTCGGTCGGCAACTTGCACGCTGATATACGGTTAACTATATAAAAATTTTAATTTTATCCCATAAAACTTTTCTTCAAAATTACCTTTAATTGTGCCTAACAAAAAGAGATAGTGAACATTAGCTTCTAGATTCGGAGTGCAAGACAAGATGACATTATCACACGCACCATTGTACACCTCAAAACGATAGGCAAATCCATTAGAACAAACAATTTGACACCCCACATGTGCGGTTTGTTTGGCATATATTGACGAAGATGGTGTTCATTTTCGTGCTGCACATTTGTTTATCGACAAAAATCTAGCCGATTTTGGGATTCAATGAAACCGCTCATTGAGTTTGTTGGCTAGAACATGGATTCGAAACAAAGAGTCGTATCCAGTTCCAACTTTTTTCTACGTCCCCCAGTAGCTATCCATATTAGGATTACCAATATACCAATATAATTTCTTAATTCTTAATTCTATTTACCGTCAAAGCACAACGATTCAACTCTTCAGCGATAAGCTCAATGATTTCGTAAGAAAAAAAAATAATTACAAATTTTCATTGGCGTGTCAAGGTTTTTGAAACTCATTGGTAGTGATACATTACCACAAAATGCAACTTCATTTACGTGTAAGCGTATTGAGCATTTACACCAGACCAATTTTGAAAGATTTTTTGAATCCTTTGTAACAGCACTAAGCACTCCATTGAATGGCGCAGAAGATGGCTGTGGTATTGGCCTAGTAGCTTCAAATGAATAGTGTCCTTTTCATATGTTTTAAACGGGAATTCGTGATGGCAAATGAAGTAGATTGCTGCAATTCTGTAGTATCAATAACAAAAGTTAAGGAAGCTGCTGTATTGTCGATTTCGCATAGATTTAGGTGCAAAACCCTTACAAATGGATCTGTTGTTTCAGCCTCATTCATTTGATGGTTGCATTTTTCAATTATTTCTGCATGATTTACAGAAATCTCAGCTAAATTATCCAGCTCAATATTGTCAACAACGTATTCAGGATCACAGATGGATACCATCGCTGCTGTAAACATCATCATCGCCTTCTACTGAATTGATAAATTCAGCCAATTGGTCATTAGTAAGTTGTTCCAAATTAATTTCTGTTGCGCATTTACGTTTTCGAAAATCTATATCTAACTTATAAGAATTAAATTGAGTATAAAATATTCACTTATTACCCAAGCAACAATTTGAACCGCCGGGTATAACTTTACTGTGGGTCAAAAATAAACCTTCAAAATCTCTGGTTGTTATATGGTGTTAATTAAGTTATTTCAACACTCTAAGTTTACTTATGGTCTAAAATAAAGCTTAATTATAATTCTAGTTTTACCTGGGAAAAGTTATTACATCATTCTAACTTTGAAGTTTACCTGGGGTAACATTTTCACCCTATCAGAACTTAAATTAAATTTCCGTTAGTGAATTTGCATTTTATAACTTTAAGGTTAAATTATAGAATTTTGTTTACTATTTCCTAACTGTTCCCTTTTTTTTTTGGTTTAAGGCCAACCAATTATAAATCTACATTTAATAAGAGTGATTTTTCCTCTCATTTCTAGCCACAATTTGAAATTAGTTTTAGAATACCACTTTTTTAACACTGATTGTTATTTATTAGTTTGAAATAAACCAGATATAACACCAAGCGTAAGAATAAATTTCAAAAAAAACTATCTTTTATTATTTTTGCCTTTATTAGTTATAAATCGACCAAATTCAGACACAGTTTTTAAACAGGTCATTAAATAACTCTTCAAAAGAAAAACAAACTCTTCATCAAAGCGTTATTTATAGGCTTAAAATCAACCAACTTTTGTAAGCATTGTTTTTTTTTCAAACAGAATATAATTTTTGATTTAAAATGCACTGAATTCAGGCAATAGTTTCAACTAAGTCCTTTGTTTACTCTATTTTTAAACCAGAATATTGTTTTTTCGACCTTTTTTTGTCAAACAAAATTGTTCAATTGGGGAGAGTACAATAACTGGGACTCTGAAATTTGATAATGGTTTTTAGTAGAGGGGTCAAAAACAAGTTTTTTTTTACAATGGGAGGGGGGTCTATCTTGCCCCGTTTGGGCGGGAGGAGCGTTTTAATGAAAATTGTATAAAATTGGAAAAAAATTATTAAAAAATAACGGTAGAACCTGCAATCAAGTTTGATACTTTTTTTTAAAGCCAATACTTTGTTCTATTAGCCACTTTTTAAATCAAAAGTAATTTATGTATAGTTTTCGAAAAAACACGTTTTTAACTCAAAATTAACGAAAAAAAACCATTAAAAAAAGTTTAAAGTATAATTTTTCGAAACAATAACATTTTAAATATTTTTTTTTTATGAAATTAGTTGCTTTTATTGATTCCTAATCAAAAACTGAAAACCGGATGGTTCTATGTCTTATAGTTTTTGAGAAAATTGAAAATTACTTTTCTATGAGAAATTTATTTTTTTGGTATTTATGTAGGGTAGTACCCAGCATAATGGCGTAAAAACAGTCGAAATATGTATTGAGGTATGCTGTAATGTGAATTTCTTGTAATGAATTACATTTTAATTTCTTAAAATTTTAAATATGTATCTTCAGGCCACGTAAATGTATATTTAAAAAACATTGATTAGGAATCAATAAAAGCAACTAATTTCATAAAAAAATATTTAAAATGTTATTGTTTCGAAAAATAATACTTTAAACTTTTTTTTAATGGTTTTTTTTCGTTAATTTTGAGTTAAAAACGTGTTTTTTGCATCATTTTCTTTTCTAGCTAAAAGAAAACATATGAAAAAAAAACGATTCAAACATTTCCAATTATGCTTTTCAATGATACCTATAACTGGCCCCTAAATTACGGAGTTTTCAATCCAGAATAGCTATATATTTATTATTTTTGTTTTAAATATAATCTGAATTTAAAACTATTGGTATTTTTTGTTTTTTTCTTTCTTAACGGTAAGTATTAGTTTCTGGTTGAAAATCAACCCAAATCAGACAAAAAAGTTTGTAATAAGTACTTCAATTATACGTTTTTTTAACCCAGAATATTAGTTTTTGGTTGAAATTCAACTAAATCCAAACACAAGTGTGGAATAAGTTTTTAAATTACGATGTTTTAACCCAGACTGGTTACTTTTTGGTTGACAACTAACCACATAGGAACCTTAGTTTTACAATATCGATAATTTTACCAGTCCACAACTGAAGACATTATTTTAACTGCGATTGAACTAAACTCAAACCCCAGACGCACACGCACACTCTCATATTGGCTGTAAACTCTCTCTCTCTCTCTCGTTCACATATCGGATTTCTCAAATATTTCTGTTCATCAGTCCAGTCTTCTTTTATCTTTGGTGGACCGGAGTTGTTGGTGACGCGCGCGCGCTTTAAATTTTATTTTTAAAAATCTATAATTTAAGTAAGTTCGGTGCAAAAATTAAGTGTTTTAAACTTTAAGTACATAATGGTAAGTCATTTTACTACATTTACATTAAGTAGCTAGTTTTTAAATTATTTAAAGTCCCAAAACCATTAGTCGCGTCGCGTTGGGCGCGGCGTTGTTTTTGTTTATATGTTTAATAATATGTATAGGCAAAAACACTCTATATGAAGATATAAATCCTTCCTACGTATCACCCTTCAAAACCCATTTGTTTACATTGTTGTATTTTACATTTAATTTACCAGGAAATCAATCTTTCCACCCCTCCGATGACACCCTAGAAGCCGATGTTTCATGCACACCCTCTCCCTCGTGCCAAATCGAGGATCGTCCTCAAATTTTGAGTGTAATTGAAGGTAACAAAAATAATCTGTTAATTATTAAATATTCCTTATTTATAGTTTATTTTCATCTTTTTTCAGTTCCTGCACCTCCTGTTTTTGCTCCAGGGGCATCTGAACAAACACAGGTCCAGCTTTTAAGTGAAGTTAAAAAACTGACAGGTGAGGTGGAAGCCATAAAGTTACTGCTGTAGTAGTTTATGGCAAAAACTGAAGTCTTCCTCACCTGTATAGTGGAAAAAATTTGCCAAAATGTCGGCCGAGAAATTGTGGCGGATCACCTCCTGGAGGAATTGTCGCCTCTCGCAACACCACAGAAGCTGGATGAGATGGAGCAAAGGCTAAGGCAGGACATTCAATTTAAAAGAAATTAGGTAAGATAAACTGTTTTATTTAATGCATTTATCATAATGAACAATGTACTTTTAAATCCTTTTTTCAAAAAGATTTGCTTTCCAGTTTTTAAACTCAATTTTCTTTCGTTTTCGTTTTTTTTTAGATTCTTAAGTTGTCTACATTCGGGGGGGTGAATGCTGTCAAAACACTTAAAACAATAGCAAAGTTATTGTTTAAGGATGAGCTGCTATCACTGTTCACGTGGAATGGAACATACAATAAAAAATGTTTCCACCACAACCATTCCATTTTTTCGACCATTGTGGAGGCGGTGAGGGTTCGATTCTCCAATTTTACGGATGTGGAGGGCGCCACATTTTTTAAAAATTATATCAAACATGCACCTTTTCGCATGAGCAAGCCCCAACTGTAAGTAACTTATGTGTTTTTAGTTCCTTCAATTCAATAATTTTTCTTTATGTACTTAACACTCGGTAAATAATAATTCAATAAAATATTTATTGTTTGTGTGTGCTTTTTATTTATTTAAAGCAATAAATCAGCTTCATCATCATTATTAGCTGCACCATCATCACCATCATCAGTATCACCATCAACAGCTCCACCACCATCTACACCACCAACAACAACTATAAACAAAAACTAAGATAAATTCTTATTTTATTCTTATTTTTTTTTTATATCTACACTACATACATAGTTAAGTTTTTAGTATTTAAGTTTTTAGTTTTTAAGTTACATTATAGATTATAGGTAGAAATAAATAACCCCATACATTTAAATTTTATCTTTTTATTTTGCTTCCAGCTGCGAAAAATTTGAAAAAAGTTACTATTACACAACGATTCAAGTCCTGATCACGTAAGCATAAAAAAGAATGGTTTTATATGTTTTTTTCCAATTTTCAGAACTCCTGGGCCGATATCTTCTAGGTTCGATTGAACGTTAATCGTTTTGACAATTGATCTCTTTATCACTAGTATAGATATAAGATAAAGAGAGAATAATTGTCAAAACGACTAGTGTTCAATCGAACCTAGGAAATTTCTATTCAGGTTTTTTAAAAACTGCAAACATCTCAAACTAACCTAAGGCATTAACAGGTTTTTTGAGAACCGAAAATTAACGGTAACAAAGTTACTATAGGGCTATCACAGGTTTTGTTAGAACCTTTTAGAAACGGTTCCAAATGGTTTATAAAAAACCGTAAAAATGTCTTAAAACAGGTTTTTTAAAAATTGTATTCAAACGGGCGTCAAAAAAAAGTAAGATATCAACCGTCAATCAACTAAATATTGGTTGGTAAAAAACCCTGTATTAAAGGTTTTGTTGAGGTTGTGAAGTAACCGGAAATCAACAAAAAACAACAAAATAAAGGTTTTTTACAAACTTCATCTAAACGGCAGCTATAATATTGTTATAAGCAAACCGGGTTTTTACAAACTTCATTCTAACCAACGTTCTAATTCTACTGACCAAAACAGGGTACTGGAACGTCATTGTGAGGTTTTTTGGACGTTATTGAAACTAATTTGTAACTTATAGAGTTATATAACGCAGGTTCATGGCCGGTCTATTTACCGTATTTCAACTTCAAATTGTTGCTTGGGTAGCTTGACAATAATGAACACAATAACTATAATCAAAAACAAAGTAACTAATTATAAACAAAAACACAATAACTGCACGTAAACCGACAAGACCAGACACATAACACTATTTTACCACTTTAATTTTATTATTAAACAAAAATAAATCAAAAAATCTACAGTAAAATTATAAATTCGATTTTTTGATTCTAATTGATTTTTTCAAACAATTGAAAATTTGCAAAATAAAAATTTAATTTCTTATGATAAGTCAATGAATGTTCGCACTAATGTAATGTCAGCAATCAAACACGTGGTCGAAAAGAAATGAAAAAGGTATCAAATTGTACATAAAAGTGAACAAAAAACAAATGTTAAGTTTGACACTGGAGGCAATAAACTGAAGCGATTACCTTACATTTATAAGTCGAATATAAGTTTTGTTATTAATATCTATATAATTATACATACCAAAAAAATAAGTAATTGAGACTTATTGTTACATTCAGGGATATTACATACATATACATATAGATTTCTAACTCTAACTGCTTCGAAAATCACAAGATTACAATACGTAAAATGTAAGTCTCGACCTCCTTAGAAAAGAGTAAATATTTGTTAGGCCAAAATGATTCTGAGCGAATGATAGCTAAATTTAAATAAATATTAAATTAAATAAAATTGACGATCCGTATATTTAGTTACAAAAAAAAAATTCCAAAATATACCTATACATACATATATACATATTTATACCTATCTTGACAGGTAGATATATTTTCTTTTGGATGTCAGCAAAGTTGAAAATTTTCAATTTCCACCCTCCTATTACAATAATATCTGTAGTATGAATATGTTTCAAATGTTATTCTTTATAGGTACATCATAATAATTATATATCTATCGAAACGTTGTACCTTTATAGGCATTTTGATATGAAGCTATGTATGTACTACATACTACATACACTAATTTACTACACATACCATAGGTACCAAATTCTCGATAAGAAAAAAAAAACACGAAAACTTTTCTTCAACAAATTATTACCAGCGGCTACTTGTACACATAACACACGGTAATAAAACATCCCCCAACCAAACCCTTTCCAATAAGAAGTCTATAGGAAGTTAAAAAGGTGTACCTTTATTGTATACAATGTAGGTATCATACATACATATATGAAAAAGAGGGTAGGAAAAACCGAATGTTATTTATATTTTCTTTTCTTTCCCTTGCTTATAGATATTTTCGGAAAAACAATAACAACAACACAAACTACCAATTTCAACTAAGCGCGCGGCGAAATAAAAAGGAAAATACCTTTTCCTCCTACCTTCTTCCAACATCCATATAATAACCCAAAAAAGAACTGTGTGTATACCTACGTGAGTAATTCCGCCATCAAATTTGAACGCATTATAATAATACATCATTCGCACACAATTTTCCTTCATGTCTTACACACATAAATTTTCTCTCTGCCAGTCACTCACTCAACCAGAGGCACACACTACAAAAAACACACACAACACAAAAGAAGAAAAGGAAGAAGACCCATCAGCTATCCGTCTGTCCCTAGAGAGTATAAAAGTTCTCAAGTCCCCCCAAAAACTCATCCGATTTCAGGAAAAACTGAACATTTCAGGAAAACTCAGTTTGAAAAAATGATATTACTACATTCACCATACCCAACACTACGCAACACACAAACCCCACAAACAAGAAGCCATGAAAGATAGGACGAAGGAAAAACACAAAGAATCCCAAACAAGCGCGTTCTTTTCTTCACACTCGTTCACTTTCTCTCGCTCTTCGGGAACACTGTGTGTGACTGTGCCTTTACCACTTTGCCAGTGCCAGAAGAAATAACTCAGTCCAACAGCCTAACCGCCCCCCACTGAAGGATTTATGTGTGAAATATCATGGCTCTCACATAAAGCATAATTCGTCACACTTTACGCACTTTACTCCTGTTCTTTCTCTATCCTTCCTTCTCTGTCTAGCACTCATTTTACACAAATACTGTTTCCCTCGCACAACACATCCATCTTTTTAAGAGTCTCTCTCCTTGGGAGAATGGTTTATGGGCTCGCTCCTCCCTTTTTATTGCCATTGCCGTTGCCATTGCCTTTGTCATCCCAGCAGCGGCAACGCGCACAACCATGTTGCCATTCAAAGCAACAGAGAAACAAGAGAACAAACGCCGCAACGTACACAGGTAGCCAGCTGTATGAGTATGATGGCAATTTGGTATCGAAATACAGACATGAATGGCGGGATTTTTGAATTTACAATGGATTCCCGACGGCAAAATGGATTTCATGAATGATGAGGACGTTATAATGAATTGAGGAGAAAACTAGCAGAGATTATGGATGAAGGATTGATTGTGTTGTGTTGTGATTTAATTAATTAAAAATAAACTGACATTTAAGGAGTTTTTGATGGATATTTGAAGTTAATAAAATTTAATGATCTTAAAATTATTATTTTTCAAAGATTTAAAAACAGTGCGTCAGGAAAATTCTCACTAGGATTGCTAAAGCTTTTCAAAAACTGAATAAAAGAATTAATTTCAATCAGAGAAGAGTTCCATTAGGCTTAATATTAGACTCAATTACTTGATTTTGCAGTTCAATTAATATTCGAGTTCTTAATTGAAAGAACTCAAAACATAATCATACGAATTGTTTTTGAAAGAAGGAAATAAAAAGGAAGGAAACGCCTTTGGCTTTGGGGAAAACTCTTTACTCCTAACTCATTTAACAAGCTTCATTTGTTATTGTTTCATTTTGTTGCCAAAAACAAGTGAAGGAGAAATTATTTGTATTATTGTATGTGGAACAATAAGTAAATTAACCTATACAACAAGAAATTTACGAAACTCATTTCATTACTAGAGAGGATGAGAATCAGGCTAATGTGCTAAAAAAGTGTTGCTAAATTGGAGTATTAATTTGGAGATTTGACAAATTTTATTTATATTTTAAGAAAAGCACCTTCCTATTTTTTTGTTTGATGTTTTCTGTCAATATAAAAATAAGTGCTAAATTTTATAAGAAAATGTTTTTTTTAAGAAATAATAAATAGGTGATAAAAACGATTCATCGAATAGCTTAAAAAAAATAACTAAATTCTTGAAAGCAATTTTGTTCAGAAATTAAATAATTAAGTAGTAGGCTTTAATCAACATCTGATGTGAGCAATTTTCACCACTTCATTATTTGGTAAAGAAAGTGTTTTTCTCGATGCTTCCAAAAAAATGCATACTTTTGACAGAACGTTAACTAAGCCTATTTGTTAACTTATCATGAGTTAAAAGGAAGCAATCAGTTTGGTGATAAAGATGTTCTAAAATCACTCACAATTTTTAAAAGAAAGTGTAGGTATAAGTGTAAGTTGAATGTCGTACTTCAGTCACTCCTGGAATTTAAAATTATGAAAGCAAATTCGGAAGAAATAAATAGTGATAGTCGGAGGTCTTTTAAAAGTAAAAATAAAAGTATTTAGACTAATTCGCACATTCTTAAAGACCGTCGGGCATATTCATAGTCATATTTTAAACCCGATTCTATTTGAACTGGAGTCTAAATTTAACATCTACGTTAGACACAGCTGCTATCGTAAAGTATTTGACACCTCTGTTCAGTTAGAAACAGGTTTAAGGTATATTCTACTATAATTCTAGTAGTATTTTGTTTAAACTTATAGAAAATGCCTTGTAAAGAGGAACAGAATAAAATGCGTTAGCTGGAGAGCCAAAATTTAAATTAAATTAGTTGAGAAATTTTATGTAAGTCACGCTGATACTATTAAGACTTGGAAACACTTATTTGGCAAAGCTTTCAGTGAATTTCGATCTTCAATATTTAGAAGGTCAGTCATAAACTTGACATTTTTTTTTTCGAATCGATACTTTTCATACAAATCGTCCTCATCTATTTCAGAAGGTTGGATGGTAGCATTCCAAAATCTAGCAAAATATCAAAACATTGATATACATAATATATGCTTACGTCTTTTGACATTTTAGTTTTTGTTCTTAAATTTTCAAATAAAATTTCTCGCAACGTAATTTTCTCAATCAGTTTGTTTATTTTTGACGTTTTATAGATTTAAAAACAGCTTGAACATAGTTTCCGTCATGTTTATTTTTAGACTTCAGGCTATCGTTTCAAAATGGGTTTAAATTGTGTATGATTAACATAAACTGAAGTTTAGTTTAGCAAAGACAGAATCAGAACTTATCAATGAAATAAAAAAACACTTTTACTTCAATTTTCTTTTTAAATTTTATTTCACTAAAGATTGATTGAGCCACTTATCAACCCTGTCAATATATAGGTGGTCTAGGTCTTGTTTAATTAAGGTCTTTTGTAGTACCTTCTAAATTTATTATAAATGAAACGAATACATAAGTATAATAGCTTCTAACATTCACCTTTCATAACCATAGCCACATGCACGTTATGAAAAGATTAAAAAGAGAGAATTCTTCAAATATTATCGAAATCATATTGAAGTTTTAAAAATAATTTTGTTTAAAAGTTGTTTCAACTACATAATTAAATCAAAGTGCTGTTGTAATTGAAGCTATCTCTTAACCTATCTATGATATCATTTGCTTTGATACATTTTAAGACAGCTTTTCTCTCTATTTCTCTCTCTTTTCTATTTTTTGACATTTAAAAAATACAATGAATACAAATATAATGATTTACTTTTATTCCTTACAACGTATACACAATATTTTTAACAATAAAATTTAAATTTTCTGTGATCCCCTGCTAATATAGTCTTACCAAAACCTTCCGTTACAAAATGTGTCCATAAGAACGAAAATTACGAAAAAACTGCTTTTGTTTCTTTTTAAATAAAAAATAAATATGTACCTATTGCATATGACTTAGTATCAACTTAACCCATGAAATTATGTATGCACAGACATTAAATTACTTTCTTTTTTAATAAACTTATATCAAGTATAATATTGTCATTTTTATTTCAAATGGCGGAACCTAATTTCACTACAATTAAAAAGTACAAAACAAAAAATGAGAGTTATTACATCAGACTCAAGGACATTTCACGAAACTTTTTCATATCTTAACCCTTTTTAAACAAATTACAAGTTTAATTGTCTATCTACATATTATTATTTTAAATTCCTACATGACAAAATTACCTCAGAAAATGTTATTCATAAAATCATTTAGCATTTATTTCATGAACAAAATCAAAAAAAAATAATGTAAATAATAATCACACATAACTTAGAATCCAATTTATACTTATGGCAACACTTTTCACCATTCACACATAGCCCACCATTCCTACAATTTATAATCTGCTGTGTCGTCATAAGCACACAACAAACAACCCTATAACCCACCCACAAATCACCCCTTATATGAGAATTAGAAAGAGCAAGGACAAAACAAAAACCACAAACAAATAAATATAACACAAAATTTACGACACTGAGTGCGCATTGCATATAAAGCACTCAAAAACTCAAGAACCGACACACACAATAGCTCAAAAAGCGTTCCTCGTCGTAGTCTCGCCTTCGTCCGTTGTTGGAGCACAAAAAGTCCTCTGGGGCGAATGAGTAACAAATCGCACAAAATTGAATAAATACACTAGCAGTAGCAGCTCTAAATCCACTCATTCAAAATAGACTCCGAATAGAAGTATCTGAATTTTCCACCATTAACTACCACCCTCCCAAAAACACAAAACAGCACACAACAACAACAAACAAAATCACTAGCTTTCCCCCCTTTCTGCAATACTACTCGTATATCCGAATCCAAGACGCACCGAAAGAGAGAGAGAAAACTACTTCACACCGTGTGCGGGGGCCGTAGTCCAAATCATCATCAGCATCAACGTTATCGCCGCCGCCGCCGGCCAAAACCCAAAAGCTTGTTGTTCGTTATTCCATCTTCGTTTATCATCATCGCCATCGGATTCTGATTGTAGCGTAGTTCTTCTTCCACATTCGCAATGTTTATGGCTCATTTTGTCAGCTCTAGAGCACCGATTCGAGTCAAGCGAGCAAAACTCGACCAACTCGGCATGGTATGGAAATATTCCTCCTGCCGCTTCCGAAGTAGTGAGCCTGAGCACTATAACAGCCGGATACGTACTCCGCACGAACGCACACCAAAACAACCCCCACATCTCGAGTTCGAGCTCGAGCTCTTTTCAGCTCACCTATACTACAGCCACAGCCCATTATTATGGCTGTGCAGAATTTTTCCTTTACTTTAGCCATAGAGACGATATCCTACAAGTCGGAGAACATAATACATCTACTATGATATGACCATGTGAAAGATACTTTATTACGTGTGTACGCTGCTGTACGGTTACTTTAACGTATGGCAGTGGCGGCACGGCCGCACCAAAAGAGGCCCTCTGCGCTCTTTTGTACTGTGTCCTCTGGCTCTGGCTCTGGCTCTGAGCCTCTGACTCTGGGTTTTTGGCTCTGTGTGATGTGTGTCTCTCGTATATTTTATATTCAGCCACCGCCAGAATGTATCTAGATACTTTATTTATGTATTATATGCCATCACACTATGGCAATTTCTCGTAGATACATTGGCGTAATATCAGTATTTTTTTTCTCTGTTCCTTTCTTTCAACTATATATGTAGATAGATATACGACCATCGACTATTGTTGTTGTTGTTTTTGTTTTTGATTGTTGTTGTTGTTGTAGTTACTTTTGCCTGCTGCTGCCATGCCGCTTGCTGCTGTAGTTTGCCTCCTCTCTATAGAAGAGCTGGCGCTGCTTGCTGGCTGGCTGATGGTGTATAGTCATACCTCTGCCTCTTTGACAACCCCTGCCTCTTAATGCTTATATTGCTGCTGCTGTATGTCGCTTTTTTTGGTCTTTTTTTATTTCTGGATTAAGGAGTTCTCGGATTTTCACATGTATATGGCACGAATTGAATGCTTTATGGGTTTAGTTTGATAGAAGTCGTAAAGAAATCAACATCTTTTTTGGGGAGCTGTAGTAGTAATAAAAATAATCATAATCGTAATAATAATATCTATCTAATAGTTGTAGGACACACATTAAATAAAAACACCGCAGCTATAATCATAAAATATAATAAAAAGGATTTGTTTTGATTGTTTGAATTGCAACTATCATCAACATAAACATCAACAAATCATTAACGCACCTACTACCGATTCCAAAATATCTATACCTAGACCTATCTACATATGTATAACATACCTTCCTCGATACTCGAGACGTCTGTGAATAATAATAGATAATAACAAATAATTGTTTATGATGTTATGTTCTATCTTTTGTCCAATGTGGCGTGGGAATTTGTTTTTGTTGGTTTTTTTCGTAGCTTGATGGACTTATGGTCATTCTAATTGGAAATAGTTACATCTCTTAGTTGATGGACAAGCATCTTAAAAGATTTGTACTTAATTAATAAAATAATATATACTTATGAACATGCGGTACACAACATAACTTAACTAACTTTATACAAACGTAATAAATAAGTGCAATAATAAATAAGAGAGTGTGTATAGCTGCTGTATCTTTAAAGGATAATAACTTATCGTGTGTTTAATTTATAACTTAATTCAATTCGTCAAATGAGATTAATAATCTATTCATAATATTATTCATCAGTGTTAAAGATATCTTTCCTATACGAGTATACGAACAAAAAAAATACAATTTCAAACAATTTTCAATAAGAGTTTCGCCAACAGTGCATAATTCACTGCAGACTTTTGATGAAATATAAACCCTAAAGTCTAGTGCGCGCCAATTTAAAAAAATCAAATAGATAAAAATATAATAGGTTATAATTAATATTCCTTCAAAATAAATGTCAAAAATATATAAGTCAACTCTCACTCTTGCTCTCGGTCACTTACACCACTCGCACTCTCATTGTCTCTCTCTTTCTTTCTCTCGTACACACAAACAATCTATCTGTTTATGTATGTATATTAAGACAATTATTAATTTATGAAATATCTAATAATCGTGTTGCAATCGGTGTTTAATTGATAAATGCGCGATTCCGGTGTTATTGTTAAATAATTGTTTGATGGATATCCTTATCTTTGATTTGCATCCAATGTCAATCAAGAAAAAGTGCTAAAATATAAAAGCGGCTAATCATCTATCTTCAATTCAATCTTTTAATCCTCGTTATAAAATTTATAAGTGTTCACAAGTGTGATTTAGAATAAATTTGCAATATTTTGTTTGTTTGTTTTTTATTTAAATTTAAAATTTTTCATATCTTCGTCTAAATCAAATCGTGTGTTTTTTTCTAGTCCTTATTGTTTCTACTCTACGTTAAGTAGATCATTGAAAATCGTAAAGAAATAATTATCGTAGCGTTGTGAAATATTACAACGGTATAATTGTAGTAATCACATAATCTATAACGCATACAAAAATGGAAATCGTCGGTTTACGATCGTGGAATCTATTCGTTATTGCATATCAAATTGTTGCCATTGCTAGCGAAGAATAGAATATCCTTTACAAATTCCTTGAGTTTTTTGAAAGCAACTTTGCGGATATATCCTTCCTATATAAAATTAAAAACGTTTAAACGTCATTGTCGGTTTTTGTCTTAATTTTTGTTTGTGTGTTTATTTGCAAAATTGCATATAAATTGTCATCAACGCGCAACTGCAGCAGAAAGGATTGTCATCAACAGCTTTTCGAGAGGATAATGTAAGTAACTACATTTATATCTAAATCTTATACACTATAAAGATACCTTAATAACTTAAAATATATATTCGTTGCACATGTAGTAGTTTTAAGTTTTTGATTGAATATACATACGTACATATGTAGGAAACTAGGTACCTATATTGGAAAGGATAGGAGAATATAAATGTAAGCACATGTTATGAATAGCTTAAAGGAGCTTCAAGAAGAGTTCATTATAGAAGATGGAAGTGAATATAAGCTCAATTGAAAGTTTTCAATGAAAATTATGAAAGAAAAAAAAAAGACATGTAAGGTTTATATTTGTATAGTACAAGCTAAGCCAAACACGGTACCGACCTATACCGGATGAAAATTTTAACCCGAAATTAGCAGGAATTCAGTCAAGTATGAACTTTAGTGTAATCTACACAGAAGTATTGAAGAATCAATGAAGTAATTTCAAAAATGTCTAATTATCTACAATTCTAAATGTAAATAATTTTAAAACTGGTTTAAAAAGCCGAACATTCGACCTCATATGCACTAAATGCACGTTTTTAGTCTATTGTAATTCTTGATGAAATAAGTTTTTTAGAGGATACTCAAAAGTCTTCGAACTATTATATCAAATCATTTGATTTAACCAAGGTTCTTAAAAGAAATTTTTAGATATACTAAATACATACTCAAATGATCTAAAAAAATATACAAATAAAATTCGTTAGTTTCTAAATAGGTTTTACCTTATGGTAATAGTATTTTTCTTAAAGCCAAATTTCAAAAACAATGCAATCAAGTTGAAATTTGAGTTATTTTCAATTAACATAATCAGGAGATGAAGGTTTTTATTTTTATTAACTGTCAATTAGATTTAAAAAAAGTTACCAAATATTTATACCAACATGACATGTATGACATGAAATTTGTAAGTTTGAAATCTTATTATTTTCTCCTTATGTTTTTATTTTTTTTTTTATAAAAAAACAATCAATTGCATTTTTATAAAAATTTAAATACGTTGTTCTTCATCACATGAAATTATTTTGATGATAATTTATTAATTTGTTCCTAAAATATTCAAGCTGCCATTTTTGTTTTAATTTTTTTTTATTTATAGAAAAGATGGCTATAGTCGAATCATAATGTGTAAAACTAAATTTATTTGAAGTAAATACCTTTGCTAGTTCTTGAGATATGGAGAACAAAAATGCAGACATCTCTAAATAAAAAAATTACTTAGATTTTATAGAGGCCTAGAAATATCAACATTTTCCACACGACAAATTGAATTGGTTACAATAACTTTCTATGAAAAATTAAAAATACAATATTAAAAGTCTACTACTCAACTATCAGGAAATTAAAACAAAATTTTTCTATTCTAAAAGAAAAAGGTAATTGACAAATAGTTTGGTTTAAGAACCTTTTTTTTAATCTTATTTTCATACCTCTAGTTTTTTTTAATTATGAGTATAGCCTTAGACTTTAAAAACAATAATAAAGTTAACATATTGGTTAAAAATTAAGGTCAGTTTAAAACAAATACTTACCTATTACATTTTTGTTTTATAAAATTTTTATTTTTGTTGATTTATAATGATAATGCAGTTTTCTTATGTCTAGATACTTGTATCAATTACATATTTTTGTAACTTTAAAAAAAAACAAAATAGTCTACTAACACGTTAATTTTAATAATCAAATATGTTAAGATACTCGTATGCATTTTATATACGTTGCTTACTAATCAATCGTAGAAAAAGAGTTTATTGAACATTAGAATACAAATTTAAACAGGATTTTCATAGTTTAAATTGTAATTTCTACTTTAAAACTAAGTTTCCGGTGTTAAACTGAATGTCTTTTACGTCGCAAATATTTTCATTTGTCTTTTTAAGTATTTAAAAAAAAAACATTTTCAGATAAAATTTCGAGGCTGTTAAGTTCTTACACTAAAACCGTAGGGTGAAGTTGGGATGAATTCTACTTAAAAGACTTTTTCGAATAAGACAGTGGTAAATGCCAAGTTATTACGACGATATCTGAATTAAGGAAAAAAGCTTCCGTTTATGAAAAAATTTGTCAAATCTTTTATCAAGCTTAATAAGTAACATACTTTACATACTTTTACAGTACTTTACTTTTTACTTTTTTGTAATCTAAAAAAATCTTAGAACACCTTTTTATAGAAATTATTATTTTGATGTTTTTAATTATTATTATTATTCTTGAGCTAAATTTGAACAGACGTTGTTACTTAATTATTATTTAAATAAAGAAGCCTTTGCAACATCAGAAGTGGGATTAGTTCCAGTTATAGAAAAAAACCAATACCATTTTCCGGATATGTCAAGAATGAATAAAAGCGATCTTCTAGCATGGTGTGAAGCCAATAATGTGGAAGTTCCGTTAAGTGCAACCACAGCTCAGCTGCGAGACCTTTATACTGAGCTTACAAAACCTGATGGGATAAATTCCGAAAATTCCGTGGTTCCTGAGCTGTCAACAATTTCCGAACAGGATGAAAGGACAGAAAATAGTGAGATTTCTGGACATTCCGAGCAACAAGGCATTCAGTCTAATATATTGATTCCGAGTAACACTGCGCAATTGGATGACGAAGAAGCTTGTGTTGAGAAGGAAATTCGTTTATTAGAAAAACGAATACGCAACGAATTAAGATTGTTAGAAGAAGCTAGTTCATCAAATAATGAATATTCTGGGGATGATTCATATGATGCCAAAATGTGGTTGGATGTTTTTGAACGAACTTGTGAATCAGTTCATAGAGATTCTACATTCCGATTAAAATGTATCCGTCGTCTTATGAAACAAGGTTCCGCTGCAGAATTATTCGTTTGTATCGATAATTTCAAGACTTATGAAGAATTCTGTGCCAAATTTCTCACAAATTTTGGTCATAATTACTCAATGATGTAATTGATAAAATGCGGAAAACAACGTTCAACTCTTCAAAATCATCCATCATGGGATATATTTTGAAGATGCAAGAACTGGCTTCCCGTGCGAATATCGATGAGCGTCAAACAATTCAATTTATAATCGATGGTTTTCGCGATCGTTCAAATAACATAGCTGTTTTATATCCTGCTTGCAATCTTGATGAATTAAAACAATTATGTATGTATCTCACCGTTATTCTCAATTACATGATGATGTAATATTTTAATTGTTATAAGTAGTTAATGATCGGGGCGATCAAATGTCAGGATTGGCCGAGTTATAAGTACTTTACTTTTTACTTGTTTGTAATCTAAAAAAAATCTTAGAACACTTTTTTATAGAAATTACGAGTATTATTTTGATTTTTTCAATTATTATTATTATTCTTGAGCTAAATTTGAACAGACGTTGTTACTTAATTATTATTTAAATAAAGATGCCTTTACAATATAAATATATTTGATTTATTTTAATGAATAAATAAGTAATTTGTTCTGTTGTTTTTAAATTGCAATTTTGCGTTTTTGACATTTGAAAATAATAAATACAAAAAAATAAAGGAAATATTTCTAACATTCGTTTAGAATACATATGTACATACATATATCCCTCTTCTCTACATTTTTTCAAAAATACACCATAACGTTTTATAAAAAAATTTGTTACTTCAAAAAGCAGTTTGAATTGAAAATCTTAAGGTATAGAAATCTGAGTGATTCTGTGTGTTCGTACGTTTGAGAAACTTAATTTAAATAAATGGAATGGACATTTGTTTATGATATAACTGTTTCTGAAGTAAATATAGTAAAATAAGAGGTTTTAGAATTGCCCTATGTTTGAGTAGTTGTTCCCATTGCAACTGTCATTGAAATTGTTGAAATTCTCTACAAAAATAGAACATAATAATTTTTGGATCGACGACGTAAAGCACCAAAACTGATTGAATAGCTTAAGAACAACTGAGATTATTTCTTCAAGACCTTAAAGATGTTCTTCTTTGTTGATTTAATCAAAAATACGTATCTTATAATTAAAAAAATGACAATTCTATTGTTTTTAGTTTAATTTTTGTATAATGACCTTAGAAAAAGAAAAATATAAATTGATTTTATTTAAATATCATGAAAACAAAGTAAATTAAGTCATAATTAACTAAATTAAGATAATAAAACCAACAATCAGTGGAATTTATTTAAACGCTTCAATTTTCATTTGTCTCATAAAAATTAAAAAATGGCAGAAAAAATATTTCCTATGACTTTAAATGTTTCCGCCTCAAATATCTTAGTAGAAAATGTATAAAATTTAGTCTTTATCTGAATTTTAAGTTATCAATTTCCATAATAAAAAATAAAAAAATCTTGTGTTCAGTTTCTATTATTAACATAAAAATGTAATTTCACTTTGTCTTATTTTATTTTATTCTATTCTATTTTATTTTATATTTTGTTTGTTCAAAAAAAAGTTTAACTTTTGGTTCATAAAGATTTAATCTTGTTCACTGAACATTATTATTTTAATGAGTTCGATTTGTAAAATTGAAAATTTTGATATTCTCGACGAAGTCCCTAAAATTTAAATCATAGTTATGTATACGATTTATTTTATTAAATTTTATAATGCACATTATAACGTGATACCAGTTTTATTACGAGTTTTAAAAAATTAAGCGAACGGTTTTTTTAAACATATTCGTACAAAAAACTAAAAACACAATATTTTTCACCTCAAATACTTTGTAAACAAAAATTATATCAGTTCCAATATAATTTTAGTCTCAAAAAATTTCATTTTTGATATTTGGTAAACATTTTAAAAAATTGGAGTGACAGTTTTCTTACAAAAAAAAAAAAAAAACCTAAAAAATACTCCTTAAATATTTTGGCAACGATAAAAGATACTGGCTTTAGTTTAATTTTATCTTATTACAAAAACTGGCTCAAAATTTAAAACGACCTATTTCTAAGGGTTTAACAATTTATAATAGTTAGCAATTAGCTAATCATTTAGCAATTTACTAAGGGAGTCAAAAATATTAAACCTTTCTTTTCGTTTTGTTAACTAGTAAATTGTTAGTTGCCTTTTAATAAAAAACTAGCATCGAAACATGTCTAAAAAGTGACAGTTTGTGAAAACTAACAAAGCAAATACGCTTAAACGGTCCTTTTAATTGGAATTCTTCACTGTTGTCTGAACCATTCCAGCCGCTGCTCTTACAAGAATAATTGTACAGATATCATATGCATTTAACAAATTGCTAAAAAATAAAGTAGTCAATCTGCGATTTTAACCTTAGCAAAATTGTTAAGAGATAAGAAGATGTTAAAACCGTTTAAATTAAGGTAAATCATCTTTTAAGCTTAGTAAATTGCTAAAAAGGGCTTTAAAATTTTACTAAGTTCACCATTGTTTTTTGTATTTGGGTTTGATAAGTTTGTATTAAAAAACAAAATTATGTTGTTAAAGTTTTAATTAAAAATTCTTATTGACCGCTATTTTAACAAAAAACGAAAACTTATTTAAAAAAACCTAAGAATTGATACAAAAATGCTTTTCTAGAATTATCGATAGATGAGCACGAATTGGAAGATAGCAGCGTGTGTGTGGGCCTTAGAACTTGTCTCTCCACAAAAATTAATTTCTGTTCATAACCTGTAACGTATTTATCCTTACATATCTATATATCATATTATGATAAACTTTTATATAAGATTTTAATTTAAATAAGTGATAATTTGCGACGGTAAAACAGTTTCAAAAATTAAGCCATAGAATTTCAAGAATTTCAAGATCACTAGGACTTCATTTGCTATCGATTTCCAATTTAAATATAGATATGTACTTAAAATGGTCGGGGTCATAATAATACGTCTTTCTTTTTTGTTTGACGCTGAAGAAAATATTATATATGTACATACCTTAACATCTTAAAGCTTTTCCTATATATCAAAGAAAAGAAAAAAAAACATCTTTTGCGAGTCATCAATTAAAATTAATTAGCTTAAACTTTTTTGTGTATTTCCATCAATTGAAATAAATTATATCCTAATGACTTCATATAAAAAAATCTAGCCCTACATTTTTGGGTTCCAACAATAAACAAAAAAGAAAGTGGAAAAATGATTTCCACTATCTTGTTTGTTTTCTTTTATTTGTAAATTTATTTCTTTTCAGTTTTAAATGTTTTATTTTCAAGTTTCAACTAATTAAAACGTTTAAAATGTTTTTTTGAGAATATATTTATATCTTATTAGCATACCTAAAATCTGACCGATTGAGATATGGTTGATGGTCATACTGTCTGTAGCGCGTTGGGATTTTAATTAATTTAGTTTTTTTATTATTTGTTTGTTTATGATTAAGAAACAAAAAAAAAGAAGACACTTTTTTTTTTAAATAATAAATCACTCAACTGAAACAATGGACCACTTAATATGTTTGTTTGCTTGTTTGTTTGTATTTCATGTGCACTGTCATAAGACAGAAAAAAATACAAAATGTATACAAAACGAACGTTTACATAATTATTGTGTGGTTTCTTTTAACAAAATTATTCGGCTGGATTAAAATAGGGAAAAGAATTTTGTTTCAAAAAGAAGAAAAAATCAACTTTAGTTTTAGATTGAATTGAATGTATTCCCCTTGAACGAAAAAACAAATAGAAAACAACTCACACTGCTTTTCTTAGCAAAATACTGTGAATGTGATCATAGCTTTAATATTCTGATTTATTATTGCTTATTTCCTTCTCCTGCTAGCACAGTTTTATTCTTCTTCCTCTTATTCGTCTTTTATTCGAAATTCTGATGGCTTTTATAAATACCTCTCACTTTGCGGAGGAGGAGACAATTGAATTTGGAAGTTTCAACTACTATACCGACACAAAAAAAGAACAGAAAATTGTGTTTATAGGTCTGCGTTAGGAAGGTTTTTCTTTTTGTGGCTCCCTTTTTCTGTTCTAAATATCCGTACAAAGGACATACCTACACGCGCAGACAAAATAATAATTGTCACAAATATTCAAGGGATAAAAAAGGAAGCAAGTTCAAAAATATAATAGAAAAGTTTAAAGTGGAAAAGGAAAAACTTTGCAAAGCTATAAAATAATTATTGATTGAGTTTTTAAAATTGAGCAAAAGTTTCGACTCGTTTCATGATGTTACTATAGTGTTACGTATTTACAGATTGTTTTTCTTTGTTTTTTCAAATAATTTAGAGTAAGAAAATTTAATTTGAACTGTTAACAAGAAAGTTTATACTAATATTAATACATATCATTAGAACCGAAGGAAAAGCTACAATTGATCGATGAAAACCCGACTGTCCAGATACAATGAAAAATGCGGACTTGAAATCAACTCTGGACAATACAAAATATGATGTTTTCTCGATTAAATCGAACTGAAGTTGGATGCATTTGGAAGTAAAATTGTAGGGGGATTGTAAGTGACAAACGGATATAAATATCGGGTTTTCAAATAGGGCTTTAAAAACTTTGAAATTAATTTCTTAATGCTTCCTATTACTGATCATCAAAATGACAATGTCCATTTATTTAATAAAGTCAATATTTTCATCATGGTAAGGAACACGAACGAACAACGTCTGTAAAATAAAAAAAAATGTCTTCTAAAATTCAGAGTCGGTCGCCAAAATAAAGACATATTACATATTGGTTACGTGATGTTGCCGTGTCAACAGAACAACGGGTTGGTAGAAGTGTCAAAATATCGGTGTCTTCAAGGTGTCCGTAGCAATCACTACAAATCAATCAATTCCATGTTTTTCTCAAGAACTGACTATAGTTCAGTCCACATTATCGCATATTTCTTGGTTTACACCCATACAAGATCAAGCTGACTTTCATTTAAAAGCATCTTCAGTGACGAAGATGAGCTTTGCACCCAATGGGTTCGTCAATAAGCAAAATATGATTAATTGGCCAGTTGAAAATCCACACTTGCTTTATGAATCGTCACTTTATTCGCAAAAAATAACAGTTTGGTGTGGTTATCATGCCGGCGGCGGGGCGGCCGGTGGCGCGGCGTTATTGGGCCATATTTTTTCGTCGACGATAACAAACGGCACGTTACTCTAAAAGACTAGCGTTATGGCAATATGATTATAAAATTAGTGAATTACAACTCTCAACCATTCCTGTGTGCGAGTAATGTTATCATGAATGGAGGGCATATAGTAAGCATGGCGTCAAGGCTGGTGCGTAGGACTGGCATGGCAGAGGTCTTGGGTTCAATACCTGCCTGTGCCATTTAAATTTTTTTCACGGGTACTTCCTCTTAAGAGGAATTGACAAATCCTCCAAGAGTAATTCTTGTCGGCTTAAAATTGTAGGTCCCCTCCATCGCAACATGATTACCGATTGATTATTTTAATCCCGGGTTGGAAGACGTGGACATGGACGACATGTGGTTTCAAGAGGATGGTGCCACATGCCATACAACATACCTTACAATTAATTTATGGAAGATTAAGTTTGATGATTCGTACGATTTAACGCCTCCAGACGATTTTCTTCATATGTTAGAAGACCTCAGAGCCACCATTGAACGCGAAATAGCAGAATTTTCATCGAAACGTTATTAATTTTTGTATCTCGTTGAAAAAGACCAAAGCTCTCATAAACTTAATATGATGGAGACACATTTTTTCTAACAAACATACATTTTCGTCCAAATACCAACAATTCAATTCATTTATATGAAGTCAACCCTGTGTTACATAGCTCCAATTTGAGGAATGGAAGAGTATATGGAAAAAGTGAAACAATTGAGCTTCATAAACAAACATTTTTAATTTATGCTCATAACATAATCCATGTTATTGGATAAATTCAACCTGAGATATCCAGAAAATTGATAAAGAATTGGACACTTTGGATGCTTGAAACACAGAGATGCCGCGAGCAACATTCAATCATATTGACAGCGATATGCCTTTCAAAAGAGGACAAAATTCCGATACTTTTTCACAGAATTTTAGGGTCACAATTAGTGAAACACCCTGTATTTCAAAAGAGTAATAAATTACAATCAACTCATGCGTTCCAAAAAAACACTCAACAATTCCGTCAACAAATTTAATCACAAAATGTTTCATTAAATCTTCTAAACGAAATGAATTCTACCAAGGATTTCTGCATAAGGGTCAAATAGTTATGTAAGAACTTTGAGTAGAAATTGTTAATCGATCTTAAATATGCATGACCGGTCTAGACTTCCAGAATCATACCCATAATAAAATAAAAATACATTTTCATCATCATAATTCACCTGCAACAACACTTAGAAACACACAATTTTTCATCTTAACGCAAAATACGAGTATGTCCTTGAAAAATTGAGTAACAATTTTACGATTTTTATGCATTCCTATCTATGTTTTACTCTTAAAGTACTTATAAATGTGACCTTGATCTTACATAACTGTGCCTTTTACACCTGCAATACCTACATATAGGTATACCAAGGACAACTTGGAATTTCCATTTTTTTTTAAACACGAATGTGTCCTTGAAATTGAAATCAAAAGTTTTTGTCTATATAAAGATTCTCTTACGACTTTAAATGCATCATAATGCATAATATTATACAAAGGACCTTCTTAAATATGCGCAATAAACCCACCTGTAAGTAATTTGTTCCGTTATATTGCAATAAACCATTAAGAAGAGGCAACAATAAGGAGCCCTATTAATGCCTCAAATTTCGTTATGCAATCTTATTATCCTTGAAAACAATTTACCTATATAAAGGATATAGATATGGTGTACCTGATTTATATAACCGTTTACCACACTGCGAGTGGTTAAGATGCATAAAGCTGCATGCATAATGATCCTTATTTGAGAAAATTTATGGTTATTTATAATAAAAATGTTTAGGATCAACATTAAGGATTTTAAGTGCTCTGTAACTGAACTGAGCTGCACCTATCGCAACAGGTATGCTGGTATTTGCCTGCTGGTTAAAATGTTCGTTTGAGTTGCTTAGGTTAGGTACAGAGACTCGTACCTGATATGGAAAGGTTTCCTATGTGACAGAAACTCGTGCGTCATTAACGTCACAGTAAGTAATAGTTCTCTTAACAGGTATGAAATCATTATTTTTAAAAGAATTGTCATGCCAGTTTTCTAAACATTATGAAAAAACTATGATATTGTGTTAAAAAAAGATGAAAAAAGGTCAAACCTCCAAACCTAACCTTGTTCACTTGTATTCCCATTCTTTATCTAGATGCGCGAAATTTTGTATCTTGCTTTGTTGAATTTGTATGAATTTTTATTACCATTACCACCTTGAATGTTTCTGACATGAACCAGAAGGCAAAAAGTCAAAAAGGAAACAAACAAAAATTGTCAAACAATGCAAAACCTAAAGATGATAAAAAAGATCAAAATGAACATAACAAACGTATTTTTGCGAAACTTCAGAGAAAAAGGTTGTCAATCGTTGTTAGATTTTTGTATTTCTTGTATAATTCTGTGTGACTGTATTGTGATGCCGAAAAATTTTCTACGAAATCACATTTTTTCGTAGGTTTTAGGTCGTTTCACGTTTGTGAGTAGTTTTTCTTTTTTACTTTTTTTTCGGAACTTTGTTAACTGCGTGATCTTGTTCTTTTGTCCGTTGAACTATTTCAAGTCATTTAAAAAAGGAAACCAAAACTTAAAGAATAAAACAAAACAAAAATTCAGACATCTCACATCTTTTGTTTCAACATATCCATAGATATAAGTAAGGTATAAGGTAGGTATATTTTTATGTTTGTTTTGCAAACATGTTTTTAAGATTCTTCTTTAAGTTTGACCGCATTATGAAAAATATTAGTCTCATATGCAAATTTCACATCAAATTCTTATGCAGGATGTCATCCTATAAAGAACAGTTTTTATGATCTTATTGTTATGTTAACAAAATAAAGAACAAAAATATGTTGTTTTCGTATTTTGTTTTTGAAAAAAATTCATATGCAAAATTTAGTTAATTTCGGCTTCGGATCACCGTGAAATTTGAACATATGTGATGGAAATATAAGTTCTTTTTTTTTTGTTAATTTTCTTTCAGTAGTGAAACGCAAAATTGGTTCAAAACCTTTTGTATAAACAATATTGTATGCAATAAAAAGATTTATTACAAAACAACACGCGTGGGAATTGGCGCACACTCTCTTATGCTAGTGCGGGTGCTTCTAAGTTTTTTGTTTTGTATTTATTGCATGTTATAAATTTGTTTACTATAGGCTATAGGTGCTTACGCATGCAACGAATTGATAAAGGAAGGCATTTTAAAGGAAAAAAGGTCGTATATTAACCACAAACAGAAAAAGGCTAAATGCATATTCAAACAGTAGTGTGTCGCATATTTGTAAATATTATTGAACTAGTTTAATGTATGTTTTATTTATTTATGTTTCCATATATTTTTCGTTCAATATCTGTATAAGAGAATTGGTTTTGAAGCCTAGTACGCTGCTGATGCGAAACGAAATTTCCCATACAAAAATGACATGACGAAATCATAAACGAAAAATTTCGCTGTGCTTTTCGTTTTTCAGTACGCTGCTGAACGACGAAATGTGTCATTTTAGTGGATAGCTGTACTAGATTTCGTAGTACAATTCTCCACTCTTTTCGTTCTCAATTTAATTGCCCGGTATATTAATTGCTTGCGAAATTTTGACGTTTTATTTATTTATTGAAAAATTTTTCGAATATTTTCGTTTATGATTTCGTCATGTCATTTTTGTATGGGAATTTTCGTTTCGCATCAGCAGCGTACTAGGCTTAAAATTGAACTTCAACTTCCAGACAGAACTCTCCACAAATATTTTTCCGCTGTGGTTTTCGTTTTAATTTCGCTCTGCACTTGGAGACTGCCCAAAAATTTCGTTTCGCATCAGCAGCGTACTAGGCTTGAATGGAAAACGATACCTTTGTAAACGTCTTATAAGTTTGATTGCACAAACCGTTTCAAATTTAGGTACTAGGAAGAGGAAATACCTTTTTTTTAAAGTTGTCAATTGTATTTTTGTAAAAAATTAACTAATCATTATTTAATATTTTACATATGATGACATTTGTTTGATTTCAATATCTGTTTTCGTCCCCGAGATATTTTATTTAAAAACCAATTTTTACCAATGTTAAGTAGCATTTTTAAAGGTTTTTATTCCATCTGAGGACATATCGATTGGACTTTATTTTAACAAAAATATTTTTAACTGGTTGCAATAATTTTAAAGCTTTTTCCGTGGCATAATGGTTATAGTGCGTTGGACTTAGATCTTAGGGCCGAAAGGCATTAGAATTAAGTATTATTGTTTAACTTAGAGTGTCCGTTAGGACCGGTAAGTTAGTTGTAAGTTATGGATAATTAGGCTAGTTTTATGAATTTTTGTCTAGCTTTAATATAGTTTTAAGAAATAATGAATAAAATCGAATTTAAAAAAAAAGTGCGTTTGACTTTCATGTCAGAAATCTTGGGTTCAATCCCTGTCTGTACATTTTTTTTCACCGGTTCTACCTCTTGCTAGGAATTGACAAATCCTCCAAGAGTAATTCTTGTCATGAAAAGTACATTCTCAAACTAGCCGTTCGGATTCTGCTTAAAACTGCAGGTCCCTTCCATTCCTGATAACATTATTTGCACATATGAATGATTAAGAATTGTAAATTACTAGGCCCTAGTTCTCAATAAACTGGTCCTCCACCTAATTTATTAAATTTTGAAGCGAACCTATTCATTTATTCTCGAGATATTCGAGTTTTTACCAATTTTGTGTGTGTAGAATTTACAGAAAATGTCAATTAGATTTTTCTAAAAATTGACCACTTATTTAATGTTTAATATGAAACACAATTAGTTTTAAGCCAATGATTTTAATTGTTGCCAAGGTTTTCGATTTGAAAATCAAGTAGAAGAATTAAAATTATTGGATTTTTTAAGCATTATTCTTATATTCATAAAATTCGCAAAATATTATAAGTGGCAAATATGTTTCTTTTCAGTTTTATTTTAATTAATTTGATTGTTAAAAGTTAGATTTGTCTTTTATTTATTTATTAGTTATTGTCTTAATTTTTGTTTTTATAATGCTTAATGTTTGGGGTGATGCAATTTTGAATCAAACAATTCAATAAAAATATTAGTTCGATGATAGTTGGATCTACGACCAACCAATGTGACCAACAAGTTCAGGGAACTTTAAAAAAAAGCTGAGTTGTTTTTAGCTCAGATCTATGTATGGGAGCGCAACAGTTTTACATCGGAGCTAGCTCATATTAAAAGACCGATCGAGTCGCTTAACAAAGGCAACTAAAGATATTGGGGCATATTCATAGATGTTTGCTAAACTCTTGCTAACTTGTTACTAAGCAAGTCCAGAGTTTAGGCTATTTGTAAAAAAATTTAAATTTAAGTTTAGGGCTAAATCTGTGGTCCAACTATAAACATAGGAAATGCTGTGTTTAAGTAGTTATTATCACACGGTTCAATTCATTTATATTAAGCGACAAAGATTTCTACACGATATCGTTTGGATATAGAAACTGTCACATTCATTATAAATCTACTAAATATTGGATAACTACGAAGTAAAAGAGGATAACACGTTTCTGTCAATCTCCAGGTTTTAACAGCAGCCATCATAGCCAGCGTCCTCATATCGAACCAAGATCCTTTCTTTTTATTATCATCGTAACATCATTTCCCTTATTATTATAAAACGTTGTTAGTTGCTTTTTTTGATTTTTTATTAAATAGTTTTGTTTAACTTACTTTTTTCGACATTCAATTTGAGGAACGGCAGCACAAAATAACAAATTTGGGAATAAAACAGTATTTTTTTTGTCATTTGAAGTATAATTGTAGTAGAGCACAACCTTAACCTGGGGTTTTACTAAACACAGATTCCAAACAAATAGATTCCAAAAAAATTAATTGGAAGCTTGTCAGACAATTCAGAGCTTAAGAGTCTTTCAGAGGGATCTGAATACCATCTGATCAGAACTTTCCTCCGATCGTTCACTGATTTCCTCAAAGCCAAAAAGAAAACACAACACACAAAACTGACCAATATCATGTACCTACATATAAATGGAATGATTTTCTTTTTTTTAATTTTCCTCAAAATGTCTTGAAACTTTTTTTTCAAATTTGGTCATTAATGCTAAATTATCGATAAGGGAAATATGGTTTAGGAGTCTATCGATATTTTTTTTGTTGACTAAAACGTAATATATTTGGTATAATGGTAAATTTGTTTCTATTGATTCAATAAATCTAGTTAAAGTTTTTACATTTTAATATCTAACTTATACTTAGTGACCTTCCAGAAGTTGTCTTTAATTGTATATCAGTCATTTAAGTTTATTATGTTTATAATTAACAGAATACATAAATAAGAACGTCTCTTAAAACTCGGCATATCAATAAGTTTTATTGTGAATTGAATTACACTCATTATTTATTGAACTTATGTGTTATGAGAATTTCAGTTTTTCATCATTATAACTCACCAACAACAGCCATTTACTCCATCAAGCAAATAATTTAAAGAAATTAAAGAAAGCTTTTTGGTATTTTCTCAAACAGTTATGAACGCACTAATAAAAAACAAGATAAGATCACATTTCAATTCCTCACAGTCAAAAATACTTGAAACAGTTGTGAAAATTGAAGCATAAATTATGCACTTAGAGTGCTTCAACATAGTCGATAAATCATTTTGAAATAAAATAAAGAGTACATGTCCTAAATGACTACCTTTGGGAATTCCAGAATTAACTTTGAAATTGTTTGACTTGAAAAAAATTAAAAAGTACAGGGTATGATTCATTAAATAAATAAGATTATAGCCATTTTATGAAATGATTGCAAAAATTATTTACCTAGCTTCCTTTTTAACATATTAGAAAAATAAAAATAAGCAGGTATTAAATTTTTTTTTTCTTCAAATAAACCTAAAGTTAAATTAATGCTCCCTGTCAAGCTTCATCCACAATCTAACCATTTTAAGTATTCTAATTCTGACACCCAATATATATCTGCCAAATTATTCCGTTTATATAAAATCAAAATCATTAGCCTTTTTGGTTGAGAGGGAAGCAAAAACCCCAAAACAAAATAAAACGAAAAAAAAGGTTACCAAAATTAATTCGATCCTTCTTTCCCTTCCACTTATAAACATCCACCATCATCGTCATCATCGCAGCCATTATCCTTTAACGCATGCATACGTATACTCGTATACAGGCATAATCATCATGGCAACATCGCATTAATCATTTCAACCAAAAAGCTACCTACTAAGGAATGGAGATGGTACTCTTACTCTTCTTCTTCTTCTTCTTCCTCGGCTGTGCGTCGCGTCAGCGTTAGTCCAGTGTGCGTTTTTTTCGTATTGTTTCTCTTCCTTATTTTTGATGAAGGGGAATATCGCAAGGAATACAAATAGGTAAGTATGAATTTCCCTAAGCCGGTGAATACTTTAAAACCGATTAAACCGTCACGGACGCGGTATTGCCTTGGTTCATAAGTGTAGTGTAGGTCTCTTTGGAGGATTCCAATCGAAATCCAACCAAAAAAAAGAAAAAAACAGGAAGAAAGAGGGTGGCTGGCTAACTATTTTTCAACCACCACAGTTCGCCCGCCTGCAACGGCGACGGCCGGTGACGACGACGGCGCAGGGTGGCGATGGATGAAGATGCTTAACCGAATCTAATTCAGGTACAGAAACAGAAAATATTTTCATTCGAAACAGAATGGTGGATTTTGCTGATACGATTTGTTTTCTATTTTTGTCTGTCTGTTGCAATATACCTACGTTTCATTCAATTGTTGTTGTTTTTGTTTCAGAAAGGATTTGTAATTCAAAGACCAAACGTTTCTGTTCTATTTTCACTGTGCAGCAATAGGAGAGAAGAACTAAAGGAACATCTGTGACAAAAGGTTACTTTTTCTGCCGCTGTTGTTGTTGTTGTTGCTGCATGCATATAATCTACCAGAGATACTTTCAATGGCTACCAAACAAAGGGAACTGTGTGTAGGAATATCGAGAAGGGGATAAGGACGATTTAAGCAACAACGTGAAGACGGCAACGGTGACGGCGGCGGTGGCGGTGGCAATGGCTGCGACAACAACCATAAGCATTAGATACAACAGCAGCATGGCCGAAACCGAAATAGATAACCAACAGAGTTTCTTCTTTCACATCACACCATGTGGTATGATTGTGGGAGGGGCTAGATTAGATACAATTTGTTACATCACAGATAGTTTTAGCATTGCTCCATCACTTCGATTTTGGTAAATACATATTTTTTCACTAAAAAGTTAAATAACATCTATAAACTTGTCAATTAAAGAACAAGAATTTTCTTAAGGTAGGTATAATAATATTTTGAAAAAAATCTAAGTTTCAAGAGATGTTTCTACTTGTAGCTTTGAAACAATACAAAGAATTTGAAGCTGAATTATTTGCGTACTTTGCGCAACAGAAGAAAGAAGACATGAGTAACTTACAATAATAAAACTACATATATACCCGACTTAATTCTCTTTGAATATTGAACTGATGATTTGACAAATTTAAAACTCTTTCTTATTCTTTAGATTTCAGTAATATTACTGATATGAGCACTACTTAAAGAAATAATCCTAAACAATTTTGGAAACTTCTCAACTTAAAGATAAAAATCAGATAGAACTCCGCAGTTAACTTCACTTCCAAGATCCTTTTATTAAATAAAACTGTCGATATTTTTGTAAAGCTTTTACCACCAATTTCAGGGAGTCCTATTTGTTCATAGTCCTGGGAAATATTTAATAAAATATATTTTCGTTATTTACTCTCATTTTCACCAAAATAGATGCAGTTATATCCCCGTATTACAGAGTACGGTCCTAAATCTTTTTTCCTATTGAATGATGACTGCTAATCCAGTCCCGATGGTATTATTACGATAGTATTGAAAAAGAGTAAAAGTAATTTAGTTGAAGGCTTTGCATTCATATTCAAACTTTCACTAAAAATATGAGAGTTTCGCGGTAAATGAAAAAACCATTTCTAACACAACACTGAAATAACAAACTACAGGCCCATTGGGGAACTTTCTTGCATTCCTATTTTTTTTTTTTGAAAAAGTTCTTTGTAAGAATGTAGCATTTTTTAGTAAAAAATCTCATTTTTGAATAACAACACATTCTCAAACTTCTGTTCAAATGCTTTAGAACAAGGTTATGAAGTGGACTGTGTAGTGTATACGCTGCCTACTTTTCTAAAGCTTTGACCAACTTACCTACGGAGTTATTTAATTCAAACTTAAAGCTCTGGGTTTCCAATCTTTTTCTTAGCTTGGATCAAAAATAACCTTGAAAAAAGATGTAAAATTTTGAAATTGTTTTTCAGAACCTTTGGTTGCTCAATCTGGTGTTGCACAGAGGAGCCAGTTTCACCCTTTTCTGTCCATCCTGTCTATTGACGACGTGACTTCATGTTTTTACTCATGTGATCAGATTTTCATTTCCGCTGATGACATGAAGATTTTTAAAATATTAAAGTAAAGTAATTTTATTTTTTGGTGTATGGGAAATTAGCCTTTAGCTTAACCTTTCAAAATACCGGATAATAACTTTCACTACAAACCGAATCTTAAGTTTATTTGATTATTGTATTTCGTAGAACAAACACTGTCGAGTCTTTGCTTTTAAGGATTTCTTTTCGTACTTAGAATTTACCTTTTGGACAATTCAATTCAAGTAGTATTGGACGGGTTCAAATCTGATATCCACAAAATAAACGTTGGTGTGCCTTAGAGCCTGTTTTGTCTCCGATGCTCTTCCTTATTTTTGTTAATGATCTTTTGTCTGAAACTTCTAACCAACTAAATTGTTCCGCTGATGACAGCTTTTCATAATTCATTTTTAGATTTTCATCCTTGTTCTTCGGAAGTGGGCTATCAACGGCAGCGTATGAAAGCTCATTCAATTCTCATCTTGACATCATTGTTGAATGGGGAATCAAAAACCGTGTTGAACTTAATGCTTCAAAAACTCAAAGCTGTCTACTGTCGCAAAAGCAAAAGGCTCTCCCAATACCACTATCCATGGGTGGTACAAACTTGATGTGGAGTGATTATATATTTAACATCGCCAAAAATGCTGCTAAGTGTTTCGATTTTCTCCGACTATCCAAGAATTTTTTTTACCCTTTCTGATCTGGTTTTATTCGTCCAAAATTCGAGTATAAATTTAATATCTGGGTTGGTGCCCCAATAACTTACTTGGATCTTTTGGATAGAATAGGAAAGAGATTTCTAAAAAGTGCTAAGGAGATCGTTCCCTTACCGAGACATTTTCTTCTCCTGAACACCATCACAAGGTCTCATGCCTATCATATTTTTATCGTTATTTTATATAAACAAAGTGCTGGTAAAATAGCCAGTTGCATTCCTCCTCTCAAACAAATAATACCCGTACTTCCAGAAATGCTCATCAGTTTACCCTTTTAACCAATTTCGGACATCCTGTTAAGTACAGGGATTCTTTCTTTAGCCGCACTACACGAATGTGGAATGCTTAAGCAGATTCGATATTTCCCACTTATTATAATGTACAATCATTCAAAACCAATTGGTTTCTTCTCTATAATCCTATCCTTCTTTCCTTATTGCTAGCATTGTGTCTTATCATTATAAGGCTATTCATAACCATAAAGCAAGTTTAGTATAACTAAACTCTGAGCAATTTTATGATCACTATTTACTCTTTCTTTGTACAAAAGCCATTTTCGTCCACATCTTAATTATGCGTAACATTTAAAGACATCGTATTTAAGCACAGTGCTGGATCTTAAAAAACATCCGCATAACCCTTAGTATAAAGGGGATATGAATACCCTTATAATCTTAAACACAAATAGATCAATTTTGTAAGATTACGTTTATATAATGTGAAATTTTGAAGACTATTTATTTATTTTGAAGATTATTTATTTAATCTTTCAAACCTCTTCATTTTTGTTATTGCAATATTTGGTCGATACTCGGGGTTTTTCCCACTCTTATTATAATCAATCAACATAATCAGAATTTTAACAAACATTGATCAAAATTATTATTAACACCAACCTCTTGTGGATGAAAAAAGAAACTCGAAATTCGATCACGTTTCATATTTTACAGTTCAATCCTGAATGGCATAAATAATCAACCCATTATACACATCTTTATATGTAGGAACGAGTATACAAATGTCACAAGTAAGGTGTTGTCCTAAAATGGTCTTCTGCTCTCTTTTAATCGTCTTTTTAAGTAAGTATATGGTATGGTATTGTTGTGCATTCAATCAAAGTGACGCTCCTAAAACGTAAAATCCAAAACAAAAAGTGCATATTATTTATGCATAGATATTTTAAGGGTTACCATTTTCAATATGCTTTTCGCAAAGAATTGTTTAAAGAAAAATATCATCAACAATAATAAACATATTCTTAGTCAATACATTTTGATTTTTCTTGTCTCAACCAACCTTTAGAATCCAAATACCGAAAATTCAAAATATTTTCAAAATTTTTAGGATTAGAATTTTGATAAGTTGGAATAAATCTATTCCAAATATTTGAAAGAAAATTTAATATAAAGCAGCTGCTTGTGTCCTCTTTTAAATGTGTTACTGACAAAAAAAAAAACAATTTCATATTTTATGAGGAAAAAATAAAAAAACAGTCTTCGAATGGTCACCACAAAAATTCTATTGCAGATGAAATTTTCGTACATAAAACATTTTTCTAACGTTTGCATGCAGAATTATTGTTTTTCTCTTGTTTGTTTCTTTTTTTTTAATATTTTCCACGTCTGATGAATAATAATTTATCATATTCCTATCGACTTTGAATGAAATAAAAATTAAACAAAAAAGAAATGAAGAAAAATAAAATACAATCCCCAGACGAAAATATTAATGAAATACCGTAAATCGTGATTGAAATGTTTAACTGGCTGTAATTGCGGATGCATTATTGTCAACATTGATCGCACGTTGTAAAGTATAAAAAGGAAAAACTGAATCCATTCCATATTACATATACACACTCATGAGCATTTTGTATTGGCAATTTGGAAAACCAAACTAAAGAGACAGTTTATAGTCGCATATTGTATACTGGTATAGGTAGAAGAATCATCCTGGTTTTAACAGGGCGTCGTCATCGTTGGTCTTCAGCCTTCGTCGTCGTCGTTGTCAATTGTTGTATAGAGAGACTTCTGAAGGGCTGTTGCGGTAGCTGTTAAGCAAGAATAATACAATAACAGCTTGACGAAAGGATTGACATCAGACGATTGAAAAGTTTTATGCGACACCCGTGACAACGTGAACAATGCCGATGATGATGAAGATTACGATTGCCGTAAATCGTTACCATAGTTAAGTTATAGTTATATCTATACCTTTAGCTTGGTAGGCATTAATATTGGCTTAGCCTTTCCTTTTCGTTGATGCGCCTCGACTGTCCGACGGGCATATCGGCATGGAGACGGACGATTGGCGATGGTGTTGGTATAACCACATGATGGCGATCATCATCATCATCATGATAATACATAGGTACATTTATATTATAATAATTTTGTATTAACTTACCTACCGCAACGATATTGTAATAAAGTCGTTAACTTCTGATTCGACTTAGGTAGGTATAGGTAGGTGCTTTTATCTCTGCCAATGCAAAAATGTTTGGTAGGATATCTACAACTGTCTGGGTATGTTGGTCATTTAAAATAGAGGGGCTTCGTTGTGGTGCAATACCACGATCAACATTTTGTCTGCTATATACATAACAATTTTTTAAAGACTGTTTGTAAGAAGTACCTAGGAGGTACCAATAATGGTTTTACGAACCATTTTGGTATTTATGTTATTCAATACGATATCTGATGATCATATACTGTTATGCAAGGAATGTTGCCATAAAATACTTGTATACTTATAAAACAAAACCAAGTGAGATCATTTAAAATAAGGCGTTTCTTCTTTAAAGGTATTAGCTTAGTTAAATAAGTTTAAATAAAAAAAAAAAAAACACTTTAAACTGATCATAGTGATAAAATAGACACACATAACTGTAGACAAACCTGAAAATTTGGGCAAAATTTAACCTTCGTATACCTAGATGAGATTAAAAAAATTTAATCTGGAATCTTTTTTTCCCATCATTTTTCGCATATATGTAGGTTATTCGCCAAATATTATGTGGCAGGCAATTTAAAAAAAAAAAAAAATTGGTTTCAGTAAAAAAATGTTTATCAATTCTTTACAATCATAACGACCATATATTATTTAGTTCAATTTTTTTATACAAAACTAGTTTTAATAATAATAATTTTTTGACAATTAAATTAATTCTTGAGAACAACCTAAAACTCGAAACTCTTTTGGATTTGTTTTACAGTAAATCTAGTTTTGAGTAACTTTAATGACTTTAAGAGTGTCTTTAGACCTAGTTCTTGTGATTTTTATTTGCGACATATGGCAACTATGTATATGGCAAGTATTGCATTCGTAAACAATTTCGAACTCGATTTTAATCAAAATATTCATTACGATGATGGTAGAAAAGTCAAAAAACGGTGGGTCCCCCCATTGACTTCAAATTTGGAAATAAAAGCTTTTAGCCGATTTGCTTTATGCGTTTTTTTCATTTGTTTTTTTTAGACTAAAACCCCATTACCTACAAATTTTTTAGTCAAAAATCGAAAATTCGAATTTTCTCAAAAAAGAACCGATAGATTTTTATTAAATTTTCTAAAAATTTCTTTTCTTAATTTGACTTTATTTATAAAGAAAAAAATATTTTCGTATTGGTCCAAAGCGGTGCTCCCATAGAACCGTTATTTTTTTTTTTAAGTTTTCTCAAGAATCAATCAACCGTATTCAAGCACAAGCTCTTATCCTGTTTCAATAATATTTTATGAACAAACATTTTATTGTTATACGAGTATGTTTTATTTAAAAAAAAATTCAAAACACTTTTTTTTGAAATTCGATATTTCGAAAATGGGTCATTATTTTTTTACGAAATTTAAACATAGAACGTATTTTAATAAGCTGCATACTACAAATATTTTTTAACTAAAACTGACAAATTTTATATATGAAAAATAATTTTAAAAAATGCTCTAACGATTTTAAAATATAAATTTTGAAAAATTCAAATTAATTCAATCAAATTGCATTTAAATTTTTGGAAACAAAATTTTTTTGCAGGTATATTTTTAAATCTTAAATTTCAGGAAATATTTTTAAACAGACTCTTCATGCTACCCCAGTCGTTATTTTATTTAACTATAATTAAAAAAAGTCTTAAAGGTAAGAAATGTTCATTTTCGCACCTTGATAAATCGCTAAGACTCTGAAGTTTTTTTCGAAAGTCACATCATATATTTATTGATAGCATTAACTATGTAATATTTTTTAAGTATATTTAATTTTTAGTGAATTTTGAAAAATTGAATCATAAAGTGCTAGACAAATTTTAAATAAAAAGGAAAGATCTTTAAGTGGTAAATAAGGTAAACTTTGTGTATCATCCCTAACGAAATCGTACAGAGTTGTATAAAATGAAAAACGAATAAACTATTAGTTTAATTTATTGGTAAAAAAGATATAAATATTAATTGATAACTTCAATTTTATAATGTTTTTAAAGATAAGTAGCAACTAATTTGTGCGATATTCGCAAAATCGTATACCATTCCAAAGATTATTTAAACTTTATATATGTAGGTAAGTAGATTTCTTCGGGAATTTTAACAGTTTAATGTTTGAGATCGACTATAGATTGAAAGTAACTCATTTATGAAACATAAGATCAAAAAAGAAACCAATTTGATTGATAAAATTATTATTATTAATAAACCTCATATATGATACATTCAGAAAAAGAAAGGTCAATTGATTTCAATAATTTGCACCAAAAGTTTGGTGGCCAAATGTCAAAGTTAAGACGAGCGGTTCAGTAAACAATCAGCCAACACCCGTACGCTCGAGGAACGCAAGATCGGCCCAGAACATCGCCGCGGTCCGTGAAAGTGTACAGCAGAACCCGAGGCAGTCTATTCATCGACTCGGCCTTTCGCTGACTTCAACTTGGCCAATTTTGCGTCGGGACTGGGGCCTACACCCATTACAAGGTCCAACTGACCCAGCAGCTCAAAGTTCATGACCATAGACAACGCCGTTTGTTCGCTGACTGGGTTTCAAATCGTTTGGAAGAGGACCCCACTTTTGTCCGAAAAATCGTCTTTAGTAACAATGGATGAATGGCTGTGTTAACAAGCAGAATTGCCGTATATGAGACGACACCAACTAACTCGAGGCTCACCAGGCGATAATGCATTCTAAAAAGGTTACATTTTGGTGTGGATTTTGGGCCGACGCGACGGCCAACTGGTCGGTACTTTTTTGAAAACGACGTTCGTGAGGCGGTTACCGTCAACAGCGTGCTCTACATAACTATGATAATTAATTTCCTATGGCCCAAACTGAACCATATGGACCTAGGCGATATGTGGCTTCAGCGGGGCAGCGCTATACGTGCCACACAGCAAACGCCACGGTTGACAACAACAACATCATCTACCCGCCCTTATTGAAAACCCCTTTATTAAGATTTTATATATCATAAGTTTTCCGAAGTATATCAATTTTTAAATATATTTATAAGACAACACATTTTTGCAGTAATATCCTACTAGTGATAGTGAGCCAAAACTATTACATATTTCCTTTAACTAAGCTATCATTCTTATTGAGGCCATATAAAATTAAACCTTGGTGATGTAGATTAGAAAACCTATTGAGCTCAAAAGTTCTAAAAAACAGTCCTTTTATCCTGTACAAATTGCTTGTATTATAAGTACAGTACAATTTATGTACACATTTGCAATTTCCCTATATACAATATACATATGCATAAGTATTTTGCAAAAAAAGGCTTTGTATCTATAAAATTGTCTTCATATACCCACTGCATATTATCACCCTATAAGCATGCGGTATACAAATTAATCCCAGAGTCAAACATGTGGTGCAAGAAAATAACTCAATTAATTTCTGTCACCTGATTTATCGCTGTTTGCTGACTTGTTTTTCTTATTTGTGATGTGTTCTTACATTATGTGCCTTTAGTCTCATCTTTAAGGTAGGTGCTTTTTTTCTTATTTTTCAAGTGAAATCAGCTTGTAATCACACCGACCGAAACATCGTCTCTGGTCCGTGTGGTGAGTCCGTTCGTCCGTCTGCATGCATCATAACCTCACCTGAGCACATTTTACCGCATCACAAAATATGAGAGGACAAAAATTTAAAGAGGAGTAAATGTATGTCTTTGTATATCTTGCCTGAGTATATTAGCTTATGGCCATGTATCCATTCTGGACATTGGATCCGATCAGCAGGTTAATCAAGCAGTATGACCGGCGACAACACTTCCAAACCAAACCGTGCGTCCTACCAACCCATCGCATATATAGCCTGAGGTGTCGTTTTAAAATGTAGATTGCCACTAAAGCAGTTAGGGACATACTTTTGTGTGTGGGGTAAGACGATTTCGTGACGACACATAAGCTACGGCTTTTAACATCGTGTATGTGCGGTTGGGGGGGGGACATTATTTCAAGTTTCCTCTTTCCGGGAACATCGATGAACAGCAAGAAACCAAAAAAATTAAGAACTGAACAAAATTTATAATCAACTTCCATTAAAAACATGTTCCATCCACAAGTAATCCGTCAAAGGTGATGCATACAAAGATAAAAATGAAAACAAAAATAAGTTATTGGATGCATATGTATCTTAAAGATACATCCATCTTTTTCTCGCATCTGCTTTGAGTTTTTTTTTTTGAAATTTTGTGCATGTGTAGTCTTTTTCTTGATCGTCAAAATTTGTACACAAAAGAACAAAACAAAAATACTTGTATAGGAAAAAATGGAATAAATCTCAATTGGTATAATAAATCATGAAAATATTCTTATTTATTTTGTGTATGAATATTTTTCATACTTCATATAATAAACAAAAAACATATACGTAAGAATACATAAATAAATATTGTATCTAGAGAAGGTTAAATCAATATTATTTATGTCATTATGATCAGTATTTAAAGGTTTTTAGTTTTTCGATTTTAAGAAAATTCTATAAGATATTTTATAAATTTTATTTTGTTTCAAATAATTTTTTAGCAAATATATTTTTCTTTCACAACTTATGAAATTTCTAATAGGTGGGAGGTAGCCATTTAAACGTTAAAACAAATGATTTATATAATTTTAAATGAAGAAAATAAATTTGGTTGACTTCAAAGAATGATTTTGAAATATGTACAACACTTTCAATAAATTTTCTTTGAATCGAAAAAATTTAATAAATCATATATAAACGGAGAAAGAAAGTAAATCACATTTTTCCGCAATTTATAGTAACCACGCTAATTGAATTTGTCTAAATAATCTGTTTGATTTCTTTGTGTCTAATGTTTCAGCTTTAATGACTAGTGGAATAACAAACAAACAAAATTAATAGTAAATTTTGTATTCTTGATTTTTTGTTGTCCTTGAAACAATAGATCAAAGCAAAATACATATTTTTGTCCATTTTATTAGTGCCCTTCATCAATTTACTGATGATCCACAATTTAGAATTTTTCGGGCCAGAAAACAACACAGTCAATTTTGTTTTTATCATTTAACTCACAGCTATAAACAAAATAAAGAAAGAATTAACACGTAAATAAATCAATGAAATAAAATTATTAAATAAATAAGCAAATAAACAAGAACACTAAAAAATAAGTTAATAAAACGAAGACAATAAGGCTAATATGCAATCCACATTGATAACTTGCCATAAGTGCCCTTAAAATTTGAAATCTTTTGAAGAAGTTCAAAAAAGTGTAGGTACAACCCAAAGTTTACATTTCAGCTGTTTCCTGTTGAGATATTGGTGACATTAAATCAATATTTAGAATTACTTTTTTTAAAAATATTTTGTAAGTTGGAATTTTATACAAATTTCGCAATTTGTTTTTGTTTAATATAAAAAGTTTGACGTCAGTATCTTTGTTTTCATAAGATATTTGAGCAATACAGGATTATCCATTTTTCGGTTTCAAAAGCAACACAAATAAAACACATATAAAACACTTTTTTTATGACACTATGTTTGAAACACTACATCATTACAATGACCACAACTTTTAAACACATATTCTGCGGTATATCAGCCATAACTTGACGAATGTTGATTTTTAAGTGCGCAGGAGTTAAAGGTTTATCTTCATAAACACGGTCTTTCGCGTAGCCCCACAAAAAAAAAATCCAGCGTTGTCAAATCGCATGATTTTGGTGGCCAGTTGATGAGTTGATATCGCCAAGAGGAGAAATTACACGGCCAGGAAATGTCTCTTCCAATAAAGCCATATTCGCTCGAGTTGTGTGGCATGTGGCGCCGGCCGTCTTGTTAAAACCACATATTCTCCAAGTCCTGTACTTTAACAGCAGACAAAAAAAAGTCGGTTATCATATGACCATAACGCTCAGAATTGACCGTGACAGTAGTTCCATCGTCGTTTTCTATGAAGTAAGGTCAATGTGCCGTAAGACAGTCCTATTTCCCGAGAACGACGACACATTCGGGTCTTTGGCAACACTTTCACTTACATCAGATATATTTTCAGTGGTACTAGCAAAACGATGATAAACAGGCCTTACAATATCTGCAACCAATTCAGTCTCTTCAAATTTCATCACAATTTTACCAATTGTTTGCGTATTTGGAAGATTATGTAAAACATAATCATCTCTTAAAGCACGATATATGGCTGAGGCAGAATCACCATTTTTGCAGTAAAAAAAAACTGATATTCTAACAAAGGGTTTTCAAATGTATTTAGTTTTTCCTTCAAACGATTTTAATATCCAATAAACGACAAACTCAACTGGTAAAAATTTTAGATAAGAAAAAGAACTTTTCAACTTCCACTATATTTGAATTTATCTCTTTCCTTCAACCTTATCAAAAGCTTTTTTGTCTTATTACTCAAGGCCTCATATTTTCTTGTCTGTGTATATATGTACATACATTTCAGGCTCAAACGCTTTGATATGAAACATATCTTATATTTTTATCTTTGTCTAAGGCATACACCTTCCTTTAACAACTACTAAAGGTACCATGCATATGAAATTTAAATTATCCCAGTTTAGCTCGATGTATACCACAAGTATAGATAAACTTAGCTTCCAGAGTTAAAGCAAGACCAGGAGTTGATTATATGAAATAAGCAATTTAGTACCGTATGAGCTGTTCCTACATATATCTTACACCACATGAAATAATGAAACAGACGAATAGTGTTTCTACTATACACAAAATTTATACAGCCTATAAAGGGTGTTTTTATTTAAGTTATACATAAATTTAAAATTGCAACACAATTTTAACTGGCGGCCATTTTATTATCTCAAGACATTCATTTTTAGTTTGGCTTAGACTGACACCTGAATAACACTTATTTTAAAATCATGGTTCGAAATACGAAGTAATTGGTCTATACTTCTAAACGCTAATGGCCAGAACGTTACGGATTATGTTCACTGCTATTGACTCATGATTACAGACTTTTCTTTCATTTATTAAACAACCATATGATGTGTAGGAGGGAGCTGTGTATTTAACACACAATTTTTAACACAGCTTGTGCAATAATTGATTTATTCAATGCCAATAAGCCCGAAACGAATTAGAACTTCTGGGAAAAATTTATCCGCGTATTTCCAATGTACGGCCAGAAATAGAGAAACAAGTCATACAAAATTGGATGCCTGAATTAGACCACATCCAAGCAAGCCGTGGCGGTCACATTCCCAAAATCATATCAAAATCATAGTATTAGAAGATTATCTTTCGAATAAAGTAAACTTCGTGTCAATTTAAGAACAATAAAAGAGCCTGTTGCGCAACTCACATTGATATAACTTCCCATCCCTTCTGTCAACTTGTCTGCTTAAAACTTTAACAAAATATTCATAACAATATATTGTTTGGGATAAATAATTTGAAGTCAATATCTTTCTATGTTTTCCTAATACTTGAAAACCATTTCTTATCGTATTTTGTTGGTTTTCCTGTATATTTGTTAAAAAAAAATTGTCAGTTGAATTTTTCTAAAAGTTGAAATAGAAATGATGAAATATTTTGATTTTAAAATCTATTTTTGTTTACTAGATCTTTAGTCGAAAACCAATTTTTACAAATTTTAGTAGCATTTTAATTTCTTACATAAACAAATACAGATTGGATTTTTCTTAAAACAATATCTTACGTCAACAACAAAATTTAGCACAGAATGAAATCAATATATTGAGAATCGATTACCAATTTTGCGTATTATTTTTTTTTAGATTTTAGTTTTTATTAAAAAAATGACGGTCGAATATTTCTAAAACTTTTACTAAATATCGAAAATATTTTTTCTATAAGGTAAAATTAGTTTGAAGCCAATGCATCTCTCTAAAAATCTTTTATTTTGATTCTAGGGACCTTGAAAGGTCGAGAAATGTCAAAAAGTTCAATTCGACAAATCGGACCGATTAGAATATCTTTCTATGGGAAGTTACAAATCTTTGTTTATTACGTTTTAAAATGATATACCTCTAAGAAAACACCCTTTACAACAATGTGTCTATACTACACTTCTGTTGCCGGCAAACGCAAGCTGACACAACTCTGTCATAATAAGGATAAGAAAAGGGTGATCCTTATCAACTTGCCAGGACCCTATAGCAAAATCAACTTATACCTACAATCCTACATAATCATCCAAGTACATATACAATATATCTAATATTATGTTTACTGATATCAAGGAAAATATATACAAAAAAGAATACATAGAACGCGGCTATAGTAAACAACGAACAAAAATATGAGATATCCTGAATATCCTTTTACATATCAGTAGATGCTTTGTTAACATTACATAAATGTATATTGTATAGGTTATAGGAGATATGAAAATTGCGCCATACATACACAGTTTCTTTTTGTTTTTGGCTTTGAACTCGGTAAATAAAAAGTGTTCACTGAACCGAATATTCATTTTTCCTTATATAACCTTTAAGTAAGCATTTAAAGAGTTGGTAAATTTATCCTTTAATCCATATATGAACTTGTTTTTGACTAGATCCGTAGAATGTCTGAATCTGAAAATACCAAACTGATTACGAGAGATTGAATTCGCTTGAATTTTGTTTTGCTTCAAAATTTAAGCTCGCGTCATAATATCAACCGGAAAGTCAACAATGTACAAAATTTGAATAGTAAAATAAAAACACAAAATTTAGACAAAAGAATAATTTAAATCAACCTACTAATAAACGCAAGCCCACACAGTCTATTGCCACACTCAGTGCTTTAACATATCAAAGAGCAGAAAATATGTTTGAACCTAGCAGCAAAAGTAGGCATAGTTACCATTACCATTGTCCGCCACCGCATTATTAATTTAAAAAGGAAATTCTCGTTTAGTCACCTTTAAGTAGCATATAAAATGGCACGATATGCAAGCCGTACATTAAACTCACTAACTCTCTCACTATGCACAGCACAGCATGAAGTTAGTTGTTTTTATTTTTGTTCATACACTCTCAATGTTTATTTTATTTTTTGTTTTCAACATACATACAATACACACATGTTGTTTTTTAAATAACAACAAACAATTTAAACAAAACTAAAGAACTAGCTACTGATGTGATGTAGCGGCGCGGCGCTTGTAAAAATAAAATACAAAAATTTAATCGAATATTCAAGTTGCATGTCGACCAAAATTCAACATGCAAATTTGTAAACAGCCCTTTTGCAATATTGATACCAAAAACTTCAACCCCTTTTACCTCGCTGCGCTGCAGAGAATGTGCACAAGCACATGCATCAGGGGTTCACATATTCTCGAAGACTTTTGTTTGTGTGAGTTTTTGTACGTACGATGAATTGCAGTCGGTTTTGTATTATTATTCGCCCACCACCGTTATATCAAATCCACCCCCAGAATAATACAAAATGAAACATTGAACACCTACAACAGTTTGAATCTGCATGCGGAGCAGAGTGTGAATTTATGTGGGAATAAACTGTATTAAAAAGCGCAAGGGTTGGTTGGTTGGTTGTTTGGTGATGGTGATACGGATACCTATTTTGTATTCCAATCTAGCAACAAAATACATGCTCCGACCGCGCTCTTTTTGTCTGCTGATGTGGAGAGCGTACAAACACCAACCCCACATATACCCCTTCACCCCCCCCCCCCCTACAAAATCCGAAAATTCCAAGCAAGCACACACAAATAAATTCACACCACTCAATGGATGTTTGCATAAATTTATGCTTCGTCGGGCAGTTTGTTTGGATACAGTGATGTTTGAAATATTCCATTAAATATCTTAACAAAAATGAAATTGTATATCAAGACTTAATAATATTCACAAGGTTTTCTTACTTGCAATAAAATCGCATTTTTAAAATGAAATTTTGTTTTTATGGCTTATATTCAAATCCGATTTCCAAATTAATGTATATGATGATTTCCAAATGAATGTATATTATGTCAAGGTTTTTGAGTTATTAGTTTTTAAAATTAGAGAAAATACGTATTTAAGGCTTTTTGAGGCTTTCTTAATTTATGAAGTATTTATTTTTTCAATAAAATCTGTAATGGTTTTTCTAATCTTTAATTCCTTTCTTCAAACTTCTGTTGAAATATTTTTATTATTTTCTATAATTTTCAAAAAAATCTTTTCAGAAACTAAGTAAGATAATAAAAATGGTTTGAATTGTATCTAAAAGAAAAAGATGTCTGTCTACCTTACAAAATCATCATACAATTTATTGTTAAGAGATATTTTGACTTTTAACTTTTCCTTAAAAAACTCGTTTTTGATTGATTTTATCATTTTTATAGGGACATATTTTAAAATCCTGATGTCATAGATACATTTATAGGCAAGATTCGAATTTTGGACTTGAAAAGGTAACTTTTGGACTTGAAAAAGTAACTTTGCGACCTGTGCTATATTTAGCAAAGTATTTAATTTTATTGTAATGAATACAATCGACAAAGAAATGTGATTTTTGGAAATAATGTATGTTTCATTCCGAAGTTTGCATCAGAATTAAATTTTTTGTAGCTATTTGTACGAGAAAAAAAAATATTTTAATCATTGAACTTATTTTTAACAATAATGGAAACTAGGCTAACATAAGCCCACCCAACATTCACGCTTATATATATAGCTTCTTTTAATGCTTTGTTTAACTTTATAAGGATCACCAAACCCCTTGGATATCTATTATTCAATACTAAAAACGATTATTTCCTCTCGGTATGCCTGTTTTTTAAGTAAAACTACTGATTGACCAGTTACTGTTGTTTTTTTTAAAGGATTGCCAACACTCTGATACACAAATTTCATATTATATTTTTGAACATGTTGCTAAACGTGATGGTAGATAACTGAGTTATTGAAACCACACGGATTCTGCGTATCACAAAATCACCATTACGTTAATCTGGGAGGAGTATACTATAACTACCAATAGAAACCATTTTAAAAATGGTTTTCTTTTAAAGATAAAGATTGAATGTAATTATCAAAAAGTCAAATTTCATTTTTGATTTAGCATAATTTTAAGTCATATCTTGAGTTTCAAACTGGAATTTTACTACAGTGACAGTAAAATTATACTTATTGCTGCCATTTAAAAAAAAATGTGAAAGAAAAAATCTGCAAATAAATGCAGCATACATATATTTTACTCTTTCAGTCATTGTCCTTTTTTAATTCAACTTCTTCAGTGACATCCCCATAATATGGCTAAGCACTAAAAAGTGGTGTTTTTTTTTTTAATTATTTTATATTGAATAGCCCACTATTTGGACATCTATCATATTCGAAGCTCTAATTAATTTGACAGTTGAAAAGTTAAAATAACACCATTATTACAAATTTTACGATACACTCTTTAACGACACACTCTTTAACTAATGTGGATTTTCAGAAACTAAGTACAGTAATCCCCGCTTAGTTGCACCTCGCTTAATTGAACATCCCGCTTAATTGATCGAACAAATTGGCTTCGAAAATTTCCCGTATTAGTAGCAAGGTTTTTTGGACGGTTAATTGAACCCCGCTTAGTTGAATTTCTCGCTTAATTGATCTTAAAAATATGCAGCAGAAAAACTAAATACATGGACATTTTTCGGATAATTGGACGGACAAAAAAATTATTGTCATTGGGAAAACCAAAACGCCAAGGTGTTTTAAAAATAAGCTTGTACCTTTGCAATATTTCTCCAACAAAAAGGCATGTATGGCCCAACATTTATGGGCCCAAACTTTACATAAATTTGACGAAGAAATAATAATGCAGAACAGACAAATAATTCTTTTTGTCGACAATGCTGCCTGTCATAAGAAGTTGGACGATTTAGAAAATATAAACGTGCAGTTTGTACCCACAAATACAACGTCCATCATTCTGCCCCTTGACTAAGGCATTATTCATTGTTTCAAAGCTTACTATCAGCAAAATATAATAAGGAAACATATTACAGCCATCGAACGTGGCAAGACTATCGGAGATTTTTCGAAGTCGATCACATCTTTGCAAGCAATGGACATAAGCAAACATTGTTTGTGGCTTCTAACTCCTTCTACTATAAGAAATTGTTTTAGAAAGGTAATATTGGAAATATTTTACTACTAAACCTACATTTGCAAGTTCCATATTTAAAGGCAGGCTTCATCCAAGAAGAAGAACAGCCGGAAAATGATCTCATGGTTATAGATAACTTTCTTGAGGACAATGCAGATTTCAATCCTTATTTGGCATGTGATGACATAACATATCATGTTATGGCGAACTAACAGACGCCGAAATTAAGTTGACACTGAAATTTGTATAGAGTAAATTTCTGGCATGAATATTTCATTTTTTAGTTGACCTACTCTTGCAATTAGACGGGTTTCGCTTAATTAAACAGATATGTCTATTAAGCGGGGTTTCGCTAATTGAACCACCCGGATAATTGACCGAAAAGTCTGACAAAATGGTCAGTGCAATTAAGCGGGGAATACTGTACATTTTTTTTAAACTGTGACTAGATGAAAAAGGTTTTTGCTGTGCAAAGTCATCATACAATTTATTGTTTGTTTGTTGTGTCTTACCATAGCCTCAAAGATACAGTTTTTATTTCTCTTAAACATTTTTAAGGATTCTCATTTAAAAAGTAAGATGTGATAGAAAAATTGTAATATGATAATCGAACTCAGAACAACTTAATCCTTAAAAAATGAATTATTTTGTTTGTGAGAAACAAAACAAAACGTAATTTTATCGACCTATATGCAATACATTTTGTGCACACCTCTGTAATTAAGTTCGTCAGGTCTTCCGCTGCCGTAAACAGTTTTTTTTTTTGTCTAGATGAGAAGTGAACTCATTCGGCCTCACTTTCCTCGTTTGCTTGATGCTCGTTCCCAGATAAACTTTTATTTTTTCAGTTTTTAGTTAATTTTTTGTATTCATTCATTCTCCGGTAATTTAATGGAAAATTCATGAAAAGCTCCCAGGTGTTGTCTGTGCACTCCCATGGTTGAGTTTTCATATATAGAGCCACACCACCGGCTCGGCTAGCCCCCGTGGGTATTATTTGTGAGCCCAATGATCGCCAGCATAAATAATTCAGCGGCAACTCAGCCGCTATACACTATACGAGTACAACTACCTATATTATCGTATATCTGTACTTAAACCAACACGTACACATTAAACGAGGGGCAGAAAAACGGCACAAGCCATATAGCCATAAGAGTGTTCAACATGGACACGGGCAGGGACACCCAATTCATATTCGTTTTGTAAGGCTTGCAGAGGAGATGCGAAGAGGGTAAAAGAGTTTTCATGTGGTGGCAAGGTTTGGGGGCGCCCATCCACATCCAGCCGCCAGACAACACATTCACATACAGTTATTCATACCAAATCATACCTACCTTCCTATACATATGCATATACATAGGTACTCTAGCTTGCAGAGAGTTGAAGAGATTTTTATCGGTGATTCTCAGTGATTTCATGGCAAATAAATCGCTCATTTTCGCTTAATTGGAAAATTATGGCTCTTGAGTGTATTGTTATTGTAAGTGGGTAATTTTAAAATGTACCCACATCGCACAGCACAGCATAACATACCCTATCCTACCCCCTCATCGGTTTTAGCATTTATATTAATAACCAGCCACTGCCAACTTGCCCCCACCCTTCCTATGAAGCCTTGTGGGAAATATTATGTACAAATACAAAAAATAATATTATTGTGGAAAAGAGTTTGGTGCTGATGGATGCAGAACGCGCCAAGCACATGGATTTCAGATATTTCGATAAATTCCAAATGAGTTTTGTAAATTGCGTTATACGAGTATTTTTTTATTTTGAAAATAATAATGTGTGAGTTGCCATTAATGGAAAGAGTTTAGTATTTTTAAACTAATTGTCAATGTACGTATGTAGGTTTGTGCATACCTGTCTATTAATAGGCATTTTTTTTGTAAGGCATTTGTTTATTGCCTTAAATTATGTTAGATGCACAGAATTATTGTGAATTAAATTGGTTTATCGGGTGTGGACTATGCGTATGGAGTTCATTAAAATTTGATTAAAAACAAAATAAAAAAATCTTTCGAGCTGAATTAATGAATTAAATGATGGTGCTTTATCTATGTTTGAGTAGTAGGTTTAATGATAGAATATATAATGCCTTGAATTTCAGTTTTCAATTAATATTAAATGAAAATATAATTAAATTTTGTGCAAAGTTCAATTAAAAAAAATTTGTTGAAATTGTAAGAGTAGCAGTGATACAAAATAAATATTATGTCAATTATATTTCTACTAATATGTTTTATGGTTATAACGGGTTATCCATTTTACGGTTTCAAAAGTATAGGGCTGGAATTCCACATTTGTCAAACTAAGTTTTTAAAAGTCTGACATTTATGAAAAATGATCGATGCATAAAAATTGTTAAATCCTATTACAAAAATGGTGATTCTACCACAACCACTTACCGTGCTTTAAGAGGAGATTATGGTTTACATAATCATCCAAGTATGCAAGCAATAGGCAAAATTGTGAAAAAATTTAAAGAAACTGAATTGGTTACGCTGCTGTAAGTGAAAGTATTGCCGAAGACCCGAATGTGTCGATTGCTCGTCGTTCTCAGGAGTTAGGACTTTCTTACCGCACATAATGGCATATTTTGAATTTGGATCTACACCTACATCCATATAAAGTCCAGCTCACACAAGAACTGCAGATAGCTGACCTTTCACAACGTCGTAGATGCTTGAACAACAGGCCGTGGACGGCGATTTTTTGAACAAAATTTTCTTCAGCGACGAAGCACATTTTTCACTCGGTGAGTATGTTAACAAACAAAATTCTTGTATTTGGGATTCTGAGAATCCTCAAGTAATTCAACAGAGGCCATAAAATCCACAAAAAGTCACTGTTTGGTGCACTCTTTGGTCCGGAGGTATGATTGGACCTTACTTCTTCGAAAACGATGATGGAACGACTGTCACCGTCAATTCGGAGAGTTATGGTCAAATGATAACCAACTTTTTTTGCCTGCTGTTGAAAAACGTGACTTGGAGAATATGTGGCTTCAACAAGATGGTGGCACATGCCACACAACTCGAGCGAATATGGCTTTATTCCAAGAGACATTTCCTGGCCGCGTAATTTCTCGTCGTGGCGATATCAACTTTCCAACAAGATCGTGGGATTTTACACCGCTGTACTTTTTTTTGGAGGTTACGCGAAAGAGTGTATTTTTGCAGATAAACCTTTAACTTTTGAGCGCTTAAAAACCAACATTCGTCAAGTTATGGCTGAGATACTGCAGAATATGAGTCAAAAAGTAGTCGAAAATTACCTCAAAAGAATCGATGCTTGCAACAATTCGCGTGGTGGTTATTTGAATGATGTAGTGTCTTCCACATAATATCAACGTTCAAATTTTATAATAAAAAAGAAATATCAGGAAATAAAAAATATTGTATAGGTATGTGTTTTGTTTACATTTCCTTTGAAACCGAAAAATGGATAACCCTGTAATCATATCACATTTGGATGTTGTTTAAGTCGAAATACATTTTTGACTTTTATCTTTTGATTAAAACAACAAATTATTAAATATTTCCAATTTAATTTACACGTGCTTTTCTTCTCCAAGAATGTCTTGATCTATAAATTGAATTTCAAATAAATGAGCTTTAAATCCCATAAAATAGTCTTAAAAAATTGCACTGCAAGTGGTTTAGGCATCTACTCATAATGCATATTCGCTTACTTTAAGATAAGTTAATCGAGAACTTCACCGTTTTTGGTTTATTAAAAATGTATTTTAAAAGTTAAAAACAAAAACAAGTATACGCCACAGTAGCCCATCTTTATTAATTGCTATTTTGATAGAATTCCTACTTTATTCAAGAAAATAAATACAAAGGTCTATAATAAGATGTGCTTGATGATGATCAGAGTTTGTTTTGAAAACATTATAAAGCAGCTTTAACGGTTTTTAAATAGTTTTAATTCCATTTTTTTTTTATTAAAATTGCAAAACTTGAACAAAAATTCTAAAACTGGTTTAAAAATTAAAAGATTTTTCATTTAATTAACAAAGTAGAATTTGAAACACATTTGGAAAACCTTAACTTATTTTATTCAACTAAGAATATCCATATGAATATTCATTTTCTAGTTCAAAAATGTACCCAAAACAAAACATTCTCTTTTCATGACCATGTAAATATATGGTATATAGGTACATAAATACAAAGATATACATATCAAAGATCTGTAGCGCTAGATAAACACACGTATAATTATTCGGAATAATCATAATACACATATGCGAGGTATTATAGCATTTCAATTAATTCCATATAAAAAGAAGGAAAAAAAGGTGTTGAATATTGCGTGTGATAATAGGACACGCAATATACACTATCTAAGGAATTTCTTACCCTTAATAAAAATGAACAAAAACACAAAAAACAAAAAGTCATGTAGAGCTATAGTTATACAAAAGGAGGATAAAAAGTTGAAAATTTTAATGAGGTATTTCTAGATTTTTAGAGCACAGGCATAAACAAATCAAAACAAAAAGGAAAAACAAAAATATTAATAACTAGAACAACATAGATTTTATTACAAAGCTACCTATATATGTATACTTAAATACCCACATTTACAATATCTAACCAAATTCTTCTGTTACCGACCGCGACCGCACTAAAGCTGCGAGCTCTCTTTTCAATATTTTTCCTAACTTCGCGTGGCTTTGATACTCAGTCTTATACGTTATACTGACTACAAACACACACTCCCAGTCCCAGTGACCCTAATTTATCCTTGGTAACTTTTTTTCAGGTTTTATTTTTTGTTTATACTTTGTCCTTCCGTTTGGTATGAACTTCCGTATTTTGGACTAGAGTTGAGAGAGCTGCTCCCTTTTTAGGTATACCTATTTCTACATTTTATAAACATACCTATACCTGCATTACATACCTATGTACATATATGTATATTTAAATTTCTACTCCTGTCGCACCTCATATGAATGAATAATTAGGGACGTAAAAGAACCACATTTTTATTTCGAATTTAAGTATGGAAATTTAATTTTGAGACGGCTAGAATTCGAGGAATAAAAAAGAATGGACAATTTTATATCTTTGTTAGGGAAGTCAAAAAGGAATACAAGTAATTATGAGACTATGTTTTTTTGTTTTACTATCTTTCCATAAGGTGTAACAAACGGAACTGATGAAATAAAAATTCTCAAAAAATATTTATTTCGAAAACCTGGGGAGTGTCAATTGCTATAAATTACTTTTTTAAGATCACCTTCCTGAAAATATCAAAGAAGATAACTTCATATAAAAAGAAAAATAAACCATGTAGACATATTTTTTTTAAATAAGTTGCAAGAAAAGATGTTTACGTGGTTTCAATAAAAATACTATTTTCGAATCGCAGATCACGGCCCGATCTAGAGTGCGAAACTAAGCCGGGACAATATTCAGAAGTATTCTCAACATTTTCCAATAAATGTATAATTATGTTTTTTTGTAGAGCGTTTAATTTATTTTCTTATATTTTTTTAGGGAGATAGGGCATTCGTAGAAGACGAGTCAGTTCACTTTAACACAGATGGATCAAAAACAAATGAAAGGGTTGGTGGCGGTGTGTACTGTGAACGATTGAAATTAAGTCTCTCATTCCGCATTCCCAACCATTAGCATGCAGAACTTTTTGCGATAAAAGAAGACTTGTTCTGGCTTAAAGAAAACGTGATATCAACATCTGATATCCGTATTTTCTCAGATAGTCAGGTCGCTATCAAATCTCTAGACTCTGTCTCTACAAAATCTATAGCAGTCCATAACTGTCTATCATCTCTAATGGAGATTGCCAAACAGTCTAATATTCACCTTTGCTTGATGACGGGCCATAAAGACATTCCAGGAAATTTGTAAGGCAGATGAACTCGACAAAAATGGTACAGTACAACCCATTCTACCACGTTTGGCTAATGCTGGCATATCAATCACTACATGTAAGGTATTGCTAATGCAAGAAGCTATGAAAAAGGCAAACATTAGATTGATTTAAAGCGATCAAGGTGCTTGATATCTCTTAGCAGATCGCATGTAAGCTCGATAATCGGTATCATAACCGGGTACTGCCTAATAGGAAAGCACGCCGCGCGGCTAGGCGTACTATCAAAAGACTTTGCAGAAGCTGTATGGATGAGGAAGAGGAGGAAACAGCTCTTCACCTCCTTAAGTGCATGTCCTGCTCTAGCTTAAAACGCAAGAATTACCTAGGAGAATTCTTCTATTACTATCTAAACGATCTCAATCATATTAACATAATCAGTCTTTCAATTTTCGTAAGGCACCGAAACTGGTTTCATTGAGCTTAGAAGAAAGCCTCAAGATTCATGTGGTATCACAATGGGCCATTAAACTGGCTTAAATGTGTCCTACTCCGTCACGGACAGCCAGTCTAACATTATCTAACCTATATTTTAAGAAATGGATTTGGCAGTAATACCATCAAAAGAATTTAAATTTCTGTTTTTCCAATAAGGACTTGACATCATATTATTTAAATAAAACACGAACGATTTTAACACATTTAGAAAAACTTTATTATCAGCTTTAAGTGCCTGAACCACCCCTATTTTTCGTTCAGTGTTGGCTTTGAGATCTTTTAACGTCGTCGTCTTATTGGAATAACGCAACTCTAAAGGAAAAAATCTAACAAATAAGGCGGCAAATTGACTGGCCCATTTCTTGAGATAACACACTCATCAAATTTACATTTCAATAAATCGATTTAAAGTGTGCTTTGTGGCTTCAGGCACCATACTGCTGAAACTACATGTCTCCCAAGTCGATTATCTTTCAATGTGGTCCAAAAATAATCGGTAATCATTGTGCGATAACGCTGGACATTCATAGTAAGTTGACGATCGTTATCGTCGACAAAAGATATTGCCTATTAAGCAAACACTGAAAAAAAAATTAAGCATCAAACATATATTTTTTGTGGATTAAGTGGTGATTCATGAACCAAATGTAGAATTTCACCTGACCAATAACGCATAGGTTACTTATTTACGAACCCATTCGGCCAAAAATGAGCTTTGTCACTGAAGACGATTTTTGCAATGGAATTTATCACATTGTAGTGACGAAATGAGCCGTCGGCTTGAATTCTTGAATCAACATGATCTTGTGTGGATGTGAGCCAAGTTCCCTTCACTAATTACTTCATAATGTGGTGTGAGCGATGCCTGAACGGCAGTGGTATTTTCAACACTTTGAACAACCCGTTGTCTCACTGCCACAGAAACATCATAGAACGAATTATGTAGACTCAATTATTTGCACTTAACTTTCTATATTGCCAGTCTACTAGGACAACAGTTACTGCCGAATATTGGAGTTGGAGTCACTGACTTCGAATTTCGTGTTGTTCGTGTGCGTTGCCATGGTGAAAATTTTGGGTTTATTGAATACATTGACAATAACAGTTCGATGATAGGTGAAAGGGTGAGTTCACAAGTTATATTCAAAGTTGTCAAGTCTCTATTGGAAAACCCTTAAGCTACCAAATGAAAGCTTGAAAACTCGCCCATACTAAAAAATTTCATTCTCTTCCGCATAGACCCGGCTGAATTTGTTTTGTTTATGTTCACGTAGGGCCAAGTCCCGACGCAAAATTCGCCGAGTTGAACCCAGCGAAAGGCCAAATTCTTGTGCACGGCGAGGAATAGACTGCCTCGGGTTCTGCTGTACACTTTCGCGGACCGCGGCGATGTTCTGGGCCGATCTTACGTTCCTTAAACGTACGGGTGTTGGCTGATTGTTTACCGAACCGATCGTCTCAAATTTGGCCACCAAACGTTGAAGAGTCGACTGTGAAGGGCCACCACGTCTACCGTAAAATGGGCGCAATGCGCGCAACGTTTGCGTTCACAAACACTCATTTTATAATAAAGTTTTTATCATTTGAACGTGCTGTTCAATCGTGTAACTGGCCATGATGATTTGGCATAAGCAATTGAATAATAAACAAAAGATTTGACAGGTGTCACCAAAACAAAATGGCCGCCACGGAGCGTCAAAATCTACACCCGCCAATTGGAAACCCTTTATAATTTTTTGAAGATATATTTATAAACATTTAGTTATATATCATATTTTTAAATTAAATTTTCCAATAAATTACTTTCAAACTTACCTATGCCAAAAAAATTCAATTTAATCAACAAAAACCATCTTTTGTACGTATAGATATACATAAATATCCATCCAATTATCTGCTTAAGAAAATCCATCTCTTTGGATTTCATTTTCCAACAAATCATTATTTAAAGTCTTATAGATAATAATCAACCCCAGAAAAATAATTTTCTTCTGCGTTTCAAATCTTATGCCAGAATGTACCTTCTGTGCTATAACACAAATTAAAATTGTAACAATTTAAAAATAGAAGCAACAAAAGTTAAATCATTAAATTGTCCCCATCAGCTATAGAGAGAGACTTCATAATTCACTCTTGGAAAATTTAATTCAATTAAAAATAAATCTACATACGAAAAGAGATAGAGATAGAGAGAGAAAGAGAGAAAGGGATAAAAGGAATTTGATGCTGTAGCAGAGCAACATACCATATCCTATGCAACACGCTGCACATTTCGTTTGTTGTCACCAAACTGAAACATTGTACCGAACCGAATCTAGTCGTCTAAATGTAGAAGACACAGATGCATGTTTTTTAATTTAAATAAAAAAGCAACAACTTTTTTTCTTCTTCTAGTTTCTTAACAATTTTTCTATAAAAGCTTCCTGTTTAAAAGGGTAAATATAGGAGGGTATAGGGAGTAGAACAAAAATAAAATAATACCTATATAAAAACCCCGCCCTCTGTGCGGTGGTGCCCCATCATCTATGTATATTTATATGTGTGTAGAACTGTTTGGCAACAAACTGTGTGTATTCGTTTTGCTGTCAAAAAATTATTTTAATTAAAAACTTTGGGGCCCCGGTATCATCATGGCCGCCACAACTGCTGCCACGATGTTATTTATGTTCACGACGATATACAAGTGTATTTGGCTTGATTTATTACCATGTAGTTGGTGATATATGCGTGTGATTTTTGTTTTATTTTATTTTATGTATAGATATTAGGTTTAATTTTTTTGATATTCTTCTTTTGATTTCTTTATTTTGTTGTTAATTTTTCTTTTTTTTTTTTTGAATATTTTTATATCGTCTTAAGTAAAATTTAGGTAAAAAGATATTTTTGAATATCTTGTTTTAGCTTGAGTAATTTTGTTTCTTTTTAATTTCTGTTGTGACATAAAGTTCGAAAATCAAGTTGATAATATTTTATCAAAAAATTGTTTCAAAAGAAAAAATAAGACATTTCTATACGTCTGCTATAAAAGATACCACAGTAAAGACGACTCTCTTCTACTTCTTCGTGTCACCCCTTATATATGTAGGTACTCTACATCTACAACATAAATTGGTGTGCATTTGGTTTTGATGATGGCAGCAGGGTGGACGAAGTAAGTTATCGATTAAACTATTAATCATTGTCTTAAGGGCACATTCTGGCATATCACAGTCACTGCACACAGAATATTCAGTAAAATAAGATTCAACGATAAAGAGGAGAAAGAAAGAGAGTATATACAGATAGGAATAGAACTCACATAAAGAAGAATAGGTGATTGAACTTGATATACGAGTATGTAAGTATAAATGCAATGGAGTTTTGAAATTGTTAGATATATTTATTAATAGATACAATACATATCTTATGGTAGCTTAACAGCTTGAGAAAATTGAAATAACAAGATTTAAGTGGTTTTAATAATCAGACTTATAAAAATAAATGTTAAAATAAAGTTTTTTAAGACTAGGCGACGAGATTTGCTAATAGAAACGCTAAAATGATATTCAAAAAAAATATATGGACATTTCCTACTAACTTATTTTTTTGTTTTGATTTAAACTGCTGGATTTATTGTTTTAGAACCGTTCAAATAAAGTCGTCCTTACAAGTACAAGTTACATACAATTCTAACCAAAACATTACTTATTTGAAAAGCAGCATACTTTAATTTATTTCATGAATGAAGTGTTTGTAAGTGGTAACCAAATTATAATGTTCAGTAGGTTTTTTATGGCCTTATTTTGAAACTTTTAAATCAATCTATTTCATCAGGTTTTTGAGATTTATGCACAGGGTGGTTCACGGGAATAGGGAAAAAACCAACAAATAGATATAACTCATGATGTTTAAGACGTACAAATATTTTATTAATTAAATTTATTATTACACAAATAAGTGAGGTATTAAGTTTTGAAAAGAACATCGAGTATAAGACGTCCATCTTATTCGTAGAACGAAGAAAGTCGTTCAAACAAATTTTAGTGAACGCGCAAAGCAAATTTTCGTCTATTGATGCAATTTTTGCTTTTATTGCATCCTTAAGTTCGTCTAGTGTACGTGGTTTTGATTTGTAAACACGTGATTTCAGATAACCCCAAAGGAAAAAATCGCAAACTGTCAAGTCAAGTGATCTAGGAGGCCAATGCATATCTCCAAAACGTGAAATGAGGCGGTACGACGACGTTCATTGTGGCGATCGCAGTGTGGAAGGTGTAAGGAGTAAGGACCAAGGATTAATATTTTATGAAACTGCACACCAAAGAGTCACTTTAAGGCTGTGCAACCGTCGTTCGTGGAGACTTTGAGGGTTTTCTGCAATACAATAACGGATTTTCCTTATGTACAAAATATTGTCGAGGTGGAAATGCGCTTCATCACAGCTTATTGTCATTCACTCCAAATAACGAGAGCATCTCTAATGCAAATTCTGAACGTTGGTGATAATCAGTGAGCTTCAACTGTTGAACAATTGTCAACTTAAAAGAAAGTTCAACTCACGCTTGACGATGCGTCAAACGGAATGACGATTTATTTGTAAAGCCTCAACTCTAACCGCATGCTGTACTTTCGTTACCGATTCGTTGTTTTTGGCAAATAAGTTGTACGCGATAACATGGTGAAGAACACTCCACTACACCTAAAGGGAATTATCTAACGGATCGAATGAGACCTTTCCGACTTACTCACACTCAGTCTACGTTGAGAAAATAACCCATCTATTCTAAGCCTTATTCCCGTGACCCAACCTGTATATGAGATCTTATAAGCTGGTACTCTTAAAAATTAATTTGAAAAGCCTTTAATATATTCGTTTATCCTTTCTTTTTTGAGAGCGTATGCAGATAAATTAATTGAATACAGAGCCTTTCGACAATATTAAAAAACGTATGTTAAATGTCAATACAACGCCTTCCCATATTATACAAAAAGCTCATGTTAAATTTTACCGACGGTACCTACGTTTTCTCACTCGTAAGAGATTTTTAAAACCAAGGTGTTCTGCTGCAGAAGAACATAGGGTGCCTTAGCTATATGTATATCACTACACTTTTGGGAATTTGTATCGAATGTATTTTTTTTTGTGAGTTTTAAAGATGGAAACAAAGAAAATCAACATGTTTCAGGAGGTTTTAAAGATTTCTTTAAAAATTGAAATCGGTTTTGGGTAAATACTTTGTTTTTCCGATTCTGAAAAACTCTTGTAATTGTTTCAATACATAATATTGTCAGTAATAACACTTCGATATTTTTTCTTAAAATATATAAGTCGCTATATCTTGGAGAATATGGCATTGATGAACATAGTTTTAAACCTTAAAGAAATTCTGAACCATATTCTTGAACTGTTCTTAATAGAAACAGAAAATATCCGCTTTTTAGAGTCCTTTTTTGAAACAAATTCATCGTCCGTCCATCCTTCAGATGAAATTTTCGAATTTTTTATTAAAAAAATCGAAAATTGTTTTCAATACATACATATTATGTTGTTTTCAAATTTGTACTGATATGGGTTTGAAACCAGCACAAACACCTAAATTTAAATGGTATTTTTTTTTTTTAATCATTTGCACTGAAATACCTATGTTAATGAAAAAAAAAAACTTAAAACTCTTCAAAATCTTACCCAATCAAATCTTTCTTACTCGCCTTTTGTTTTTTTTTTAGCTTGTTTCCATATTTTTTGTGTGAAGAATAAAAAAGATAAATGATGGAGTGCACAAAAATTTGTCAAATCTATTTCCTCATCCACTTAGGGGTGTCTAAAAGTCTAAGTTTCATTATAAGAAACGTCAAGAGAAATAGACTATGTCAACCCTCCTCTTTAACAATCACACACTCCATAGTCTATAGTCCATATTCCGCAGTCAAAGCAACAATAATTCAAATGCCATATATGTATGTAAGTACGTATGTACGTAATGTATGTTAGCCTACAATTTACCCTACATACAAATATGAAGTCCAAGTCATTGAAATAATAATTGTAGACTTCAGGGTGAAGTTCATTTTTCATTCTCAGAAAATGTACCGTGATGGAACAAATTTTTGAAGCGATATGATTACGTTACGTATATGTATACTTTACTTGGTAAACGTATATAATGCCGTCGGACATGGCAGTTATTTAATTTATAAACTATTCGAATACATTGCTTTAGTATAGTATTGTTTTGTGTGTAGAAACAAATACATTCTCATACAAAATAAAATACCAAGAGTAAAAGAGACAAAAAAGAAAAACCAAAACGAACCCTTACAGTTGAAAGCAAAAGCAATATGGCTCTGCAGCAGAGTAATTAATCATTTTCTAGAGACGACAACGGCGACGCCGACGACCGACGATTTGAACTCACACAAACATACACAACATCGAATCGACCCACAGAGAATTAATGCAGAGGGAAGAAAGGAGAAAACGGCAACAACAAAAAATCCAACATGTCTACCAGAGGGTTTGCCAACACATGTGATTCATTTTTTGTTTCTCTTTACCGAAAAAGGATCCCCTCCTTACTATGCTAGCGGATTGTAGTCATCCTGATGCATACAGAGTACTCGTTTGTGTGTTTTGTATGAAAAACACAAAATGCTCCTGATGTAGGTAGGTATATCCTTACACACGAATATCCTTGCGTTACAACGTTTCTTGTACCCAAATTAGAATCACAACGAAGTGTCGAGTAAATTTACCTACTTACCAGCAAACAGTGAATCTCTGAGTAGAGATGAGTAGGCAGTTTTCGATGTACATACTTATGCATGGTGAATGGGTAGAAAGGACACTCTGATTTAACAATACACATACTCACATATAACTGTAGGTATATTACATCCTAACCATAAAACATTCAACCCCATCTTTGCAATGAAAGCTTAAATTAGATTTAACTCCTTCTGCTATGATTTGAGAAAACCGCATATGTTAGTTGGAAAGCAGGGAAGGATCTTCTATCACGTTGGAGCATAAAATTTTCGAAAAATTCGAAAACTGCATAAAGTCAGGAAGTTTTCAGTTTTTATCAAATAAGATGAAACAGGTTCAGATTTAAGATGACGATTTGGTAACTTTAAACATGAAAAATGTTCGGCAATAAAACGTAGACAAATTGCGCCACAAAATTGAGTTTGTAGCAAATTACTAAATGTTAATTAACCTCATATTACTTACAAAAAATCCATTCGATATGAGGAGAATTTGTCTGTTTTTGAAAGAGACTTGATTTGCTAACTTTATATGAACACAAAAGAGCATCCAAAAAAAACACATAGAATTTATAGAAGTACAAAATGTATTGTGTAAAAATTTATTAACGGTAAATTGACAGCAAACTCGTAATCCGAAGTTCATTTGGTATAAAAAGTTTATACAGATTGCTGGAGGTTCTTTAGTATGTTAGGATCATTGTGGGAAGAAAGATTAAAACATAGAAAACATCGCACAAAAAAATTGAAATGGTCACAATTAATCTACCAATAATTAATGACAAACTTATTGTCCAGTAAATAAGATAGGACCTTTAAGCAAGCTAACATAAAGTATAGACAAGAGTGTAGAAAAACATAGAAAACAATTTACGAATAGCTTGAAATTGTCAACTATTACATTTGAATCTTATTTATTATAAAATTAAGCATTCAGAATCAGATCTTTTAATTAAATTTCTAGTGTGAAAGTACTTTGCTAGAAACAAACATAGAAAATGTTGTACTAAAAATTTGCATTGATAATGTATAATTATACGCCAATAAATTGTTTAATAAAAGACATTTAAACTCTAGTGGGGAGGAAGTATTTTGCTACGATGACACGATGTTGAAAAAATAGTACAAACAAAACTTAGAAAACCAGCCAATTATTGTAGCCAACAAAATATTGAAGTTAGGATTTTTAAACTTGTATTTTGAAGGTGAAGGTGAACTGTCGAAACTAATTGAAAGCAAGTAATTATCCAGCTCGAATAATTGAAGTTAAAACAAAAAAACATAGAATTCATAGAACTACAAACACTACGACTGTCAAAGAATATGATGGGAAAGAAAGTTATAAATGTAGATATAAGAATGTCACTTTATTCCTTCGGGCTGAATATCTATCTCCATATTGATCAAATCCAACTCTGGATCGTAGTTCAAAATATACCCACATAGGAGTACCCTCTACATCACACATAGGCCTATTTGTACGTATAGGTATATATGTAGTATGTATCTACAACGAGAAGGACAATGTATCTAGAACATGTAGTATGTTCGTATGGTTATAATAAATGGGGTGTCATCTACCAAGGGGTGAATTTTGAATGACCTTGGCATCGGTAGCGGCAAACACAAGAACACTACATATACCTAATATCTATCCACCTCCTTTCACTATACCTATGTACGTAAATATGTACATATATACCCTTCGCATATCTTTCAAACATAGTAAGCAAGCATACAACTTGCAGCAGGCTCATCAGGCTCATCAGGCAGCATGTTATAGAAGCAGTATAGTATAGTATAGAGCAGGAGCAGGACCCAAAGAACACAGCAGTATAGTGACAGCACAGAAGTAGAGTACCAAAGTTCGTTTGAGTACGATATTAATTGTGAATTTATATGAGTATGCTAATACTAGTAGGCGCGTCACCACCATCGTACGACCGCATTTATACCATAGAAAGAGGGTTATGATCTGGAGGAACACCCTTTTTTCTTATACCCTTGTTCAGTGTTTTTCTTTTTTTCTTATCGACCCTATGAGCTTTTGGGCATTTGCTTTAATTTCCTGGCAGCTAGGTAGGTAAATATTCTTTTGAAAAAAAAAAAAATTAAACCCTGCATGGCTTGATCTCTCTTCTCTTCACCTTAAGCATGATTTTTTAATTAGTAAAATTAGTTTTCTTCGCTATATCCCTGACAAGTTCCTATCATATGTTGGATTATGTATGTATGTATGTATGTATGTATATGATGATTGTGTTATGCTTTTGTATGATATAAAATATCTCTCTGAGACAAGACCCATATCATCCACAATGCTATTGTGGATAGAGTCTTATGGTCAACATTGTACCTTATACTCGTATAACAGAAGAATCGCTTAGGACTATGGTGTATTGTGTCTGATGGGGTTTGCAGGAACAAAATGATTGGAATGCTTGATTGGCGAAATGTACTTGGGGAATATAAATGAGTTTTGGGAGTTTCATGAATGAAAAATAAGCGTTTTTGATTTGTTTTCTGCCCCGAATAAGGTGCTAGATACCATATAGTAGTCTTAAATTTTAATTTGATGTCTTTTGGTGTAACAGGTGTAAAGAGGACCTTCTTCTAATAAACTTGAAGTTATGAGCATTTTTCATTTTGTTGTTGTCTATCATCCTTTAATACGAAATTAAATAATAATGAACTTATTTAACTAAAATAACTTCCCAAGTCCAGAATTTTTACAATACCTATAATAATTTTGGAATGGATTAAAACTAAGACATATTTATTATTGAGTTATTTAGAATATAAATCAAAAGAATTAGATGATAAAGAATTCACTACAGAAATTTACAAAATGTATTGGATTAAAATACTTTTTCTTTGACCTTTAAAATGGTTAAATTTGGGCCATAAGATATTAGTTATCATCGTTATGCAGAACTCGCTGTTGACGGTGACCGCCTCACTAACGCCGTTTTTAAGGATTAATTATCACCTGGTGAACCTCGCGTGGGTTGGTGTAGTCCCATATACAGCAATTTTGCTTGTTAACACAGCAATTCATCCAAAAATGCGCCTCGTCACTAAAGATGATTTTTTGGCTAAATTTGGGATCCTCTTGCAAGCGATTCGAAGCCCAGTCAGAGAACAAATGGCGTTGTCTATGGTCATGAACTTTGAGCTCCTAGGTCAGTTGGATCTTGTGCGGGTGTAGGCCCAAGTCCCGACACAAAATTTGCCAAGTTGACATCTGCGATAGGCCGAGTTCTTGTGCACGGCGAGGAATAGACTACCTTTCATAGACCGCGGCGATGTTCTCGGACGTACAGGACAACAGGTGTTGGCTGATTGTTTCCTGAACCGGACGTCTCAAATTTGGCCACCAAACGTCGATTGTTAAGGGCCACCACGTGTACGGTAAAATGGGCGCAACATTTGCATTAACGAATTCTCGTTTTGATAATAAAGTTTTATCGTTTGCTGTTCAATCGTGTAACTTGCCAAGATGATTTGGCATAAACAACTAAATAATAAACGAAAGATTTGACAGATGTCACCAAAACGAAATGGCCGCCACAGGGCGTCAAAATCTACCCGCGCCAATTGAAAAACCCTATATAGAAAGGAGCCGGGAAATGAAGAAGAAATGTAGTTACCGAAGTTCCAAAAATGTCCTTAGAATAATATTTCATTATTATTGAAGTTTTGTCCATCTTTCCTTACGAATGAAATTAAATCAAACCAGTTGAATATTTTTTCTAAGGCTACTCAAAGTTCTTATAGTCATAATAATTAACGCTTTGGGTAGTGTATTACGGGTAAATAGCTTAAGAATTTTAAATAATTGTTTAAGAATGAAATATTGCTTTACGGATTTTGTATTTTTGTATATGCCAATTATTAGTAAAGGTGGTGAGGTACATAGCCCATTCCTATGGATTAATGGTGGCTTGAATACTGTCGTCCAATGTTTCAAAACTTATCAATTTATCGGAATACATCAACAATTTGACTTAACTTCAGTCAAGTTATCATACAACTTTTATTTGCACGATCCGGGGGCATAGTTAACAGGACCCCTTACTGGAAACAAAGTTTTAACCTTATTGATTTTGCAACAAATTGATGGTAAGATGCGCTATATGACTTTGTGCCGTCTTGTTAGAACTAAAAGTCGTCATTCTTTAACTGATTCATTTTCCAAAACTAGATCTTTCAGCATAGTTTGATATATTGATCAAAATTCACAGCAAGAGCAGGTCCTTCCTCATTTTGAAAGATATTATTACCAATGATTCCATCAGCTTATGAACCGCACCAAAAATCGATTTAATGGCGATTAGATTTAGATGAATTGTCAAACTTTACTGAGCACAAGTGTTAGGTCAATTTGAATTTCTATACTGTCAAACCATTAAACACAACCATCATAGCTTGTCATGCATCTATATTAAAGCGAGTCATGAATGATTCTGGTGTGTCATAGAAGTTTTCACTATGCAAGCTGCAAATTCTGCGTACTCTGCGCTCACAACTTATAACCCCCAATTTTGGACGTGTTTAATACACAGCCTGTGTGGCTGCTCATTACATCATATTCCCTGCAGGCATATCTAAATTACAACAATTTCTCAGAACGTATAATATTCAAATGTATTATCATAAAGGATATCTAAGCAATAAAACAAAATATGAAGTGAATAGAAGGAAAAAAATAGCAAACAACAAAAGCCTAATCACTCGGACGTGTCTGCTACCATAATTGCATATAGCACTTTTTTTAACTTGATATCAAATGTACCTTACATGCATAATACATACGAGTATACCTAAGTACGAGTACGAGTAATTTTTTGAGAACTTGAAAAGCTATCCTCCTCATTAACAATCCATTTGAATTTCACAATAAATCGAAATAGTTTTGTAGTATATCTAACTTAATAGGAAAAGGTAGGTATGTGACTATTTGCACATAAACAAATATCTAATAATGTTTATTCGTCGTTTTCCTTATGCATCATTGTACATTGGGAAAGTGTGTATAGTTTTTATTTTTTTTAAACTATTCAAAAACTCTCCACACCTAAGCGCCATGATTGAAATTAAAAATTCAAGTCTCGTTCACCTTCCTTAACCAAGCCAACTTGAATAGAATTGACTTACACCACACAAAATTATCATCAGAGTTCCAGAGTCAGAGAAGAGTGTCAAACGCGCTCATAAGGTTATAAGGCAGGCATTGAAATTGAAGTGTACCTTACCTACCTATCTACCTAAAAACGTGTGTCGGTCTTGAGTTTTTGTAGATCCGTTTTTGGACTGTCATCGAATTGTGCTTCAGCAGATATATGTAGGTATATTCAAAGTGTGATGGCCAGAAAAGAAAAATCAATGCGAGTTCGAGAAGCAGTTTTGTATAGAAGTTTTATGGATACGACAACGACGACGTTATTTTTTAACATCATCAGGTGAGTTGTAGAGGAGGTAAATTCATATATGCGTATAGTACATTTATAATAATGTTTCATATAAATAATATGCCAAGCCATAATTTTACATTAATATGACATGATGTCATTTGGATACCAGGACACCTTACTGAATCTTAAGAAGTTCCTGATGATGATGATGATGAGTTTTTTTGTTTTGTTTGTTTTGATTAATAAGTTATGGAGTATGATATCACAAATCACAGTGAGTGTGGATGGTGGCGTTGTAAAGATCTCTTAGTCTTAGAAGTAAAGACTAGAGTTGAGAAAAATTATTGCAAAAAGAATTCAGTAAAGATTACTTGAAACTACAATCTCCATATACTTCAATTGCTTCAAAAAGTAATTAAGGGAGTTTAATAACTAATTACTTGTAATGAATTAAGTTAGTTAAATACAATTTTGAACACAAAAGTAATGATTGCTTTTTCCAGTAATCATTACACTAAAATGTAATTAAATATTATTTTCATCAATTACATTTTATGAGATTATTACAAAATGATTGTCTGAAATGCTAAGTTCTCTTATTTGTGTTTTGTTTTGAATTAATAATATAAAATATATTTTATTCGTCTTAACCAATTTTTTTTTCTAATTTAAATTCAACCTTTAAATAGTCCAACAGTTTCATTCCATTATATTAAAACAAATATTGTAATATTTTGTATTCTATTCTACTATCATTTATTAAAAATAAAACATATAATGAATTACAAAAAATAAATCAATCACCTTCACTGTATTTTATTTCAATTAGAGTTACAAGTAATTGAAAAGTTTAATTTTTCAATCACAATTACAAGTAATCAAAATTAATGTTTTCCTATTACAATAATTAAGTGCAATTGAAATGAAAGTTGAAATTAATCATTATTTTCCAGCTTTGGCAATAATATGGGAAACGTTAAAATTAATATTGATGATTTCTAATGGACTATGAGTTTCAGCGTAAAGTCTTATATCGTAGCACGTTTTCTTGTATTCTAAGTACAAAAAACTAGAATAGTAAGACTTAGTAGCTCCTATTAAAGAAAAATAATTTGAAAGGTGATAGTTTAGGGTCAAAGGGGGTAATTGTAAACGATTTTGCATTTTTTTATTTTTGTTCACTTGTAATGTTTGTAACAGCTTAACCATGCAATGTCGAACATTTTTGTCTATGCTACTTAAGTTTGGATTGTATTATCTATCAAAGAGTAGTAATCTTAATGGCGTTTGCTTATTAGTTTTCATAAAATTTGATGTTAACATTTACCCTCCTAGTTTTTTAAGTAAACGAGAAAAATGGTGTAAATGAAAACGCTACCAGTCGTCCTACCATTGTGGAAAGGGGTAACCAAGTTCTCTGTCCTTATATATGTAGGTACCTACTAGGCCAAGGAGATCATCCCTTCACCGATCCTCTGACGTGTATGTTGGAGCTGTGGTTTTTGGTTGATATGTACGTGGCATCTTTTTGATATAAAATATTGTTAAATCAACACCAAAGCCATTGAAAATGAATGTTTACAATTACCCCAAATTGTTCACTCTTACCCCATTTCGGTGTTTACATTTACCCATGATAGGAACATAATAGGGTAATTGTAAACAGCCAATAACTTTTAAATTTTGTTATACAGACAAATAAAAACATACAGCATGCATTTATACTCATATTTCACTTTCTTAAAGATAAAATTTAACTTACTTCGATCGCCTTTGTTTGTTTTGCAACAATTTTAATTTTAATTGCACTGAAAAACTTAAAACGCAGAAAAACGAAAGACTGGTGGAAACGAAAAAAACATGAATAACCCTTTGACAGATAAGGCCTTCCACGCGTCAATATGATTTAAATATAATGTCTTTTCAAATAATTTCATGGCATGCTTCAAATTATAAACGGTTTTGAGAAAATTAAGTGTGTTTACAATTACCCCCCTTGACCCTAAATGGTTATTTATACATACTTTACTTTAGTTGGCTCTACAGCGCATCGTGCACAGAACGAAAAAAGTCATCCTATTGACTATTTTGGTAGTCAATATGACTATTTGGTAGTCAATTTTCAGCCGATAACCGCGATTGTCAATAGAACAATTTTCGGTTGTCAATTTTGGGATCCGTAATTTTTTTACAATTTGGTAGTCTATATGACAACTTTGGTTGAAGGAAATTGAAACTACGGTTGTCATATTGACTAATGTTGTAGTCAACACGACAACTGCGGTAGTCAATATATCAACGGCGGTAGTCAATACGACAACTGCGCTAGTCAATGTGACAATTTTTCTGACAAGCGTAATCTAGTTTGACTACCTTAAAGTCAATATGACAACCGTAGTTTCAATTTCCTTCAACCAAAGTTGTCATATTGACTACTACAGTTGTCATATTGACATGTTTGCCTGATCACATTCGGAGTCAAGCCAGGGCTTCCTCGGTGGCGGCTGTGAGAACCCTAGCACTTTTTCCGCAGCATTGCTGATTGCCTGTTGGCAAAGCTACCAGTGGGTCTCCGGACACATCTCATCCGTTGTCGGGTTCTTTGCAAACTCTAAAGATATTTTTTAAGCGAACGTTACCTACCTACACCTACCTTATGACTCAATAAAATTGGATTAAATTATGAAGATTCCTAAAAAAACAGTTTTTACAAATGACATTACAAAAATAGTTGATATATCACAAAATTTCTCAAATTTATCAGTTTAACTGTCATAAATATGCAGAGATTTATTGTTTAACCGTACGTCGCGAATACGAATTGATTTGTTTTTCCCGTTACAATGTTCAAAAATTCAAAATCATCATACACCAACATCTTCTATTTAATCTCTGCTTTAAAAATACTTCTGTCCCTGTTTTTGAAGAGAAAACATTTTGTATTATTTTAAGTTCTTATCCCTGGGTAGGTCTTCTTATAGGAAAAATTTGGTAAAATTTTCATTCTATCAATTTCATCGTTAAATAGATCAAATAGTATAGAGTTCTAAATACTTTGAAGCCTATTTAAAGAACGTAGAAAATTTGTGTGACGCCACAAGTAATCCCAAAAGAAAAACTTAACCAAAATACAATTTCCCTATATAGGAAGTCCCCCCTTTGACCATGTCAAATACTGACACACTGGCATAGCATAATAAATCAACTTAACTTTAAACACGTTGACTGCGCTGTCACGGTGGTGATGGCGGTGTCAAGCGACAAAGATAGAGTATAGATTGCATCTTATAGTAGGTATATTGTATGTATGATAAGCCGCCAAATAACGGAACGTACTTATTTAATCATCATCGTTGTGTTTAGCACAACAATAACAACTACATATATACAGTAATATAGCCGCTAAAGTCAAAGTATCAAAACCAAATGCAATAATCAAGTTATGCATTTTGATTAGCGCATTTAATAATAATAATATACAATAATGAACCAACAAAAACAAATGTTGGCTTTGGTTTTCACTCTCTCTCTGTAGCCATAAGATACAAAATAATGCGCGCCAAACGATTGATGGTGCCACCCTGTCCGTGGAAGTTTATCTATTGATAGATATCTTTATTCTTGTCATTATGCACATTGTATGCACATTATAGCTTGGTGGTTAAAATAATGTGCAAATATTTTTTATATGATGTATACGCGCATCTAGCAAGTTGTGGGACAGTCAGTTGGTTCATATACATAATATGTACATATGTATATATTTAACGTCTCTATATGAATTGTGGACTTCCCATTCGTATAGTGCAAACGCCAAGTTTGGGATACATTTTCTAATGAGGAAAAAAAATTACATTTTTGTTAAAGAGCTGATGACAAAATGAAACTTACATTGCGTTACACCATTTTTATCAATCCCCTTAAATGTTTTATAGGTATTACAAACATTGTGTTTGGATTTATACGCAAAAAGAAGGGATAACACAATTATTAAAAGTACGTATACGTCACAGTGAACTAAGTTTAAACCGTAGTTTTTAGAGTGAATTATAGCACAATTTGTATTTTTATTTTCGTACAAATGATTGCATTTACATGAAATAACGTGCAGAAAAAAGCTTGTTTGGGAAAATAAACCTTTGAAAATTGTATAATTCCATGAATCTATTTGTTTTCCAATAAATGGTTTCATTTTGTTGTCCTTTCGAAGCAATCATCTTTTGACGTTTGCAAATAATAACTATGCCACAATACACACACAATACATTGAAACATGTAAAATTCACTACAAAAATGGTGATCATTTCTCACTGACTTCTCGCAGTTTTGGCAACATAAGCTTCCTGATCGTGATGTTAGTTCTCAAAAAAGTGATCACAAAAGGCATTTTTCTTTGGAGCTATGTGAAAGATAAGGTCTGTACCAATGCCACACAAACGATTTAAGAACTTAAAAATGAAGTTATTGAAGTTATAGGGAAATTTTATAAAAAGGGCATGATGTACATATGTCATTGACTTTTTGTCAAAATATCTTCATTTCTTGAGGTATTTCATATATATATTCATACAAATTCTAGGGATCTTTAATCCTTTTGATTTGTCAAAATTTAATCGTTTAGAATTACTTTCAAAGGAAAATTATTTGTATACTTTTTTAAGTTATACTTTAAGTTACACAAGGAACCACTCTCACCAGCACCTTAATAAATGTTGGTTCCTGATGAAAATTAAACAGTAAAATTTTCTCCCGTGCCATTCACTATTCCATGCATACTCCACCCTATAGCTACGATAGTGTCTTCTTCAGTCTTTTGATCTTTGCCGTTGCATAAATTAAAAAAAAAAAAAACAAAATACTTAACATACATTTTTAGCTAAGTTACCAACATGTACATATTTACCCGATTCTTATCAATTTTATGGCAACACTTTCGATGACATATGGTATTCTAGGTAGGTACGTCTTTCTGCGGTAGAGCTACTGTTACTTATGGTATCTTATGTATTTTATTATATGATGGACAAGATAAAGTAGTGGTAAAAACAATAATCAAAAGAAAACAAAATTGATAAAAGATTGTCATCGCAGATATGAATTTTATTGATATACACTTTTAGAAGGTAGCTAATGTCGTAAATTAAGTTTTAAAGCTTTTAGAACGTACACATTTTTTACCTGCCTTCAAATAATACTAGCCAAAAAGCTTGAAATATTTTCCTAAGTTGTTTTGGTATAAATATGTTTTGAGAATATGAGGATACCCTAGAATAAGTTCAATGTTAAAATGATATCCAAAATTTTACCCATACTTGTTTAGTTAAAATTTTTTCACATTTTTGTTTTGAAACATCATCCAAAGTTCAAGACTGTCAAGTTAGCACTACATTAGCTACAATTAACTGCATCGTTACGTTAATTGTAGCTACAATTAAGTGCATCGTTACATTTTCGAATACCCTTGTTTTATGCCTGGACTCTGGGGCATTGCATACCCCCTTTTTAAAAAAAAATCAAAGTAAACAAATTTTTGGAATTTTTTTCTTTCCACAACTAATTTACAACAAATAATTATCAACTAATTTTGTACTTTGTTTCAACAAAATCAAAAAGTGTAGTGCTAACTTGATATCAACCTTGCACTACGTACCACTTTTTTTAAATCTTCGAGCTCCGAACAAAAAAATTGTATTTTGTTGCACAACTTATTTACAACAAAAAAGCTACAATTAACTGCATACTTAGTTTTTTTTTAAATTTCGCAAAATGTAGTGCTAACTTGACAGTCGTCACTTCTTCCAGACTTTTTTATAAATTGGAGTTTAAATTGTTCTTTGAAAAAATTGTTTTTTTGGTCAAGATCTAGCCATATGTTTGGTAATAGCTTAATAGCTTAATACAAATTCTTAATGACCACAAAGAAACCGATATTAAAACTGATACAATACAATTTTTTTTATTAACATTTAGAAATTTGGTGGTTAGATATTGTTTTTAAATCATCGAAAACAAACGGTTTGAAATTTTTTATAAAAATTAATAAAAATAACTTTTTGTCTTATATAATATAATAATATTATTTTTTAACTTCCTTAAAAAATGATAGCATACAAATACCACCTTTTAATTTTTCCTTGAAAGCTTCAACATATTTTTTTTTAACTTCCTTAAAAAATGATAGCATACAAATACCACCTTTTAATTTTTCCTTGAAAGCTTCAACATAAACAAAATAATAACAAGTCTACAAAAATAAAAGCTTTTCCTAACTATTTTGAAAAACACAAGCCCACCATTTTTTTTTGTGAAAACAGACATGCAAAAGAAAAGTTATGGCTTCCTAAAGGACAATTTAAAACCAAGTCCTTTCAAATATCCTTCTTTCTACTATCATGCACGCCATCAACCAGTATTCAAGAGAAACTACGTATCCACACAAAAAAAAGAGCTTTCGTACAGGACATGGTTTGTGCCTTTGCTATAAATTCTACGGAAAGTCCTGTTTCTTATTTGAAAACAGCAGACAATTCCACACAGATGGCGCCTAGAACAAGATTCGAAAGGAACTTCCTGTCTTTTTAAAATAAAAATCCAATTAGTTTCCTGATGAGTTATATACCAACTTGAAAACATTTATTTAAGATAGAAAAACAAAACATTGAAAAATTGTGTTGGTTTATTTCAAAACTTTTAATATCCCATATTTTATTTTTGTTTAATTCACTCACACCAGTGATATCAATTAATCTTTTTTACGACTTTAGCTGTCATTCATGAGGAATATAAAGTAAACTTATTATTTTTTAAAACAAATTTATCTATTTTTAATTGACAAAATGGATTTTATGTTCTGTTTTAAATGCATGATTGTGCTGGGTTGTCCGAAATACACTCACCCAAACAAACATTCAAAAGCATCCACTGTCATTTTTATAGTTTTATGTACCTACCCATAGGACTTTTCCTCGATTTGGGTTAAAGCTTTTTATAGAAGAAAAGCATTTCATTGTGTTGACTGACACACGTGTGTGTTGCTATAAAAATTTTGACATTGTTAGGTACTTGAGTTATTGTCATTTGCATTTCTGTATTCGAATAGAATTATTGTAAGATTCATTTAAATTCAAATTCTATTACATTATTCGTAAGGCGTTGTGTTCGAAAGACCACCCACCTAGATTATGTTATGCCATATGAGTTGGGTATGGCCCTCGGAAAAAACATCCTATGCATCTGAATGTCGCACAAATACAAAAATTCATCGCAATCGTTTTTGTTTCATAACCAAAAAATTCATACACGAGAATAAGAAAATATGGTCAAAAACAATAACGAATAAAATTCGAAATCTGAATTCGAAATTAGGCTGTATGATATTTTTTAATACGAAAACAAAGGCAGGTGAACGTTCTTCGATCTATAAACAAAGTGTGCGCTATGAGTTTGAATAATTTATTTAAACTATTTAGTTTTTGGCGAAAAACACTTCTAAAAGATTTCACCAGAAAAACAATAATAATATATCCCAGGTTCGATGTATTAGGATTTCAAATTTCAAGGTAGGTATTCAATTTAAGTTTGCAAACTTAACATTTTGGCAAAAACATATTTATAACCTCGTTGGGTTTTCAAACGAAAATTTATAAGCGCATAGCTCGAGGAGGTGTCATGTATTTCAATTTGATTTGGATTACTTGATGTGTGTACATTGTGCAGTGGTGGTGGCGGCAGCAGCGACGGTGGTGATGAATAAATCAAATGTGTAATAAAAATCGCATTTGAATAGTTTCACGAACGCGATGCGGTAGGTAAGATAATTATATTAAGTATTTGGTATATCTTAACTTCTTATTCAAAACACGCAGAATTTGTTTATAAATTATATTGCAGTAAGCTTAAATGAAATTATATGTTGTTGTTGGTTTTAGGTTGGTTTGAGTATGTTTAGGTTTTGTTTTTGATTTGTTGACAGTGAAGGAAAGTTTAACAACATGGTACGATGTGACTTGTTGAAACATTCAACAAATTTAACACCTGTTGTTTTGATAGATTGAGATATTTTAGGTATGAATTGTCAACAAAGTTTTTATTGAGTATGATGAACTTCTCTTACGAAACACCTTGAGTCAAATTAATGAATGAATGAAATAAATAAGGGCTGCTGATTTTATTTTTTTTATGAAGTAGAAAAACAATTTTCTTTTTAAGACAGGAAGGTATAAGTACAAAAGTTGTATGAATAAAAGGTTTCCTAAAGAATATAGCAAGAGATTGTCTGAATTATGGACATACCTTTATAGGGACCTTTGCTTTGTTTAAATCAAACAACGCAGATTCGAACAAAAATGTATTCTAAGAACATTTCAAGGGCAATATTTCCACATTTAGCATTCTTTTCCGAAAATATGGGTACCTACTGTTTAGAGCAAAGGTAGGTCTTGTAGAAGCTTAATCTGCCAAATCAAATGTCAATAATGAAGTCTTATATTTCAAATCATCATGGATCACGAGCGTAGCGGTTAAGGACGCGTACATACAAAATAAAACTGTATTTTATTGTGGTGGATGAATTTAAGTACATTGCTTCAGAAAACCATGAACCAATACTCGTACTTCAATGAAACGCAAGTCCTGTCAAAAAAATTCGTGTTGTCCGGGAGATAAAAAGAAGCAGAAAAATCCGGATAGATTTTGCGTCGGTCACAAGCTTTCGGAGATTACAATTTCAGTCCAAAATTTAACAGAAGCAGAAGTTGTTGGGAAACGTGTATATCTATGTATATGTACAAAAAAGGACATATCAAAAAGGCTTTCGAATATGAACAAAATGTTGCTGAAATGATGCTCCAAGCTTAATCTTAACTTCATGAATCTAATTAGAATATATCTCACAAATCAAAGAACGTTTTACTTAAACAATATCTACTTAGTAACATAAACAAAAAATTAAATACAAACAAACAATTTCCTTCAATTAGCTCCGTCTTGAAGAAAGATTTACTTTCTGGGCTTAGCTTCAAAAGGGTACATCATCTCTAATGCTGATGCTGAGTTAGTTCTTAGTTGTTTACCCTTTTAAAATAACTATCTATATAGATACTCGTTTCGTAGATCGTTCTTGCAAAACTTCTCTCACCTCTTTTCTTTTGTTATGTCTTCCTAAAAGCCGCCTTCGATAAAAAGCGTTTAAATTTTTTATTTGACATTTTCCCACCTTTAATGTCCACCATGGGCTGCCAGTTATAAACTCTCAGGTGTCGGTATCTTCAGTTTTTTTTTTGCCAGTGATTCTCATTCAAAATAAGAAAAAATAAAAGTTAACAGTTCACAGAAAAGAAAAACACTGGTACGACAATAAGTGGTCCCAAATGCATTACACTCTTTGCTCGTATAAGGTACCTATACCTCTACTTTACCTTCATCATATCCTTGGTAGATTTAAGGTTTGCTATACCAAACCTTAGCTTAGGTATACCTTACTTATACCAACTCTATACCAACTATGGATATATAAACAACAGTCGCCAGCCGATCTTGACTTGAAGCTAAACCTCCCTCGTTAAACAGATTGTTGTGTGGTTTGTGAACTCCAAAAGAAGTAGTAATAATGCAATATTATTATTATTATTTTTATATGAAAGGGTGCCGTTGTGGAGTGACACATGTATGCACTTGGTTCGACACCATGTTGAAAACAATCGAGTGCAGCATTATACAAAATTACCGCATATACCTATACCTACCCGGCTCCGATCTCTCCTTGGCCTTCTTCTATAAGGTCTGAGTGGTCCTGAGTTGAGTTTTGGTCGGTATACTTACTACTTTAGGTACAGCTTGGTACCTTTGCTATGGGTGCAATCCTTGTGTGCAAACCATGAAAGTTGGATGATTTTTGTATGTTCAGAACTTTATATGGTTTTATTGGCTTGTTTTGCGGTCTAACTATCTCTGGTTATAAGAATTGTGATGATGGTTAAGGTATAAGGCATATCATTCTCACCTTTTGTGGATATTTATATAATATATATATCGATAAATGTGTTTTTAAACCAAACAATAATCGTGGTTTATATATAAATATACATTTTGTATATGTGTATTTTAAGCATTAAATCGACTCTAAGACTTCTCTTGAAGGCAATAAAGTTTAATATTTCTTGTTGAAGATAGCTATAAGAACAAAGCTTCAATAAAATATGAAAAGGTCATCAACTTTGGCCCAAGATTTCACACGGTTAGAAGTAGTTGAAGTTCGATTATACTTACCTATCTTTAAGGAATAGTCATTTATCATTTATTTATAATTGATGCACAAAATTAAATGTCAGTCTTTTTTATTGGGTACATTTTCTTCGGACCCCTGCCAAAAGGGTATATAACATATATGACCGATTCTAATTTGTTTAGTTAATATTTTCAATTTCTGTTTGTCTAGATTTGTTTATTCTATACTTCTCCATTTCTAAAATACAAAACACACTCTACCCCTGCCTTCCCCACCTCTCAGGAAAATAGTGAACGAAATGTACCTATAGTCGTTCCAAAAGACAGGGTTCCCGAGTCGAAATTTTGGCCCTATTCTGATCCTAAAAATGATCTTTTCTCCTCATTTGCTCCTACATACAGCAAAATGAACTTCATATCATCCTAAACGATTTTTCATCGTCCTCATTGCGTCCTACATGAATATTTAGAATTCTTTCCGTTTTTCTACGCATATTTTGTGAACCTCATTTCGTCCTAAATGAAGGTTTATCAACATAGAAAATAGATATCGTCCTCTTTTCGTACTCAGTAAGCCTACCTGGTCGTGTAGCTGCTTTTTTTTTTGCCGCTGTTGTTGTCACAGCAGATGATGACAATGACAACAATGATGGTGGAAATGACAAGGATGGAGCTGGTGATAGGGAAAATGGTAACGATGGAGCTAGTAAAGTCGACGACACCAACGACGATGACAGCAACGACGACGACTCCGACGACATAGACGACGACAACGACGACGAAGAAGACGCTTTCGACGAAGTATTATTACTTTTAAATTAATTAATAATGTTAATAAAAATTTCTCTGTTTACAGAATAAAAAAAGAATAAAATTAAAATATAATTTAATATTATTTTTTAAAAAAAGCTTTCTAATAAGTACAATGAAAGAAAGTGCTAGAGAAAGAGCAAAAGCAAGTAGGAAAGAGAAAGAGAGATAGAAAGAAAGAGAAAAGAAAATAAGAAAGTGAGTGAGAGAGAGTCTAATAAACTAGTCTTAGACACTGCTGTCGTTTTTGCTACTATAGTAGCATTTTACTCCTTTCGAGAGTCAATTGCTACTCTACTACCACGGACGAAAACTACTGCCCAAAATAAAAACTATTCATGCTGCAATCGTTAATTTCTTTAAGAAATTTGCCCTCAAATTTGGAACTCTTAACGAGAAATATTGCTTCGTTTTTTGCTCATAGCCCAAAAAGAAAGCAGGAGCTAGAAGAGTTCCAGAAGTACTTTTCGGTTGCAGAACATAATAATGTTGAGGATATTCAATAAGGTGGCTGTCTATGGAAAATGTTGTGGCTAGAATATTGGAGCAATGGATAAAAATGTTGACACTGCTCACAACATTTATTTAGAAATGACCAAAAAAAAAAACAAAATCTATTTCAGTTTTTTGTCACACATTTTGAATATTACAAACAAAATAAATATTGAATTTAAATCTGAAACTCCGAAAATCTATTCTTTATTGAAGAGTATTAAGACTTATTTCAAAACCATGCTTCGCAACTTTATAAAACCAGAATATATTATATTTAAACCTAAACTTCACGAGACTGAATTTTGTAATGAAACATTCCTCAATGAAAATGATATTTACTTCGGAGCAAAAGCGAAGATGCTTATTTTACAAAAAAAGTGATGAAATAATTAAAATAAAATCTGACTGCAGAGCAAAATATGTTGAACTATGTAAACAAGTAATTTGCAGAATAAAATTTGACGATAAAGTGCTACTGTCTTTGGAAGGGATTAACCATAAAAACTTAGCACCTACTTTGGTAACTTTTATGGCATTATTTCCAAACTAAGCAACTGGTCTTGACATCGAAAGGCTTCATCAGGAATGGCGGCTTTTTAGAAACCAATGCTTTGTTTCCAAAGACTTGCCTCTCGAGACTTTTTATAGCGAAATACGAATTTTGAACGAAGGCGATTGGAAAAAAACTAGCTAATTATATTAAAGCCATATATAAATATAGAACTTTACTAGTAACAGAATATTTTGATTGATTGTCATTGAGATTATAAGAAAAAAAAAAAAATAAAGTTACATATTAAATAATATTTTGCCAACCGAGCTGACGGCTAAGCCATAACTTCTTAATTCATTCTTACTTTTAACTATTGTAATAGAAAAATTATGAATAAATGAATTTCTTACTTACTTACTTACTTACTTATAGCGAAATATTTCAAATAAAAAACGTATCTTATATATAAAAATGAATCGCAAAATGTGTTGGTAAGCGCATAACTCAAAAACGCCTGGACCAATTTGGCCAATTCTTTTTTTAAAATGTTCGTTGAAGCTCAAGGATGGTTTTTACGGTGAGAAAAATTCCAATAATTGCCGGAAAACCCATAAAAACAGCCCTTTTCTTTTTCCCATACAAATGTTTTCTAACTAAAACGTAGTCGCCTTAGAGAATTTTACTTCAAGTCATATCAAATTAAAAAAAAAAGAAAAAAAGAAGAAAAAAGTGTAGATGTCGATTTGCTGTTGTTTTTCTTGGATTTTCTGTTACCTTATCTACTGAGTTTGCTTTTGTCAACTGATAAACGGCTGAAAGAAATCCGTATATCGTGTTTTGTGCAGAGTGTAAGTGTTTGTTTAGTTAGTGTTAAGTGACAAAATAATTTATATTTGATATGCCTCCTTCCTATAAGACGAAGCAATTTAGGTAGAAGAACCCGAACTGCTACAAAACAAGCTAATTACCAAACTAATCGTACTGCACAAGAACGTGAAGACCAAATTGAACGTGAAAGAATTCGGATATCACAAACGCGTGAAGCGCGAGCGCGACATTCAACTAATGATCGCTCGAGTTTGAATCGAGCTGCTTTCAGTTACGATGTGTCAATTGACTACAGAAACTACCAATGTGTTGTTATTGGTTCTATGAACTCGGTTTGCTCACACTGTAAGATATTGAAATACAAAAATGAAGCTAATGGATTGTATTGCGCAAATGGTAAAGTGAAATTGATACCATTGGATAGACCACCAGAGCCATTGTACTCATTGGTTTCAGGAATAGGAACAGATTCCATACACTTTTTGACACTTATTCAACACTATAACAATTGCTTTCAAATGACTTCATTTGGGGCAACAAATGTAGTTTGGGAAAACTTCATGCCAATTTTCAAGGTATGTATTATTCATAATTATTTTAGCGAACAAATTTTATATCACCTAATTCAAGATGTTTATTGATAGATATAAGTTACAACTAAATATATAATTTTTAAGATCAAATATTATTTAAGTTTGATCGACAATCCATAAATGTATACCTCATTGCTTATTTATTTCATTTTATAGTGCTTGGTACAAAAATAATATTTTTTTTTAATTAAGAGATACAAGGGCAAATATATCACAGAGCAGGTTCACTGTTATCAGTGTCAGATAGCGGCAGAAAATTCCTGAAAATTTATTTTATGGGCAATTCAGCACAAGAAATTGATCTGCGTTGTGCAAATAACAATTTAGTAAAGACGTCTATTGTAGAACAATTACAAACTTTATTTCATGAACACAATCAATTGATTATATTGTTCAAAACTGCACTGGATCTGATGCCATCTGATAATCAGAAAATTGTAATCAGAGCTGTCAAATCACCTGCAGGTCAACATGCAAGACGTTAAAATGTATCAACTATTGATGAAGTTGTTATCGTTGTAGTTGGAGAAAACTTGGAATCCCGTGATATTGTTTTACATCCTCGAAATGATCAATTACAACGTATAAAGCAATTAAAAGATAAACTTATTAAGAAGGTGTTTCCAAATGTTTCTCAAAATTACAGAAACCATGATTGGTTGAGCGAACGAGCTATACTAGCTGCAAAAAACATTAATTTAAATGAATTGAATTTCAAAATTCAAGAACAAATTACAGGCGAATCGAGGATATATATGTAAATCAGTTGATTCGGCTACTAACCAAGATGATGTAGTAAATTATCCACCGGAATTTTTAAACTCGCTGGATTTGTCAGGATTGCCAACTTACAATCTTCAATTAAAGGTTGGATCAATAGTTATAGTGTTGCGATTTGCGAAATATCAACCAACCGCGTCTTTGCAACGGTACACGGTTAGCGATAAGATATAGCGAAGCAACTATACTCAAAGGAAAGTATAAAGGAGAAGATGTTCTTATACCGCGCATCCCAATGATTCCAACTGATGTGCCATTTGAATATACGTAAACGACTACAGTTTCCAGTGCGGCTTGCTTTTGCTATGACCATAAACCAGTCCCAGGGACAATCATTAAGTGCTTGTGGTATTAATCTAGAAAATCCATGTTTCTCACATGGTCAATTGTATGTTGCCTGTTCACGTGTTGGAAAACCATCAGATTTGTTTGTCTATGCTCCAAGTAATGGAACAAAAAACATCGTATATCACAAAGCACTAAAATGTCTGTTAATAATTATGATTCACATTCATAACAATAAAGCGATTACTTACTTTTAAATCGTTATATGTATGTATATGTTTCATTTAATTATTTTGTATTCACAACGCCCTATCACCAGGGTGACGGTTCTGTTCACGAGAATGTTTAGCCACGAGTATAAAATACGTAGGAACAATAACTGCCACTTTACAAATCTTTATGACAGGACGAAGTCTGTCGGGTCCGCTAGTTTCAAATAAAAATGGATTTTATTTATTTATGAATATTCAAAAAAAAACAAAGAATTAAAATGATGAAATTAATTTTATTTTAAAATGCTGGTCTTTGAGCAGTAAAAGCAAACATTTGCCATGACAATTCATCCTTCTATTTGTCTGTTTTCGAAACATTAACCTTCCAGTAGGCCAATTAACATCGAATTTGGACATTATTATTTTCAATTTTTAATTTTGTTCATGGGTCAAGCATGTGTTTGTTGTTTTTTGTTTTACTCCTCAATTTAAGAAAATACTCCCCAAAATGGCAGAAAAATACTACCCTTGAAATTTGTAAAACGACAGCACTGGTCTTAGAGAAAGAGAAAGAAAGAGGGAGAGCGTAAATGAACAAAGAAAAAAGCTATAGTCAAGATGAAAAAGGTTCATTTGAGGCTTTTTGCTGTCGTCCTCATTTGATCCTAAACATCGTATTTTGTCCGATAACTGCCACTATTAGGTTCAAATGAGGAGCAACATTTTAACAGTAAGCGATCCTCTTTTGAATCTATTGGAACCTCAGAGATAATCTTCATAGGATCAAAATATGAAGAGACCCCGAGAGCCAATCTTAAGCTTCTCTAAGTCCTGCGATGTGACCCTAAGGCACTTTGTAATGTCTTAGCTTTGCTTGTTTCATCAAAAGCCTGAACAAGAATCCATCTATCTTCACTTCATTGAAAAGAGTAATTGTTAAACCCTTTGCCAAACCCCCTACCACATCTCTATGGTACAACTTATCATATTCCTTACCAAAAATGGCAAGATGGGATTTCTTGCCACCAGAAAAACCCTTTGACTTTTTCCACAATAACTTTTTAGAGTAGTGTGTGTGGAAAATTGAGCGTCAATATCCCTTAATGTGTAGATACTCCCTAATCAACATTAAAACATTGGTAAATGTATCCAAGTTTCTTGACATTATCATTCTTTTCCGAAGCGGTTTTAGTGGTATTCGTTCCCGTGCGCGTATAAATGTGGGCAAAGCGGGCACGACTACTTTTTAAACTGTCAACTACTAGTGAAGATATAGCAAACTGGCGGAGAACCCAATTCCCGAACATCATTCCGGTTGCCATTGATTTTTAAGGCAAGAAGATTTCGCCAAAACTCATTCCCTACCTAGGGAAGGGATGTTTTGAGCAAAAAGGTCTTAAAACTTTATAACAGATCTTATGTCATACGACTAAGTATATTTCGATAATTGATTTACCACTTCATTCATTCTGCTTTTAATTTTTGAGGAATTCAACTTTGTTCGTACCGTTTCAATAAAAAACCTGACAAAAACTACAAAATCAATAAATTGATCAAATTTTATAAAAATGTTTCTTAACACAAGTTGTTAATATTAGTAATTGTTTACATGTTTTAATTTTGTGCTTATTTTTGTGCAAACAATTTGTTTTAAGTATAATATAGAAATAAGGCTGGAAAGCGACCCACACTGATACCTTCCCATTTTTGCCCATCTATCGGTGTTTCTAAAAGTTTTACAAAATTTGAATAACAAAATTTTGTATGAGATAAAAGAAAGTTTAAAGTCAATATCTACCTTTGTTCTCAAGACAGTTTCGACTCAACCCATTTTGTATCAGTTTTGGTAGGTTTAAGTTCTGTATAGAAAAAGTTGTTATTGGATTTTTCTAAAACATCAACTAAAATATTATTATTATTAATATTATACAACAATATTTTGCATATTTATCATGTTTTTGTTCCCAAGTTTTTTAGTCGAAAATTCATAGCATTTTCAATGTCGATTAAATTTTTCTATGAACGTGTTACAACAATATTTCTTAAAAAATGTTTTTTAATTTGTTTTCGAATTTATACCAATTTGGTATCACGTCGAAATGTTTAATATAAAATAAAATTTGTTTGAAGATGCTAGCGTTATTAGTTTGAGAGATATTTGAAGTCAACCAAATTATTCTTTTCTATATTTTTGATGTTATTGTCTTTAAAACAATTTATTTGAATTCTATATGTATCTCTGACGGTCCTTAAGATATGGCAGACGAAAAAAGTTATACCGAACGTACGGCCATACGAACGTACGAATCTTACGTACACACTCCCACAGCCATCCATCTCCCTATAAAACTTTGATTCTGATTTTAGGTGTCTTGAAAGTTTGAGAAATGTCAATTGTCAACATTTTTAATTCGACGAATCGGACCGATTACAAAATGACAATCAGAATCTAAACTACAAAATATCTAAACAAGAAACTCAGAAATAGACACGCACGAATGAGGTTCTGGTCAATGAAGAATATCTTACTAGTCAGTGGACAACCGAATTTATATTTGACAACAAAACTACCTACCATTTTTGGCAAAACGCTAAAAATCCAAATACCTAAATAGCAACAAAATTATATTGAACTGTCACAAACAAAAGAATGTTGTGCAACATTTTATTTTCCTATATTTTTATCCCTGCCTGGTTTTGTAATGCTCGCACACACCATCAGCATCACCATCTTATCGATAACATCACCGCTGCTGCGGCCATTGCAACGTTCGCCGTCTACATCGTCGTCGTCGTTATGGTCGTTTGGTCTAAATTTAGTTGGGATTTGCTATAAATCTTCGACAAAACAGAGAAGAGATTATGTATCTCGTTTTATTTTTGGGTGCGAATGAGAAATGTAAAATCTCTGAATTTTATTTGTATTTTTCATTTTTTGAATAGAGTAAAATTTATGGTTCGAGAGCAATGTCACCACACAGCGCAGCATCCATTAGAGATGCTTTCTCTAGGCATTCATAGATGGCGATGTTTATTTATAGGAGTTATAGGATAATTTTATGGTTTTGTTATCTGATAATAATTTATCTTCTTTATTTAAGAAAAAAAATGTAGAGCAACAAGCTGAAGAAGAAGTGTGTGGATATGTATCTTTATAGCTATGATGACGCCATATAAAACGCACTTAGTATGTATATAACAAGAAGATTGAAAATTGATGTGCTGGTAGTTATTCTAAGCTCTGCGTGTTGATGACGATGGGTATCTTTATTAGCTGTTGAGGAATTATGCATAAATGAGATTTCTTAGTTGTTGATGTTTTATTGAATAAAAGATCGATTGCTTTAAAAACTTGTTGCTGTAATTATTTTATAATTTAACTTACTATATATAAAAATATCTAATTTAATTACTCTTTCTTTTTGTATCGTTACAGATTGGATTACTTACTTAAAAACATACACTTTTGGAATATTCAAAATTTATTTTATTAAAAGGTAAGTGGCTACAATCCACGTAAAAGATATCTATCAATATATAATGTAAGTACCTGCTAAATAGGTTCCTTTTTCATTACCTATATACATACCTCTAGGTATATTCGTAGTCCAAGCCTTTGTGAATGAAATTTGAGTAGTTTGGTATTGCATAAGATATCTAGAGCGTTAGCGTTAGGTATATGTATGTAAAATAAAGATCAATATCAGCTGCCGATCCGCGAAGCAGCTTGCACATTTTGCACCTTTTTCATTGACACCTCTGTATAGTGATTTTTTTTAGAAAGTTTAAACCTTGTCATTGTTCTGTTGTCGGCAAATCAAATAAGTTGTTAGGTTAAGGTAGAAAAATAGGTATATATAGGTATGTATGTAACTTTTTGAACGAGTTTTTATTTTTAATAAGATCAGAAGCTTCATTGAAAATAAGGTGGTAGTTAAATTGCCTAAGTTCAACTACAGACACTTTGGCATATGGTAAAGGAATAAGACATTCCTATATACAGTTATGGAAAAATAATTAGAAACAAACTTTTTTTACTTTTTTATTTACAAAAGGATAACCTTAATAAAACTAAATAAAATATCAACAAATAACTAAAACAATTTTCTTTTATTTACACTTTTATGAAAAAGTTATAAAAAAAATAAAAATTATAACATACATAGATATTAAATAGCACTATATTCGAAAAAAAAAATAAGTAAAAGCTGCACACAGTTTGGGAAACTAGCTACCAAATCTTGACAGCGTTGAAGTGGTATATTCCGCCAAACTTCTTCTATTTTTGGAACAACTCGTTTGGTTTTTTGGAAGTTTTGACTCTGTTCCTTATTGTCCTAGACGTTACTCATGCACTTAATTGGCATGACACAGCTAAATGAATGTCCTTGCTGGTCGCAAAAGGATTGGCCTTGCTAAGTCTACAAATAAGTCTGTCCTCTTTGGCAGTTGCTTTTCTTGACCGTTTTTTCCTTCTGGGAGTTATTATGCTGCCTGTCTCCGTATAGATCTTAATTGCTCCATACACCATCTTTTTGGAGCAAAGCAAATCATTGGGTATGTCATCCACGGTAGCTTTTTCCTTGCAGTACTTGTGAATGATAATCTTCCTTAGCTCTGGTGCGCAGCTCTTGTTTTTACCCATTTTTTTTAACTATATAGTAAAGGTAAAATATTTGAACAAAACAAATACCTATGTAGCAGCAAAGATTTACCGTTAAATAATATCACTTCTTCAATATTTGCTTACTGTTTCTAATTATTTTCCAAGCTTAGATTTCAAATATTCTTAAGCTGTATTAAATTGCCGATATTAACAAACTAACAGTTTTATGAAACCTGCAAACCAAAAACATGCTGAACAATAACAGCAACAGAACTGTATTTTACCGGTTATCATTTTTGTGCGTGAAGAGCATAAGCAATGATAAGAAAAGTACATATGTTTCTTGTTTCATTGTTTCTAATTATTTTTTCACCACTGTACGTTTCTATTCACCTAACATGCCTTTTTTATTTTAAAAAATTCCGTACAAATATTTCTTTGATAAATTACTATTCAAAATTTGATATATGTATGTACCTACATTTTTAAAATAAGTGTTTTTGAATTTTTTATCAAATGGAATCCTACGTTTTTTTCTTCTTCTCGCATAATTTTTTTTTAATTAATACAAAACTTCCTTCTAGTAGGTACTTACTTGTATCAACTTGCCTATAAATTAAAAGAAGACTGTAAATACATTTTGAGGTATTTCTTCAAATTTGAGTATAAAGCTTGAAAAAAATATGCAACTGTACGCACTACAAAATCCTTACATTCGGGGGAGCAAAATTAAGCAACACACAACTTCGGGATAGTACCCGTGGCATGATGGTTAGTGCGTTGGACTGTCATGCCAGAGGTCTTGGGTTCGATCCCTGCCTATGTCATCTAAAGTTTTTTCACGGGTACTGCCTCTTGCGAGGAATTGACAAATTCTCCAAGAGTAATTCTTGTCATGAAAAGTGCTTTCTCAAATTAGCCGTTCGGATTCGGCGTAAAATTGTAGGTCCTCTCCATCCCTGACAACAGTACTCGCACACAGGAATGGTTGAGAGTTGTAAGTCACTAGCCCCTAGTTCTCAACGGACTGTTGTGCCACCCAATTTATTTATTTACAACTTCGGGATTTTTAGTATTATATTTAAATTGTTGTAAACAAAAAATGGTCGTATCGAAATTCAGCTAAATAAATAATTTATGAGGTCCAGTACATGGTTTGAATCCTTATTTTTCTAAAACAGAAATAATGAAATAAATTAAACAAAATATTTCCAAATATCACAAAACTAGCTAGGAACACTAGGAAAGTTTTTCTTAAAGATCCTCCAAATAATCAGAAATGTGGAAACATAAGATTTCATGGATCGGTATTGATTATTTTGTCTCAAAATATCTCAAAACTAAGAAACTAAGATGTTCAAAACCATATTTTTTGAACCGCGATAAACTTATTTTTTCACATTTTAAAATGTCACTTCCTCTTATGTTTCCCCCAGTGTCCTTTTATTCTACTTACTAATGTAGGTCTGAGCACCTTGGCATCAGGATTAAATTTAAGATTTTAAAGTAATTACAAGTAGTTGTAATTGAATTTTGTTGTTATCATTTGTTCCCAACTCTGCTGTTTGGCGCGGATGTAATAACAGGCCAATCCTAAAAACAAAAATTTGAACTCTTTCTCGAAGCTGCTGTAGGAAAAACTATAATTGAAAAGGTTAGGTTAGGATTGTACTTCCTATAAAGTTATTATCCTCCTCATCGTTGTAATTTTCAAATATTGGATATGAACACCACATATCCAGAGAAACACTTCAAACTTCTGTTTTTATTAAAATTATATAAAAGGGAGTGCTTTAAATTTAATTTCACTAAATTTTCAACAATAATATTACGAGTTCTTGCCTCATTCTTCTAAGAATTAAATTTATGTACTTAGCAGAGAGCGTAACCAAGGGCTTTATAAAACATCCATGATGTTTCCATTGTTCTTAGATTGTATAACCTTTACAACTTGTAAAGTCGCTTTGAATCGTTCATCAATTTCTCGGCTCTGTCGCTAAGGTGACACAAAATATCCTCCAGTTAAACGTGCTGATCATTCAATTTGTGCCCACATTTGGACATAAAGGACATTCCAATAAAATCTGCACACTGGCATCAGAGTGCGCTGCATCATCACACATTCAATTGCATTCCAATCACTTTTATAAGTTTTGGAGTGGGGGGTTTGATGGGATTTATTTTGCTGCGCGATCAAATGCGTTGCTGTTGGCAGTTGGCTGGTTGGTAGGCAGGAAGGAAGGTATAAGTTTGTTGTACTACTTCGTTGTAGGACCATTCAATTATTTGCAATTCTTTGTTTTGTTTATGTTTCATGTTGCCCGTACACAGATGGCAACATGGCCCAACAACATTATTCAAATAGTAAGTGCATGTGCGGCATGTATTCCTACCACTTAATCAGTCCCTAAATGAATACACTCTTTCATGTTTCCTCTCTAAGGTACACCAGTTTCAAAAGGTAAAATGTCCAAGCGACGACGACGACTACAACGACAACCACGACGACCGAAGCGAAAAGCGAAGACCAAAGACGTCCAGATTTGGATTCATGTGGCATTCTCTTTGACTGTGGATGCTGTTGTTCAAGTTCAGGAGGCCTTTCGTGCAGCCGCCATCCACCGCTGCATCTATGTAGGTTCATAACAACAAGAACAACAACAACGCCACCGCAACCATCACCTAAACACCGCTAGCACCGCTGCGGCAGCCAAGCTGAACATTTTTCGACTTGGAGTTTTGTGTTGTGTTTTGTCGGGGCCGCAATGTTCCAACTCTCATGATGGTTGACTCGTTCTTCTCCAATTTTCCACGGATTAATACCAAAAGAATTACAATATAACGCATGTAACGTATCTGCTCGCTGCGCGCTCGCATCCGTTTTACACAGCGACAAGTTGAGCGCCCAACATGCTCAACTTGTAATCGCGAACTTTAAGGAAGAGCACCATACACCGCTATACGTTTACGTCCGTTCGTCCCTCCGTTTGTCCGTCCATCCTGCCTTCTGTTCCGTCGAATGTCTGATGTTTCGAATGAAAGGTATGCTGAGCTCTGTGGCCAAGCTGGGGATTCGGTGCGGATGGATTGGGGTATTCGGGAAATTGTGTGTGCGCGCGCGCGTTTGTTCAGAGCCTGGTCGTCACGCACATCCTTTCTGGTTCTCTGCCCATCACAAGTGCTTAAATAACAAAACAAATAAACAAAAACCTCAACATTCAAATAACACGGTATCCACAAGGATCATCATGCGAAATTTTTGCAACGGATCGGAATAATTTTTGTTTATTCTGCGCTAAAGATATGCAACACACACATTACGTATTCTGATGTATCTATCTGCATTTGGGAAACGACTAAGCGTGTTACCTTTATATGTACGTCCTATTACCTCTTTGGAGTTTAACGAAAAATGAAGTCCAGTCCAGAGGTCTCCTGTTCCTTTAACCATACGAATATGTTCGCTTGTTTGGTGCGTGCGTGCTCTCTGGTGCACTTCACATGCATGGTCAGGGAATCAGACAAAAAATTTAAAAAATAAAAACTAAATTTAAAAACAACAATACAAAAACAAAAAAAACACTGAATGTTTGAAAAATAAAATTTCAACTAATTTGGCAGATATGCAAATTCATTTGAAATGTGACTGAATAATTTCTCAATACTTAATATTAAAATCTTGTTGTGGAATTGAATATTTGTGTTTTGTTTTGAAGGTTTGATAGTGAGTTAAATTAACATTTAACTTTAAGATGCACAGGTAGGTTTTGTAGATATGCCATGAAATCAGGTTATAAGCTTCTGAAAAGGAAGAATTTTTAGAATAACAAAAATGATTCTTAACAGAATTGTATAATTTTTTACAGAGATGGGGATTTCTTATTAAATAAGTGATTATTAGATTTAAGCCCGAATGGGTCTTTATTGCTTTCCATAGGTATATTGATAGGTTGATCAAGATGTCTTCTTTAGAGTATCCTCATACCTATACTTTGGTGTACGTTTTGTTTTTTGGTCTTTTAATTGTGTTCATTCAGTTTTGCGTGACTTTATCCTTAAATCTTGCTGTTTTTGTTAACAGTCATGCGATTCAACTTTATTTTGCAGCTGCTGTTAACCTCTTTATTTAATTCTTTTTATTTTAAACTGTCATCGCATAACTACCTTTTATTTAAATACGATTTCCAAAGCTGTACACAGGATGGACAAGCTTAAGGGCGAATTATTGATGATCTGAAATAGAAGCAGAAGGAATTTTAGGAACAATAGGTGAAACTATGAAAATGCAAATAGTAAAACATATATGTACATACCTAGGAATACATACCTGGTAAAATAAAATAAATTAACAGTGCTTTGATAACTAGCGCCTAGTGACTTAAAACTCTCAACCATTCCTGTGCGCGAGTAATGTTGTCAGTTATGGACCGGACCTACAGTTTTAAGCCGAACTGCTAATTTGAGGAAGCACTTTTCATGACAAGAATTACTCTTGGGGGATTTTTCAATTCCTGGTAGTACCCATAAAAAAAAAAACTTTTGATGCCGGAGGCAGGGTTTCAATCCAAGAGCTATATTCAGACCTTTCTGGTATTTTGCGCGATATGAATCTTTCTTTAACATAATTAATTTTGTATAAATAAATTAAATTATTACCCCGCCAAAACATGTAGAATATTCTACAAATCTTTACTTTCAATATTCAGCCAAAGTGTCTTACATTACAAAAGATATGATAAACCTTGTTTTTCGGTGAAAAAATCAAAAAATTTAAAACTCGAAAGCTTTTAAACTTAACGTCTATTAAAATGTTCGTTTTTTTTTTATTATTATCTTTTTGGCAACACTGGGTTTTGACAGCTCCCGCACGTTTTGTGTTTTGTATCACTGACAAACATCTTCAGTTCTGTCTATAGGTTACTTAATCATGAATCAAAATGATAGCTATGTTAAGTAAGTTCATTACACACTTCTTCCTTTTTTTTTTTGACAGTTTAATTGACCTTTTGAGGCGGCTATTCGGGCTATGGTGTCTAGGTAAATTCTACATCAAATTAACTCTGTTTGACATAAAACCACAAAAATACTTAAGTTGATTGCGAGTTGAGAAAAATATCGAACCTATATCGGCCAGTGATGACCGTAAATTATCGATTCGGTGCCATTCCCAGCAAGTGGATTTTCTGTTACTTCACTATGTTGTAAATTTAGCTGAAGGATTCAGGTTTTGAAGCTCCTTTCTGGTTGAATGTATACTTTAACAAGGAAAACTGCTGTATTCGGAGTGAAAAACAACCAGAAGTATTACAAGAGCTCCGGAGCTCATTTTTGGATGAATGGGTATACGTGATCAAAACTTCTGTATCTAAAGTGAAGACCAGCAAGAGCTACCAATGCATTCAGAAAAAGACTCCGTTATAGGCCGTATTTCTTTAAAGCTGATGCGAATCGCAACGTGAATGTGAATGTTGAGCGCTACCGTTCGACGATAACAAACTTTTTTTGCGTAAAATAGAAGAGCTTTACTTGCATGAGATATGGTTTAAACAAGATGGTGCCACATGTCACATAGCACGCAAAACAATGAACCAATTGGTAGGCGAATTCGGTAAACATATTATTTCACATACAAAACTGCTCAAGGGACCGCCTACATAGAGCGCTTTAACGTCTCTAGACTAATTTTTGTAGGAATATGTTAAGACTCATGTCTATAGCCACAAGCCCTCTTGGATTGACACACTGAAAGCAAACTACCGAGATACTGGCCGAAATGTTTAAAAGAGTATGCCAAAATTAGACTACTAAGGTGGACATTTAAGGCTCAGTCGTGGCCAACAAATGGCTGAAATAATCTTCAGACTACAAATTACATCGATTTAAATAATGTTTTCATGCATATCTAAAAAGTGACAGTTCACGCAACTACGCTTTAACGGACTTATGTATTAATTGGAATTCCTATCTGTTGACTGGACCATTCCATCCCCTGATCTTCTGAAAATAATTTTTCAGATATCTGGATCTAGCAAATTGCTAAAAGTTTAAGTAGTGATTCCATGATTTTAACTTTAGCAAATTGTTAAGAGATAGTAAGATGTTAAAATCATTTAAAATTAACCAAATCACCTTTTTAGCCTAGTAAATTGCTAAAAATGGGATTAAAATTTCACTTAATCGGTTTAAAATTTAGCACCAATGATTTTTGCCTAGGTATAGTTGTATTTTCGAAAGTTTTTAAAATATTTATTACATTACAAATCGACTTTGTTAGAACCTATTAAGACCAGTCTTATCCTTTAATACTTTGTCAACTTCCATAATAACTAGATTTTGTTGAGCTAAGAAGCTGATAACTCCTTCTTACATATTCTAGGTAAACCGATACCTATATTTAATAGTTAGATTGATAGATACCTAGGTTATGAATAAGAAATACGCTGAGATATCTACTTAAAACATAGAGCGTGCACCTCTTTTGTAGGTATGAAACACATTAAATAACATTCAAATGTTCATTAAGTTGTTAAACAATTATATTCACTAATTACATTTATTTTTCATTTACTTAATTCAAGTCATTTTACAAACAAAGCTTTGTATCAGTTCAGTGGTATCTTGATATCTACCTAGGTAGGAAAGGTACCAATCAGCTAAATCATACTTTATCGGTAGGTAAGTAGAAAAGTAAAGATAGGTATATGTATGTAAGTAGATATTTGTATACACAGAACAATAATAGCTTTATTTTAGTTTTATTTAGGCATAGATTCTTTGTGACAAATGCTATTTTCTCCAGGTAGGTATTCCTATAAAATTGCAGCAATTTATCGAGTTAGTTATTTTTCACGTTAGTTAATATTTTAAGATCTAAATTAATACCCTTAACTACAAAACCACCACACCGACCGCACCGATATAACGATATAAAAATCATGTTATTTTCTTTGTGACACCAATTCCTTATCAAAACACGCAACCTCAAAAGGAAGTTAATAACCGGTAACTGCCAAAGGAGTTCCCATGCTTTCCAAACTCCTTGCTAACTATAGAAACCACCGCTGCCGCCATCACTATCGCCATCGCCGTCGGTCTTACGCAAAAAGGAAATAAGTTATAGGTAAAACGTAGGCACCGTAAAAACAAAACACTCCAAATGCCCATCATCGCAAGAGGCAAAACTCAAAAAGAAAACCAAACAAAAACACACCATACAGGAAAATATTCCATCCATGAAAATATTATTTTTCTCCTCTCTTCTTCCAGTCTTTTCATATTCATATTACTCGTATACCTATGCATATAAACAAACTCTAACTTACTCACACAAACAATCACTGGAATTCAGCAAAATTTTTGAAATATTCTGGAATTCAGCCCATCAGCTGTTATGGAAATAATCTCCCGGTTCCGGTCCCGGTGTGGTGTGTAGTAAACTCTTTGTAGCGTAATGGGACGGAAGAATAATAAAAAAAAAAAACAAAAACACGCAACGAAAGGAGATAACCAAACCGATAAAATTTATCTCTTTCTCTGTCCGTGAAAGGACTGCTGAGTGCTCTTATTCACACATATTCAATCATTTTGCCTGTCTGGATTTTTGCCTGCCATCATGGCAAAGAGGGATGAAGCAAGGATGACAAAGAATAAGAAGGAACAGAAAAAACAACAACAACAACAACACAAACAGTAGACTGGTTCCCGTAAGAATTTCGTGTTTTGTTGGTATATTAACAATTTTTCGGCAAAAGAAGCCACTCACAAAAAGTATGGTTGACTATAAGAATAGGTAGGTAGGTACCAAAAGGAACAACAACAACAAAAACATGCACAAGGATGTGTGTGCGACTGGCATGCCGGCCGCCGCGCCACATTTTGCTCCGAATGTATTTATGGGAACATCAATGCGAATCGACGGATGTATGCTTTATGGAGGTCGGGAAGCAGCCATTATTCATTTTTGTGCTAGGTATTCTTGTTGAAGTTGAGTTCTTGGAGTCTCGGCTCGGTTTGGTTTGGTCGGCAACGGCAGAGAACAGCACAACACACATAATAGGTATAACAACAATGAATTTTTATTTTTTTAAACGAAGAATAATATGTGGGTTCTTTTGAGTTCTATATTTATTTGTGAGTCTTTTTAGGTTTTCGTTTTTTTGTGTCTTTTATTTTTGTTTCAGATTTGAAATTCTTACCTAATAATTAAATGAATTACAGCTCGAGTGAGAGATAAGAAATGCAAGCAGTTTTTGAATTTGTATTATTGAATAAATTTCAAAGCTAAAAGATTGGAGATGGATCGTATTCAACATTGAATTTGTTTTCTAATAATGAAAAATGATTTTATTCTTGGTTTGATACCTATATCACTGTAAATCAAAATAATTGTTATATCTATTGGCCCAAAATTCATAATGTCTAAGTAAATATATAAAGATATTTATTAATTTAAGAGAAATACATAAGTAAATTGGTGGGTTCCATTATGATTTGAAATTGATGAGTTTAAAGATGGGTATAGCTATGTACGTATTTTAGGATATTTTCAATATTGACAAACTCTAAATTGGTTGATAAATACGAAAACCTGATTTAAAAAAAAAACGTCTCCTGAAACCTGTGCATTCCAAGACCAAGAAATTAATTCAATATTTTTGGATTAGGTACTTTGGCAGGTACAATATTTCCCAAACGAAATTCGAAATGATTTCAAATGTAGGTATATCGAAAATATCTGTATATTCATGAATCTATCTAATACGAGTTTTTATAGCCGTACATATATCTTTAATTATAGCTTGAATATTGGCTTCTAATGTTTCAAAAGTGGTTATTGTATTGCCCTAAACCAATGAGGTATCTCAGCCATAACTTGACGAATTAAGTGCTCAAAAATTAAAGGTTTATCTGCATAAACATGGTCTTTCGTGTAGACCCACAACAAAAAGTCCAGCGGTGTTAAATCGCATGGCCAATTGATATCGCCAATCTCTTGCAATAAAGCCATATTCGCTCAAGGTGTGTAGCATGTGGCACAGTCTTGTTTAAAACACATAATCTCCAAGTCGTATTCTTCAAAAAAAAGTCGGTTATCAATTGACCATAACGCTGTAAAATGACGGTGACAGTCATTTCATCGTCGTTTTCAAAGAAGTAAGGTCCAACCACACCTCAGGACCGAAGAGTCCACCAAACAGGTACTTTTTGTGGATTTTATGGCCTCTCTTCAATTACTTTAGGATTCTCAGAACCCCAAATACGAGAATTTTGTTTGTTAACATACCCACCAAGTGAGAAATGTGATTCGTCGCTGAAGAAAATTTTGTTCGAAAAATCGCCGTCCACCGCCTGTTTCTCAAACACCCACTCGACTTATCTACGACGTTATGACTGGTCAGCTGGCTTTAGTTGTTGTGTGAGCTGGACTTTATATGGAGGTGGGTGTAGATCCAAATGCAAAACACGCCATAATGTAAAATAAGACAGTCCTAATTCCTGAGAACGACGAGAAATCGACACATTCTGATCTTCGGCAACACTTTCACTTACAGCAGCTATATTTTCAGTGGTACGAGCGAAATATCTGTAACCAATTCAGAATCTTCAAATTTCTTCACAATTTTACCAATTTCTTGCGCAGTTGGACGATTATGTAGACCAAAATATTCTCTTAAAGCAGTGACAGATTCACCATTTTTGTAGTAGGTTTTAACAATTTGTATGCGTTGTGTGATAGTTAAGCGATCCATTTGCGTAAATTTCAGGCTTTCAACTAAAAAAAAAAATTGGTTTAACGACTTAGATTGACAGATGTCGAATTCCAGCCCTATACTTTTGAAACCGCAAAATGGATAACTCGTTAAAATGTGACGTGATACCAAACTAATATAATTTTGAAACAAGTTCAATAAACGGTTTTTTTTTGTATAAATCAAAATATTTTAGGAACAAAAAAAATTATTTTATCTCGAAAATAATTGTATGCAACGAAGAATAACATTTTTGACATTCGGTTAAATTTGAGAAAAATCGAATTGACACTTTTTTACAAAATATAAAAAACCTAAAAAAAACATTACTAAAAGTTAGAAAAAATTAATTTTAGACTTTAATATCTTTTAAAAAATTTAAAATATTGACTTCTTTTTAAAAATTTAAAATATTGACTTCAAACTGATTTTATCTTTTAAAAAATATAGTTTTCAACATTCAGTAAAATTTTGAGAAAGATCGAGTTGACATTTTTTTCTAAAAATAAAACATATAAAAAACATTTCTTAAACTTGGTAATTATTGATTTTCGACTTACATATCTTTTCAAGAATTAAAAGTATTGACTTCAAAATGAATTCATTCTGAGCTAAATCATTTTAAAAAATTTAAAGTTTTCAAATATTTAAATGGTACTTACATTTGTAAAAGTTATTTATAGACTTAAAATCTCGTTAAGAAAAATACATTTAGGAATCGAACTATTTCATTAAGTGCAAAATTTGAAAAAAATTCAACTGACAACTTTTTTTTACAAAATACGAAAAGCTTCAAAAACAACAAAAGCCTTATAAGAAATGGTTTTCCATTCAAGTATAAGGAGAATGAGAAAAGATATTGATTTCAAATTATTTATTTCACACAGAATATTGTTTTGAATAATTTGTTATAGTTTTAAGCAAGACAAATCGACAAAAGAGTTTAGAAGCATCTTTCTGGTGTTAAACGATTCATTATCAGTTCTTAACTCATTGTCAAAAACCAATGAAATTCCTCAAACAGTATAAAAAAACACCCTACTGTAATTAATTCAACATGATTTGTTGATTTAAAAATGCTATCATTTTGATTATTCTTTAATTTATTTTGTATTTTTTCGACTGCCCAAGTTAAATTATTTTTATATAACATCAAAAATGGGTAACTTTTGAAACGATTGCATTGAATTGATTTGCATTATTTGAATGAATTTAATGAATGGTTCTTTAATAGTGCTTCGAATAAGAAACAAAACATTCACTTAAGATTTTATAAATGGTTTGTTATTGAACAAAAATATCTTGTAAATATTTTTTTTTTTCGACAAAACATCTCAAACCATTGCACTCAGTTAATTTTAGTTTCTTTATCTTTTTTTTCGATAAGCGACAAATTAAAGTTTTTCAAATCTCTGACGAACAAAAAAAAAGTACAAAAATTGCGAAATCCATTGTCACTAACTCGCACAAAACATTTCTTTTCTCAAAAAATAGTCAAACTTGTAAAACTAAAATAACAGCATGAACTAACATCAGAACATAAAATAAATCCAAAAAAAGTAACGAAAAATAATCCAAACTACAACAACGAAAAGAGTGAAAGCGTAAAAGTTTCTTGTTACGCTTCAAATGGCCCAAATACACATTTTTACTTATATAGTTTTACTTGATTTTGTCTTTATTCAGTTTCTATTTCTTTTTTTTGTAACTTTTGTTTTCCCTTCTGGCATGACCACCCGTCCCCATTTATCCAGCATCATCAGTAGGACTTTAACATCCACAGGATTATTCTCTAAAGTAGACATGGGTACCTCTATATTCTTACTCAAATAGAATATAATATCCTTTTTCGTCTACTTTAGGTATAGTCACTCTGGCAAATGAGTAAAATGGATTGAAGAAGAGCTCGTGTCCTATAACACACATACATACGACACACATACATTGATATTAACTTTGAAACAAACACATTTTCAATCTTTAACGTAAACATGTTATCCCTATATCGTTATAGTTACGGTTAGAAGTTTTAATATTATAGGTATACCTATATATAGCTTTAACATCCTTCTTCGAGAGTAGATTGGATTTCAAAGTCTTTCTCGGTTCTGGTTGTCTTGTCTTACGTTGTGTTCTTGAAGGTTCGTTCTTCTTTTACACAAACGGAAATGACAGCCCCAAGAAAGTGAAAGAAACCTTCCTTCACATCAAAATGAAACAAACTAAAACTCTCAGTGAGGGTTTAGATAATATGTAGGTAGATACGTAGGTATAGACATCGTCAAAGATATCCCAACCCCATCAAACCTATATAAGAATCACTTTCCTCCTTTCTCAACCACCACCGCCGCCGGCCGTAGCTGCCGCGTGAGTCGAATTTTTCTTCTATATCCATCCCTTTGCGTTCCAGCAGAGTTAGAGGTATAGGTAGGTAGGTTAGTTAGGTAAGGTATACGCTTCACCCATCTCTTTAAAGCTCGTTACAATAAGTATCTATCTATACATAGGTAGCATCAGATGAACGTTTCCACCTAAAACTTATATATCATACACGTATATTGTATTTTTCATCTTAAGCTTAACCTTCTTCAACTTTTTGGTTTGCGGATCGCTTTTGTTTTGTATGTTTTTTCTTTTTTTTTTTTTGATATCCTTCGTGTTACTAAAATACTTCGGTTACATACAAACATACACGCACACACTTAGGACTTAGAACTTAGGAGTATCTAAACCTAAAATTTTTGGGATATCTATCAGTAGAAAAACACAAGCGACGCTGCTTTTATAACTGAATACATTTCCAAACCACCCCCTGATGGTTCAACACGACGACGACACACAGAAGGAGGCTATAAGGACCTCATATAGGGCCAATCTCGAAGTGATAGGAAAACCATTTCCAATCTATTTTGTCGCAGATATTAGAGTATTTTTGTTGTTGTTGGTTTTTGTATGATAGAGAAAATCTATGCCAAACAACAAATAGGTGGACAACGACGACGACGCGACGCGACGGTCGGACATTTGGACAAACTGACGACGGATTTTGGATGATTCTTTCTATATGTATGTGTTTATATGAAACTCTGTGAAATCCATGGCGCTTCAAAGGCGACACCAAGCGCCCACATGGTTTTCCATTATATTTTGTTTCCGTGGATTGTGTTTCTCTGGCTATGTTGGATGCTTTAGTGCTTTGATATGCCATAAACGTCTCTTTTCTCTTTTGCGTGGCTTGTTTTTGGTGATTGTTTTCAATATTTTTCTTTTTTGTCTTTTTGTCTTTTTGTTTTTTTTTATGTTCCAAAATTTTAATTATGAAAGACAAAGAAAATTGTGTCACATTTTGAGTGATTTATTTGTTTGGAAATATGTCAAGTGTGTAGATGGAGTATAGTAATGCATTTTCTTTCTTCCTTAATATTCCGATGTGATGTTGATGTTCTGTTCATGTTGTGTTCATGGATCTTTTTGGAAGCATAGTAATATATATATATACATATATATTTGTGCTTTTTCGGTGTAGTCATTTACTTCGTTTTCTTATGATTTATCTGTTAATATTAGATGGATGCCATCTTTCAGATGTTAAGCTTTTTTTCCAGGTTGATGGAAGCTATTATCTTATGTATAGAAATTGAGATGAGGAGGAAATAATTATCAATAAGATAGAGAAAGGCTATCTTATTCATCCCAAATATAGTTAATGTTATAGACCTGGGGATATGGGCATTTGGTTAAATGAGCTGGTGGTTTATGCATGAAGAAAACAAGAGATATATTGATAAAAAGTTTAAATTAAATAGAGGCTTCAAGGGTTTTAATAAAACAAAATAACGACACTCAAACCCTTTTTTAAGTATGCATAACTAGATTGGTTAAAGGTGTATTGGAATTGTGCTTGAATTTTATTGAAGTATACTAATATGTATACTTCATTAATTTATAGGTCTGTAATACACTTTTATTAGGTATATGATATATGATATATGATATGATATGATTATTAACAGAAATCAGTTTTATTATCATTGTAGTGCTTTGTGATATACGATGTTTTTTGTTTGATTACTTAGCGCATAGACAAACAAATCTGACGGTTTTTCAACACGGGAGCAGACAACATACAATTGACCATGTGAAAAACATGGGTTTTCTAGATTAATACAACAAACACTTAATAATTTCCCCTGGGACTTGTTTATGGTCATAGCAAAAGCAAGCCGCACTGGAAACTGTAGTCGTTTAAACTCAAATGGCACATCAGTCGGAATCATTGGGATGCACGGTATGAGCACATCTTCTCCTTTATACTTTCCTTTGAGTATAGTTTCTTCTATCACGTTGTTTAATAATTTTTTATCGCTAACCGTGTACCGTTCGCAACATTTAACTATTGATCCAACCTTTAATTGATGATTGTGAGGTGGCAATCCTGGCAAATCAACGAGTTTAAAAATTCCGGTGGATAGCTGACTACATCATCTTGGTTTGTAGCCGAATCAACTGATTTATACATCCTCAATTCGCCTGTAATTTGTTCTTGAATTTTGAAATTTAATTCATTTACATCTATGTTTTTTGCCAGGCCGCTATCAAATCTCTGGACTCTGTCTCTACAAACTCTATAACAGTCCATAACTGTCGATCATCTCTAATGGAGATGGCACAACAGTTTAATATTCACCTTTGCTGGGTGCCGGGCCATAGAGACATTCCAGGTAACTGTAAGGCAGATGAACTCACCAGGAACGGTACAGTACAGCCCATCCTACTACGTTTGGCACGTACTGGCATACCAATCGCTACTTGTAAACTGTTGCTAATGCAAGACGCTGTGAGGAGGACAGGCACCAGGTGGAACAACATCATCACGTGTCAAGTCACAAAAAACATCTGGCCAACACTGGATTTAAAACGTTCAAGGTGCTTGCTCTCTCTAAGCAGATCGCATATAAGCTCGTTAATAGGTGTTAATAGGAAAGCACGCCACGAGATTTGACGTATTCTCAAATGACTTTTGCAGAAGCTGTATGGACGAGGAAGAGGAAGAATCAGTTCTTCATCTTCTCTGCACATGCCCTGCTCTGGCTCGAAAACGCAAGAATTACCTAGGAGAATTCTTCTTTTACGATCTAAATGATCTAAATCATATCAGCATAATCAGCCTCTCACGTTTCGTAAGGGACTCAAACTGGTTCCATTGAGCTTAGGAGGAAGCCTCAAGATTCATGTGGTATCACAATGGGCCTAACCTAACCATGTTTTTTGCAGCCAATATAGCTCGTTCGCTCAACCAATCATGGTTTCTGTAAGTAGCTGGCGTTGATCGTGAAATCAGTGGCAATGTTTGACGAAAATCTCCTGCTAATAAAATCATTGCACCACCAAAGCTGTTCGTAGATCTTTTAAGGTTCTGTCATCGTAAGGTGTGCCATCGTACATTCATCCCAAACAATCAATTTACATTGCTGCAAAACCTTTGCAATTGCATGACATGAACTTTATACAATAGCAATCAAGCTCAAATTGACTACGTTTTAGTTAGAAAACATTTGTATGGGAAAAAGAAAAGGGCTGTTATTATGGTTTTTCCGGCAATTATTCGAATTTTTCTCGCCGTTAAAACCATCTTTGAACTTCAACGAACATTTAAAAAAAAACAATTGGTCAAATTGGTCCAGGAGTTGTTGAGTTATGCGCTTACCAACACATTTTGCGATTCATTTGTATATTATAGATTGTTGGCTTATGCTTTAAAATTCGTATTGTCTTATATTCTAGCAACAAAAAACACGTTATTACTTATTACACGCATCTCTGTAAAAAGAAAAAACATTACCTCATTGTTCGTTGCTTCGTCAAAAAGTTTCAAAATTAATATCAAAAGCCACTTCCCTCAAAAATTGAACGAAGAAACAGAGTCGAAATACAATTCTAAGCGGATTACGAAAAAAAGTATGATATTTGAAGATATTTTCTAGAAGAAACAATAGAAGCTAAAATTTTATTTTTATTGAAATAAAATAATTTTGGTTTTGATTTGATCCCACGGAGAACCTTAAAAAAAAACAAGTATACGCCTGAGTACCCCAATATGTCTTAGACTAATTTTAATTTTATAATTGGTCTGATTTGTATAAGATTTTAACATGTTTTCAGTTTAATTTAATTTAATCTTTATTAGTAGGTATGAATAATATAATAAATTACAAAGGGTTTCTTACAACTGCTCAGATTTACATATGAATTTACTCTGAGAAATATGCTTTATTTTATTTCAACGGTCCAATATCGAAGTTTTTATAAAGTATAACATTATGTTATTTAGAATAAGCATGAATTTAAATACAAATTAAAATCGATTTTACTTTAAATCAAAAAAAAGTATAAACACCGTTATTGGTATTTGATGTCGAATATTTTGATATAAGAAAAAACAAAAATTAATGAAAAGTTTATTTATTTTTTGAGAATGTCAAACTATTGATATTTTTGTTCAATATGTTTTGTAGTTCATCATGAATCATTTAACGCCAAAACAACGTTTTTAAATTGTGCAAATTTACTTTTAAATAATAAATCTACTTTAAGAGTTCATAGAGCCATTTCGTCTATTTTATGGTCATAATAATGAAGCTCATTGCTCTTCAAATGAATTCCTCAAAAAGCAAAATGCCTCATATATGGAACAAAGAAAATGGTCAAGCCATTAACAAATTACCACTAAATCCAATAAAATTGACTGTTTAGTGCGGTTTACACACTGGCGGTATCAACGGTTCTTATTTCTTTCGAAAGAAGGATGAAACTTCTATATTACGGTGAATGGTTAGCGCTATTGAGCCATACTGCCTGACTTTTTTCCAAAATTAGACGGTGAAGTAGGGATCAAATTTACTTAGACGACGCAAACTGTCGTACAGTGCACTTTATTTTTAGGTAGCGCAACAGAATTAGGCCCTAGTGACTTACAACTCCCAACCATTTCTGTGTGCGAGTAATGTTATCAGGAATGGAGGGGACCTTCAGTTTTAAGCCGCACAGCGCACTTAACCTTCAATTTATTGAAAAATAAATTTAGTGTTAGCTTTGTTTCCAGATTCAGTGGTTCTGTTAACTGGCATTCTGCATGCATTCTTAAGCCTTTCGATTGCTCTTCATGGGGCTATGTTAATGTTAAGTCAATACGGTTAATGCCGAAAAACTAGTAACCCTTGAAGATTGATTATTATAGCCACTTCTGACACCATACAACCATATTTATTGAAAAAAGTTGTGAAAAATTAGACTGTTTGAATGAACTTTCATAAATGCCATGGGATTTTCTACTAGATTATTTTAAATGTTATTAATTCTAAAAACATTTGTGTCTTCTTTTTGTATGTTATATGTTCGACAAGCAACATATTTTACGCTACATACACACAAATATAGTATTGACAGCTGATTTAAAAAAGTAATCTGTGAAAAAATAGTCAAAAATATTGAAACATTTGTAAAATCATCCAATGCCATGTTTGGCAAATACAATAACTCAAAAATTCAAAATTGTTCATATCATCACCAACAATTTCCATTGCACCTAACAACTTTCAACCGTCAACCCTTAAGCCATCAAGATCAAATCTTTTGAGCTTACAGTAATCGGTACTCTACTTTCGATCAATTTTCCGCACATCAGAAATTACTATGTTATCTTCTAGCGGTAAATTCAAAGAGTTTGTAAGTACAATCATGCCCATTTGAATTCCATCTACTTATTCACAAAGTCTAAAACAAAGACCTCTCCAAACAAAAACTATAACAATAAAAAATAAATTATAAAACAAAAACTCCTCAGTTTTTCTGCTTCGTCGATTATGTAAATTTCGATCGATGATATATCACATGAAAATTCTGCTAAAAAAAATAAAACATAACATAACCTAACTTAAAACTCACGAATCATGATGCGAAACCAACAAACAGCAAACTAAAAAATAAATCGTAGATACGTACCTAACATACTCTTCGTACTATCCGTATAATAAAAAGTGCAAGGCTGCAGATTTTGATACACATCGCGCATCAAATGGCTATCTGCTTGGCTGGTTTTGACAATCAAAAAGCATCCCGCGTTGAATTCCATGGATTTTCATTTTTAATTAAATTAGATTTTTTGTTGCCGATTGTAGTTATTTCGTTTTTTTTTTTTTTATTTTGATTCCTTCTTTGTTTTTTGTTCTCTCATTAATAACATTTGCAGATACATCATCAACCGCCGCGTCACGCCGACCACCACCGCCACCTCCGCCGCTGCCGTTGTATGAATAATACCTAAGTTTATACTCAAGGTATCTTTCTCCCAAGTAGTAGGTAGGTTGGTAGGTAGGTAGGTAGGTAGCTGATGCCAACATTTCTGATGCTATTCTTTTCTTTTTGATAAGAAATCATTCACGTCTCGTTGCACTGGCATTGTGACAGCTCGTATTCACCTGTTGTTCTTATTTCTTTATGGCTAAAGCTTGGAATGGCGTACGTCTACAAGTCTGTAGTGTATAGTGCGTTCAAACATGGTTGGCTTTCAAGAAAAAGAAGAAGAAGAAGGCTGAACAGACACATCCCTATAAGTGAAGAAAAAGAATTAAAAGAAAAAAATAAGACGAGTAAATAAATTAAACAGTCCACAACACGATAATTGCCATATCATTGCCTCGCGGAATTTAATTGCTGCCTCAACCTGACCTCCTGCTTGGTCAAAGAAGAACAAAATGATTTTGATAGGTATAATATACCCTATCTTCGTTATATAGCGAAAGAAAAAACAAATAATTAAAAAACAAAACAATCAACAAGGATACAGCAAGAATACACTATACCTACAATACATACTAGATTATAAAGTGCAGAAATGAAAATAAGGGCAACAGGACCACGATCCAGAAACAGCAGAGAGGTGGTGTCATAGTGTTAATGCAAATACATAGTTTGTGGGGCAAAGAAAATGCATACAAAAATAACCACAGTGAGGATAGGATGTTGACTTTCAGCTCTTTTTTGTTTTCTATGTTAATGCTCACTTGCTGTTTTATAATGTTTCTAACTTTGTGACTTGTGCACTTCCGTTTCCGTTTAACATGATAGCAGGTATTAAAATGAAAAATTCATTGAAATTTTGATAAAAGTGGGCTTTAAAACGCATTTTTAATTTGTTGAACTATGAAACTCATATTTTACAAATTAGAATTGTTTAATTTATATTCAAATGAATGCAAATACAAAGCAAGCGCGTGGAAATTGAAATAGCCTTGTTTTCTTTATCCTTTCTATTGATGTCAACAACACTCTTTTTCAACACTTCAACTCTATTAAATGTTAATCCTCAAAAAATTGAACTTCAATAAAGTTATTTTCTTTGAGAACAATACTATTTTTTCAACATAACAATAGAAAATCAAAACTTTCTTACAAATAACACAAAATATAAAACAATATTCCAACACTACGGCTCAAGACATTTCAAGAACAAAACAAAAGAAAAAAGTTGTCTCTATACATAGACCTGTCTATAATCTGGCTCTAACAAATTTCTAAAGAATCTGTCTTTTTTTTGTTTTCTGTTTTTTTTTTCTTCCCCCAAATCATCAAAGCCTCTTTCTTCTTTATTTCTTCATCATAGAAATCGACCAAAGAAGCATTGGCACATAATAAGTTAGTGAAGTGGATAAAAGTTTTCTCACAAAATGTTGTTTTTAGTTTACAATATTGTAACATGATTCTCTGCCCATGGTATTGAAAGTCCTTTGAAGTATTTTTGGTTTTGTTGTTGTACCTATGTATTGGTTTTATGTTTTCTACTTATATATCGAAAATTTCATTATGAAATTGGATCGATGTCAATTTGTAAGATTAGATAAGTTCGTTACATTAAAAAGTTTTATAACAACTGATAATGTGACGTTATATACATACAATCTTCAGTTGTAGGATATATGTACATAATGTAAAGGGTGTGGGTTTACATAAGTTGAAAGCTAACAGAGGGTTGGGTAAAAATTGTTATTAAATTTAATTTTGCTATCTACAGAATATTTCGGCTAAGTTTTTGATATCTTCAGAAAATTCTAAAACATTTGACGATTGCTAACCATGGTTAGGTTAGGTTGGAGTGGCTGTCCAGATGTCATCGACTCACTTAGACCGCAAGGGTCCATTGTGATACCACTAATGAGGTTACTCATGGGGGAGTAATGAAAATTAAACAAACCATTTTGTGCTTTTAATAAAGTTAGAGAGACACATTGTGTCAATCGTTGCCAGTTCACTGGTATTGTCGAAGAAGGGATTGCCAAGAAAGTTATTCCTTCTAATGGAGAGTGCTGCACATGTACATAGAAGGTGTTGGACTGTTTCCTCTTCCTCCTCGTCCATGCAGCTTCTACAAAAGTCATTTGTGTAGACCCCTAGCCTCAGAGCATGTCTTCCTATGAGGCAGTGTCCTGTTATTACTCCAATTGTAGAGCTTATATTTTGTCTGCTCAGGGATATCAAGCCTTTTGACCGATTTAAATCTATGCTTGGCCATATTTGCTTGGTTGCTAGGCATGTGGTACTCTGTGACCATCTAGCATTTGTTGCTTCTAGAGCATATTGTTTGAGAAGATATTTGCATGTAGCAAGTGGTGTTCCTATGTTATGTTTTTGTCTAACATTAGGCAGAAGTGTTCCTTTTTTGGCGAGCTCATCGGCTTTACAATTTCCCGGAATGTCTCAGTGGCCCGGCACCCAAATGAGGTGAATATTAAACTGTTCTGTCATCTCATTCAGAGATGATCGACAATCGTGGACTACTTGTGAGTTTGTGGAGACAGACGCGAGAGATTTAAGAGCAGCCTGGCTGTCCGAGAAGATTCGTATATCCTTGCAAGATATAACGTTTTCTCTGAGCCAGGATAGTGCCTCTTTAATCGCCATTACTTCTGCCTGGAATACACTACATTGATTGGGAAGTCTATATGATAGACTTAGATTCAGTTGTTCCGAATAGATACCACTTCCAACTCCGTAATCGGTCTTTGAACCGTCTGTATAGAAGTGTATCGCATTGTCTTCCAGGGGTCTCTCTTCTTCCCAGGAGGATCTTGAAGGGATGGACACATGGAAGTTTTTACCGAATACCATTTTAGGGGTGGTATAGTCTAAGCGATCTGGGATAGATCTGAAATTGTCTAGAATGATAGTATGTCCAGTATTGTTACTGTTCCATTGAGAGGTGGCTCTAAGCCTCACACATGAGTTGGCTGCCACCATTTTGGAGAAGATGTCAAGAGGTGTTAGGTTTAAAAGCACATCCAGGGCTGCAGTTGGTGTTGAGCGAAGTGCTCCTGTGATGCACATACCTGCTGACCGCTGGACCTTGATGAACTTATTTAGATTTACCATCTTGTCCAGTGCGGTCCACCATACGACAACTCCATAAGTGAGTATCGGTCTAATTACCGAAGTGTATAGCCAGTGGGTTATTTTTGGGGAGAAGCCCCATTTTGATCCTATGGCCTTTTTACAAGTAAAAAGCGCTACAGTAGCCTTTTTTACTCTTTCATCAATATTTGCCTTCCAATTTAGTTTTTTGTCTAAAATGAGGCCTAAATATTTAGCTTGGTCGGAAAACCTTAATGGTATTCCTTTAATCTTGGGTGGGCTGAGCTGAGGAATTTTGTACCTTCTTGAAAAGAGTACTAGTTCTGTTTTATGTGGATTGACGTCCAGGCCACATTGCTTAGCCCATTTTGTTAGCCTATTCAAGGCATTTTGTAGGAGTTCCGCGAGAACTTGGGAGTGTTTTCCAGATACAGATATTGCAACGTCGTCAGCATAGGCAATCACCCTGAAACCCTCTGCTTCTAATGATGTTAGAAGGTCGTTTACTACCATGTTCCATAAGAGAGGCGAAAGGACCCCTCCTTGGGGGGTACCTTGATGCACCGATCTGGTGGTAGTAAAGCTTCTCATGCTTGAAGTTATTGTCCTGCTTTTGAGCATGAGACTAATAAAATCTATGAGTGGTTTCTTTAATTGCAGCTTTTCCATTGCTGTCGTGATCGCCTGGTAACTGACGTTGTTGAAAGCTCCTTCAATATCTAGGAAAGCTACTAGGTTATATTCTTTGTATTCGAGGGAGTATTCAATACTGCGAACCAGCGAATGAAGTGCTGTTTCTACTGATTTTCCCTTAGAGTAAGCATGTTGAGCTGTGGAAATGAGACATGGTTTTAGGTTATGTCTGATGTAAATTTCAATCAATCTTTCCAAGGTTTTAAGAAGGAAGGATGATAGGCTGATTGGTCGTAGATCTTTAGGGTTAACGTGGGAGGGTTTCCCTGCTTTAGGAATAAAGACTACTTTTGCCATTCTCCAGGCTTTGGGAATATATCTCAGCCTTAAACAGCTTGTCAGAATGATTTCCAATGGTGGAATGATCATGTCTGAGCATTTTTGTAGTTCGGCCGGGATGATTCCGTCTGGTCCTGGAGATTTATATGGATCAAAGCTATCTATGGCCCATTGCAGTTTTTCCCGCGTTATTAGATCAACTAAATCGCTTGTAGAAGCTTGAGACTCTGATGTTAAGTCGTTAAGTAAGTTAGAGCTACCTGGAAAGTGGGTGTCTAATAGCAGATTAAGAGATTCTTCATCTGTGGTAGTCCATGTGCCTGCATCTGTCTTTAAAGCACTGGGTATTGTTGGACTTTTTGAGAGAATTTTTCTGAGTCTTGAGGCTTCTGAAGTATTTTCTATTTTGCCACAGAAGTTTCTCCAAGAAGACCTCTTACTCTTCCTTAATTCTTTTTTATATTGCTTTAGAGCTTGTTTGTATAAGTCCCAGTCAGAAGGAGATCTAGTGTATTTAGATCTATTGAAGAGTTTGCGACAACTCTTTCTGAATGGTTCTAGTTCTTTACGCCACCAATGAGGTTTCTTTTTTCCCTTTGAAATGGTTACAGGGCATGAAATTCTCATTGATTCATTGAAGGCTTCAGTGAGATGATTCACAGAAAGATCTAGTTCATCTTTACTGGAGGAGCTTTTAAGAAGGTTGTAATCAAGTAATTGTGTTAGTACCTCCCTATATCGTTCCCAGTTTGTATTCCGGTGATTGCGAAAACCCGTAGATATGTTTGCCACATCTCTGAGCTCAAACTGAATGTACTTGTGGTCAGAGAAGGAATTTTCTTTTGAGACATGCCAGTTTGAAATCAGATTGTAGATCGAGTCAGAGGTAAGTGTAATATCAAGTACCTCTTTCCTATTCTTGGTTACAAAAGTGGGTTCATTACCAATATTACTTATGAGTAGGTTAGTGCTTAGTAAGTAATCAAATAAGGACTCACCTCTCTCATTTATGTCAGAGCTACCCCATACCGTGTGATGAGCGTTAGCGTCCGATCCAATTAGGAGACCAACTTTTTTCGACTGCGCGACCGCAATTGCCTTCCTCAAGGTGTCACCTGGAATTGGGCTGTCGTGGCCAAGATAGGAGGATATGAGCCAGTAGGTGGCTTTATCCGTTGTTAAGACAGCGGTGGTTGTGTCCTTGTCGCTGTAATTGGGGAGTAAAAATACATTTAAGTCATTTTTTACTAACATACATGACCTTGGTTCACCTTTCTCCGATGCATACAGTAGCTTGTAACCAGGAGTCCTGAGGCCTCTGATGATGGAATTTGAGACCCACGGCTCCTGTATCAAGACGATGTCATCCTTGTTTGTGTGCAGTCGGAGTGTTAGGTTGTTTGTGGCCATGATGGCGTGATGGAGATTAATCTGTACTAATCGCAGCATTGCTACTATTAGTCAGATTAACCTCCACCACTGTTTTATCGGCGTTTTCATCGTCTGAGGAGGAGTGAAGTAGGTCTTCCTCACTCAGAGTGATGCCTAAGGTGGCGTCTTCAGTCTCCATGTCGGAGTTACTGTCGACTGTAGGTTTAGCCTCCACGTCGGATGGCTTATTTGGGGCTGTGGAGGTCGATGGTTCCACTTGTGGTGTTGCATCGACCTCCATTATTGGTGGTAATGAAGCGTTTCCTTCCGCTGAAGGGGCTTCTGTCGGGGGCGTGTTAAGCAAATCTTCGTCTTTTTTGTATATACGGATCACGATTTCATCGAAACCATACCTAATCACGCCTTTGGTCGCGGCCAGTGGATCCAGTGATTCCCTATTGATCAACACGAGAGCTGATCTATAGTGACCCACTGTCTCCTTCTCAACCTTTGGGACTTTCCAGTCGTGCGTAGGCAGGTTTGGATTACTTGTTTTGATCAATTTCATGATCATATCTGGGCAGTTGTGTAGTGCCGGGACCATTATACGTGCTCTTGGCCGGCAAGGAATATTCTCCCTTGCAACAACCTCGAGCTTGGCACCCGGCCAGACTTCTGGCAAGCCATTGACAGCAGCCCTGTATAGATCGAAAGATCTCTGATCACCACAGGCGATGAGTTTGATACGATTTTGGTACCATCCTGCATCGGCTGTGTCTGGGAGAGGTCCCGGATTCTCCTCGATGACAGATAAAAATCTGAAACCGAGGTGAGCCCTGACGTTTGCCCATTGATCATGAGAGATGTTGCCATCCACATGACCCCTGTCAATGACCGCTGCTATGATCTTACCTTTTAGCGCGTCGCTAAAGGAAAGATCCTTATTGAAGGCTGTTGTGCTGTTTGAATGCACCTTCTGCCTTTTTGGTTCGGGCTTGTCGCCCTCGAAAGACCTATTGCGCTTTGATGTTGAGTCGCTGCAGGTCTGTTTGGTGATATTGCTAAGAAAGCCACTAGCCCACTCGAGTTTTCGCGTTTGCTCCGGGGTTCTTTCCGCCGCCGGTATGACACCGACTGCGGCTAGAATCCTCTCAGCATTGCGTTGGTCTCGTTTGGCTAGTGACTTCCTGGACTTCTTGCTGGCCGACCCAGAGCTATGTCCGTGTGACACAGTTGTGGGTCCACCATCAGAATTCGTCGCTACCGATACCAATCGGGGTGTGCCCCCACCTTTTGAGACAATTCCACATGTCGCAGATTTTGTCTCTCCGGATGGGGTGTCCCTTCTTGGGGTCGCTTGCGACGTCCTAGCAGGAGCGGGGAGGGGGTGGGGTGTGGAATTGCCGCCCTTGGGACAGCCGAGCGTCACAGCTGTACCACTGACGGGTACTTCCTTCAAGTATAGGTTGCGGCTAGTAGAGGGAGAAGGACTCCCGCTACTAGTGGCAACCACAGGGTTGCCAACACGTTCACACCTCTGAGTAGACTCGACAGCCTTTTCAGTGGATGTGACCGCATTGGCAGCCATGGCGCGATTTTTGTTATTATTCTTTAATGTTTTTCTGTTTGATGTTTTGTTTGGTTTCATTTTTGTTCCCACGAGTAAAGCGGAAAGACGGTCAGCCCCGGCAGAGCCGCTTGCCGGGGTAAGGCAGAAATATGACGGACCTTGCCACAGCATCCGAAAGAGCTCGTTAATGGCTGGTTTATCCCCCAGCCTTTCATTCTTCGGCACGGTTTTCGTACAAGTACGCTCACACCACCACTGAAATTAGGAACCTCTAAACTATGATTGAATTGGGTTTCCGAACGTTGCACTATTGAGGAGCTACAACAATTCGGCTATCCAACTCAACCTTAGCTAATCACCATCCTGCCAAAAACGCACAGGACTTCTGTGGTGATCATTGCCCGCCTGGCACCCACTTGGAGGGTTTGAATGAGGATTTTGCCAAGCATTGCTAACCATACATTTTATTAATGTTAACAAATGTTGTGTAATTTACTGTTCTGTAATTAACTGTGAACTCATAACGAGTAAATATTACGATTCTTGGATCTTTTGATTTTAGCTTTCAGGGTGCGTATTAAATTCAAAATAATAATTTCCACTAATAAGAACAATCTGAGATAACTAGCGTTAAAAATGTGTGTTTTATGAAAAAGTATGAAAACAAAGTTTAATAAACATTATTTTCTTTCGCCAACTTTTAAACAAAAATTCTCAAATATAGGTACAGCCAATTAGTCTAATCTGATTTTTTATCAAACCATATATTCCAAAAGAAACAATTTTATTAATGTCCATATAAAAGAGCTTAATTTAGCAAATATTTGTGTTTTTCTAATAACTAATTATTAGTTAGCAGGTTTTTGTTGCCGATGGTAATTATAATTATACTTTTATAATTATATATTTTATTCCGAATAGGGTAAAATCTATCAAACCCAAAATGTACGGCAAAAAGTACTACAATGTCCCAAAGGTAGTTAAGATTTCTGGTCATTTGTAAAAAAAACCTACGAAAAACCACTTCATCCTCGTTTTCAACGCTTGTCCACAATGACACTCCCTATGTAAGTTCGATTGATAAAGCCAATTTGCTTGCAGCACAGATCACCTCTTATGGAATGATCACATATTCGACATTGCCGAAAGTGCTGCTTATATGTGCTTAGGATTACTCCGAAGAGCGACGGTGCAAGACATTACATTACATTACATTTCACACTACTCAATACATAAATGTACAGAGTAGAGAACACAACACCTTGAGCAACTAGACTATGTAAGGTGCAAGACATTTTTCACCCCTTTTGATCTGGCTTTAATTTACAAAGTCTTCATCCTTCCAAAGCTTATCAGGGCTGATACCCCTAAAACAAGTTTAAATCTCTTGGATAGAATTCAAAAACGGCTTTACAAATAAAAGGCAATAGAAATACAACCGAAACATTTATATTGCTCTAACTCTGCCGCAAAAATTCAGCAGTTATACTCGCAATTCCAGGAATGCTCATCAGTTTATCCTTGAGTCTAATTTCGGGCGTACTGTTAAGTATAAAAACTTTTTCTTAAACCGCACATCAAGAATGTGGAATGCTCTGGCCAGTTCTGGGTTTCCCTCCCATTTTGATGTTCAGAACTTTATTATTTATTTATTGATTTCCTGAAGACGCAGGGTACTTGAAGTTTAATTTTATAAGAACATTGTTTACCTAATCTCTTTTTGAAAAAAAAAGAATGTGTGTTTAGTTTATCTTCTATTACAATAGATCACCACTACGGTCATTCAGTGAGTTTTAGTGTGAAGGAAAATTAACCCATCTAGGAACCAGCCTGCGTAGGTACTTATATTTTGAAACCCAAAAATATCTTATGAATTTAAATTCTGAATATCATCTTCTTTCAGTTTCACCCATCAAATACCCTAACTTTCATACATAAAGGACATTGAAAACATATAAAGGACATCCCATAAAGTCTTATGGAAATTTAATCACGCTGTCACTTCTCCCTATTCATACAACATATACCTACCTACATACATATATAAATGTATATGAATACAGGAAAATATATACCTTTATAATTTTATATATGTATATACATATATATATCAAGCTTTATGCACCATTTCAAAAAAGAGCAAACTTTTACCTGTCACGTGAGAATTTTAATTTAATTATTCCCCAGACTAAAACTTCAAAGATTTTTCTTTTATATATTTTTTGTTTTATTACAAAGTACCTAAACTTATATATTTCAATGAAAGTGAAATATCCTTTTGAGTTGATAACAAAAGACAAAAATCCCTTAAAACATTTCAATATAGCAGAAATTTAATAGAATGAAAGAATAAAAACAAAAAAATCAATTTATTCATCTTTTTTTAGATTTGTATTTCTTAAAAAAAAAAAAACATTGGAGTCTATTGTATATTTATTTGAAATACGATAATCTAAAACCTAAAACCACATCATTAGAACTCAATTACAAAATAATTGCGAAATAATACACCGACACTGATATACCGCACTATGAGAGAGTAACGAGATGTACATAAGTTACACTCCATGTCATTGAGTTGTTGATATTTTCATCTTATAATAAAATTTATAGATATTTAAGAAAATTGTTTGGCTTTTAAGTCTTTAATATTTAATATAAACCTTCCGGACATGTTTATATCTTTATAATTGTTATTTACATTTCATACCTATTTAGTTTTAAATGCTTTCCTTTAATATGCCATAAACACAGTATGATCATAATGAAAAATGTTATAGGGATTATGGAATAAAAGTTTCCGTGTAAACAAGTTTTGAATTCTTAAGCAATGCGATGACAGAGAAAGATAGGACTTGGTAAGGTATTTCACATTCGCTTTGTACGGCAAGAAAACGAATATCTTTACTTAACAGCTCGGCCAAATTTATATTCAAGAGTTAACTGATGTACATTCCTATAGAAACGCGGTTTACCTGTTGAAGAAAAATATTTATATGATACAAAAATATTTACATATTCAGAACTACAAATCCTACTGATGACTGTGATACTAATCAGTAGATTTTGAGTCTATTTAATAGCCTCACATTTAAAGAGCTATTTCCCTCAAGTGAATTCTCAAACTCACAAAACCTAAAACTTAAAAAAAGATACCTACCTCCTCAAAAATGAATCTTAAAAGTTCTATCACAACCAAAAAGAAAAAAGAAACATAACCTAATCGCAAGGAAGTACCAACCGAAAAGGACCATAAATTATATTTTATATAATTTTCATTGCCACATTATCACAAAAAATCTACAGTGATTCACTCTTCTTCTTCATTTTTATTTCAATTTTTCTGGTGTATTTTTTTATTCTTTATACTTTTTTTGCGGTCTATGCTTTTAACTTTGTCCGTTTTTTGAAACAATGTCTCAGATCTCACAAATTCTCACCATTTTAAGTGTTTTTTTTTTTGTTTTTATTCTGACTTGCTTCGTCATCTCTTCTTCTTCTTCTTCTTGCGAGAAGAACAAAGCTTTTCTTACGATGATGATACTTTCACAACTATCTAAATTCGCCATATTATTATGGGAAGGATATCCTTTTTATATCTACGATAAAAGATATATCTATAGCACTATTGTATCTTTACATATATCTTCAAGGCTCTTTTATAGATATATTATGCAAACGACGAGTATGTACATAGGTCTATTTCATTGCAAAGGAAAAATATCCACAGGTATTCCATAAATTTACAAAGACAACCAAATTATCGTTATTATTATTGCCCACCCGTTATAGTTTGCATGTGGTAATAAGCATTTTGTCCCCTTATAGGTGTGTAAAATATAAAACAAAGAACAAAACAAGGAGGACAAAATAAGAAAAAAAAAACTTATAGGAAAATGTATCTTTTTCGGGAAATTATGGGATGCGCATGCCATCAAAAGGAGCATGGAAAACGATAACATAAAGGAGGAGAAAAAGAGAGATACAGCAATAAGTATAACAAAAGGAACAACAAAAAAACAATGAAGAGATTTTCGAGTTGCGTTCATGAATGAAAAGAAGTATGAAAGTAGACTGTAGTAACAAATAATAAATTTTGAAACTCTTATGCTACATGCGGATTGCTGGATGATGGTACTTCTGTAGGTTTTCACTTTCTAAGGCCAAAAGATATAATATCTATCTAGGTATGTATAGTTGAGGTGATATGAATGGGGAACAAAGTATTTAGGCGATATACTTTAGGGTCGTTTTGGGGTCATAAAATAACACTTGTTAAAATTTATTTCAATGTTTATTGAAACATTAAATATGCCTTAAGGATCTATTATAAAGAACTAGAAGAGAGAATAAGATAATGAGGTATTAGAAAGAGGTTGTAAGATGGATTAAAAAGTAAGGTACTCCATTGGCACTTCATGGTAGTTAAATATTAATATATAAAATTAATGAAAGAAATATATTTTTAAAAATAAAATTTACTAGAAATTTAAAATGTTTTATGATTTTTTTAATAAATACTCAATCTAATATGAAAAATATATGGTATAAGACTTTGTGTCGAGTAATTTTCTTACATTGATTAATTAAGTAAGTCATTGTGACTCTTATTTTGTTTTTATCTTTCATATAAATAATCAAAAAAGAACATTTTAAAAACTGCTTCAAAATTTTAATTAAAATTTAATTTCTTACTAAATTTTAGGGGGAATGATTGGTATGCCAGAATTAGGTAGAATGTAGATTGTACTATACCATTTTTGGCGAGTTCATCTGCCTTACAATTTCCTGGAATATCTATATGACCTGGCACCCAGCAATGGTTAATATTAAACTGTTGTGTCATCTTCATTAGATATGATCGAAAGTTATGGACTGTTATAGAGCTTATAGAGACAGAGATTTGATAGCGACTTGACTATCTGAGAAAATATATATGCAGGTATTTCACATATGAATATCATGTTTTCTTTAAGCCAGGACCACAATTCTTTAACAGATACCTACTTCATCTAAAATAAGTACATATTTCAACCATGAAAAACAAGTTTTAAAATACACGGAAAGATCATGGTGACTTAAGAGAATTATATACATTTGTTAATAGTTTTTAATAAAAATGTTTAATCTTGACATCCAGTTAATAGGTACACAAAAAATCAAAACATTTATTTTTAACTTCCCATTTTAACTTATTGTAATCGGTCCCATTTTTCAAAGTGTAAATTTTGAATTTTCTTGAAGCGTCGTGTTGTCGGGCTTCCTGGAATTTAAATCAAAGGCTTTAAGGGAGATGTCTGATTTTAGAAATTTAAAAAGAAGTAAAAAATGGCATTACCTTAAAAATACTTTTATGCATACAAAAATAACGTTTTGGGCATCTGTTAAGTTTTTAGAAATATTGAAAAGAAACAAACACAAAAACTAACTACAATATTCTGGCAAAAATTTAAGATATTTTCTTCAAATTGTATCTTATAAAAACCCTTGTTCTCAACGTTGGTAAATTTTTAAGAAAAATGTAAGTAAAAGTTTTTTTTTATAAAAACATACAAATCTAAATAATATAATACAAAAAGTTGGTATAACTGATTTTCGACTCTAATATCTTGAAAATGAATCAAGGTTTTGACATCAACAATTTTGTTTACAATTTATAATTAATAAAAGCCCGCACAAAATGCTTCAAAAAATTGATAAAAATCGTTTTCGACAAAAATAACTCGGAAACAAAAACAGATATTGATATTGAAATCCAATTTATTTAATTAAAGCCAAAATATCGTTGTTAAGGTTTGGTTAATTTTTTAGAAAAATCCAATTAACAACTTTTCCAAACATCTAAAACCTACAAAAACAACTAAAAGTGAATTGAGAACAAAGAAAGATATTGACTTCAAATTTTTGTTATTTTACACAAAATGTTGCTAAAAATGTTTTGGACAATTTTTGAAAACGATCACAAATATAAAGTTGTCAGAGTATAGCATCCAAGACCCTTTTTCTTGTTTTTGTGAATTTTTTGAGCCTTTGAATGTTGCGAAATGCTGAAAACCCTAAGTACAACCAAAATATTAACCTTCATTGATTAAGACAATTGACTAGAGTAGTTGATTATGAAAATGTTGGTTTGTCCTTTTAATCTTCAACAGTTTGTTGTTAAAATTTTAAAATATTTAACGATCATCCTTACTTATTATTACTTCCTGTAATAACCTCTCCAGCCCCCCATAAACAAATTCTCTGATGGTGTTGCAGAATTTATTGTAGATACAATCACTCTCCCATCGATTGATTTCATCATTTTAGTGCTGAGATATGGAATGATGCGGATACAAACAAAGAAACAAAAGAAAAACAAAATAAAATATGATGAAAAACTTCCTTTTGCTTGCAGCCGTTTATCTCTTTTACGAGATTTGCGCTCTTCCAGTCGTTTATAAATCAGCCGAATAGCTATACAGCCAAGCCGTAAACAGCAAAACAAGAGCATCCATCCCCTTTCGCCTCTTTCAACCCTCACTCAACAAAACATTCACCCACTTTTAGACATTATGGTATGGTACGAGTTTATTCCATTCCTTATACTATACTTTTATACTTTATGCGTGTTTGCTTTTCGATTTTATTTCGCTCATGAATTCCGTGTCTCCCCAATAAAATGTTTTCCCCAATTTTTCCCACCATCCGCATCCATTACAAAGGAAGAATTTCCCAAAATCTCCAGTTGATTATTTTGGTCTCTCGGCGAGTCGTTGTCTCGCCTCTGCATATCGTTTTTTTTTTCTGTGTCTTGACTTTTTTCAAAAAATATCTCATAATGAATTTTTTGGTTCTGCTCTTAAAATCCATAAATTAAAAACAAAACAAAAATATTTAAAACTAAGATGTGTGTATTTATTTATTTTGATATTTCCTCGAGTGGATTTTCAATCAAAACAAAAAACCAAATGTTGAAAAATTATTCTCAGTACCTACTACAACACATTTTCATCATCTTCGAGAATTAGTTGTAAAATAATTTATCGCACGAAAATATTTTCTCCAGCATGATGCCAATTTCCCGACGGGGTTTCCATGCGGTGTTCGAGTATGTGAAATAAAAACGATTTAGATTTGAATATTTTTTCGTAGACGTGATGTTTTTTGAATTTAGAAAATAATCTCAACTTTGACAAAAAGTGAAGTGTTTTTAATCAACAAAAATAAGATAGAAATTTTTTAATTAAATAAAATAATAAAAATTATAATAACTGCAAAATGCAAATAATGCATTCGAAAAAGTATCGGAGAAAAACATGATCCCATTAATGCGTAATAAATTATTTACAATAATTTTGAAAAAACGAAAAATTCGTATACGAACTAAAAGGAAAAAAGATAAATAACAAATAAAGAAAAAGAAAAGAAAACGAACGATAATTCAACGCGCGTAGAAGTAGTTTTTGTTTTTATTTAAATAAATTGTGAGTGAATTGTGTGCGTGTGTTCGTGAGTGTTTGATTTTTCAAATTGTTTAAACATAAAGTTAGGGTTTTTTTTCTGCAACAAAATCTTATAGCAAAAAGAAAAGTATGGTTTTCTTTTACTATAAATGAAATATATTTTTATATATGAGTTGTATAATTAACAAAATGAGATGACCTGAAAATGTTTCGATTTATAAAAAAGGTGAGTTATTAATTTTTTGGAAAGATGGGTCTTAAAATATATTAATTTTTTTATTTGTTGGGGTCATAAGTTTTTTTGTCACCAAACGCATTTTTTTAAAAGGTGCATCGAAATATCATTAGTTTTGTTTTCTTATTAAATAAAGCTTTATTAATTAACGTACAGTCGACACCGGTTATTTGTTTTTTTATTCATTTCAATCGATTACATGCAAAACATTTTTCATAAAATGTTTAACTTTAAATTTAAGTGCAGGCACATGTTTGAGAGGTAAATTTTTTAATACAAAACGATCAATGATCTTGCGTTTCCACTGAGTTTTGATGGCATATTCAGTGCATAGCGGAGAGGTGGGCAATAATGGCTCCTTGCAAATTGAAAATGTTGTCATTTCTTCAATAATTATGAATAAGTTTAATTTTAAATTCTTAACTCGGTTAAATTTTTCTTATATTATAAAAACTATAAACACAGAACGATTATGATGTTTAAGTTTTCTAGTCTTAAAAATAATGTTCTGAATCAATCGCAATAACTAGCAAAATCTTAAAACACAAAACAGAACATAATTAAAAACATAAAACTGTTTCTATTTTTTTTGGAAAATTAATCATTCCTTATTTGAGTCTCCGAAGAAGGAAAAAATGTCTTATACTTTTAAAAACGCTTAAATTAAAACCAATCAAACACTTATCTTCTATAGGTAGTACTAGGTTAGGTCTTTTTTAATTTCATACAAAGCAATAAAAGCACACTATAATATTAAGTTCTAAATGGTTTGTTATTTTGCAACATATTTTTCATGCGTTTCCAAAAATGTGTATGAATAAATTAGGTGGCACAATAGTCCGTAGAGAACCAGGGCCTAGTGACTTACAACTCTCAACCATTCCTGTGTGCGAGTAATGTTGTCAGAGATGGAAGGGACCTACAGTTTATATGCCGAATCCGAACGGATAATTTGAGAAAGCACTTTTCATGACAAGAATTACTCTTGGAGAATTTGTCAATTCCTCGCAAGAGGCAGTACCCGTGAAAAAAGTTAGGTGGCACAAGCAGGGATAGATCCCAAGACCCTTGCATGACAGTCCAACGCACTACCCATCACGCTACAGGTACTACAATGTGTATGAATATCCAGTCTAAATTAGTTGAAGCGAACTTCAAACTTCTTGGGAACACACTGGAGAATTTTTTCGTTCTACCTATCCGGTGTTTCGTGATAACCAATGTTCAATTTTGTGTCCTTTATTCTAAAAAAAAATATTCATTACTTGCAATAATTTAATTTATTTATGGTTAAAGTTAAATGTAATCTGTGTCTTGAATTTCAACTTTGACAAAATGTAAGCATTTTCTTCAAAAGAAAAATAGACTACATTTTGCTCTCTCTTTATCTGATAACGTGTTACAAAAAATGACTATTCGAGTTGCTCTAGAAATAGAAAATTCAAAGTATATAAAAGCAAAACAATATTGCAAAAGGAAAATTATTATTTTAAATCTACGAAATTTTCAAAGCCCCTTTCAATTTTAATTCGTTAAAAGCTAAAGATTTTAAATTTTCCATTTAAAAATGCTTGTTATTAGTATTAATATTATTATTATTATTATATTAGTCATGACTTAAAGATAAGTTTGCATTTACCGTTAATTCGTTATAACCGATTTCGACTGTATTTCACTCAGCGTCAGCAACATTGTAGTATGTATGGATTTGGGCCATTTCTAGCATAGAAAATCGTTGTCTATGGAGTTTACTTTTGATATTTGGGAGAAAGAAGAGGTCTTTATATCACTTTAGTATTTAGAGTTTTCAATAATTTCAAAAATGTAGTTGGTTTTCATTTTTAAGATTAAGAATTATTTAATGTTCCTATTTTATTGATATTTTTCATTTTACCGAAAATTTCTGACAAACAAATGATTCTTAAGAATTGCAAATTGACTGTCCACGTGTCTCAATAAGGGAAAGAAATAGGCGAAAATTATAACAATGCCTTAAAAAGCCAATTCACCAAAATAAAACACATTCTATGAACCCAGCGGCACAAAATTTTAAACAACTTATTGTTAAGAATTAAACAATTTACTAGTTAGCAATTTGCTAAATATTAAGCAATTTATTAAGCGACTCCAGAAATTTTAAGCCTTTTTTCGTTTTGTTAACTAGTAAATTGTTAATTTTTAATCTAAAAATGTCTAAGCAGTGACAGTTTGTGAAAATAAACAAAGCGAATACCCTTAAAGGGCCTATTTATTGGAATTCCCAACTGTTTACTGAACCATTCCATTCACTGCTCTTATAATAATAATTGTACAGGATTCATATGGCTTAGCAAATTGCTGAAGTTAAAGTAGCCATTCCGTGGTTTTAACTTTAGCAAAATGATAAGAGATAGTAATATGTTAAAATCGTTTAAGATTAGCTAAATCACCTTTTAAGCTTATCGTTTAAATTTTGCGCCAATATTTTTAACTCGCTGCAAGCAGAATTAATCAAATACAAATATAACTTGACTTCTTCTTAAAAATGGCAAGCTTTCCAATGGTAAAGTCAAAAATCACTTTTAATAATTCATTTTACAAAATCCAAAAATTTAAAGAGCAGCCTTAGTATTATTTTGTTTTGGTTTCAAATTATATCCTTAAACACCAAAACCTACCATAGGAAACTAAATATGTGTACACTTAGATATGTTCAATAAAATATAAAACTAAATATGAATACACCTAAAACTCTTATACAGGCAAGTGATATCCTTCTCAATAGTCTGCATCCTTATCAATAAATTTACGCAACCTATCAATGTCTGAGCATAAAAGAAATTATGATAAGAAATATAATAAAACATACCTACAAAAAGAATGAAAGTTTGATACTATCAATATAGGTACTTACATACATATACATGCATAAATAAAAGTCACGAACGGCTTTCGTGTTTAATGTCAATAATAATAATGACGAACGCGGCGCTGCTGAAGCTTGATTTCTTACATCACCTCTCTCCAACTAAATGTCTTCATATATCAAAGGGAATTGTAACCGCTAATAAAACTTTGAAGCGTGTCAATAATATATCGTATATCTTAACTATAATGAAACGATTTACGCTGAATAATAAATTTATAATCATGCAAAAATACCTCTTTACTTACAACAATTAATGATATAGTTAGTTTTGTTATTTTAAAAACTTTTATTGTTGTTGTTGTTTTATGTTTAATATATTTAAATTACATTCATCAACAAATCATCAGCATGATAATATATAGTGTATATAGTGAGAACTGAGAAGGAGGGTATTCTAAAATTTCATGGAAACAGATAGGGTATCTAGTATGTATGTAAATTTTTTATTGTTGCATATATAGCTAGAAAAGTCAAGTTATTGTGGGCGTTGGCTATTAATGATATGTTTCTGGTTAATAATAATTACAGTGAGTAAATTGTTTACTGCATACTTTTTTTTAAATAAATTCAAGGTATTTTAAAAAATGATTCAATATCTAATTATGAAAATATGAAGAAATTATCCTTAATTTATCTATTACAAAAATTCAATTCAATCATTAGACTTGATGTTTTTAGTGAGGAGATAGAAACAAATGTATACAAGTAAATATTAATCTTATTACTTTAAGAGCTCACCCACATCTTCTACTTTTTAATGTTTGTTTAAGGCTGTGAGTTAAAGCCTTCAAATGTATCAAACTAACATATGATTTCAACATTTAAGAAAGCTAAATTGTTTTCCTATCTGTCACTGGTGCATATATACATACATACATAGGTACATACAAGATGGGTAGGTAAATAAAAACAAACAGCATTTTAAACTTTCAAAAACAAATCGAAATCAAGAAACATCAATAAACAGACCGTAAGACAATAAAACTTAAGAAAATATTAATAATTTTCCCATGATTTTTATATACATATACTTTGGGGGTATACGGTTATAGCAGGTGACCAGACTTAACTTAACTTTGCTTGCTTTTGAATTTTACGTTTTGTGGATTTTTAGTTTTATTTTCAATCTGATCTTAAGCCAGGTTCTTCGTTAATGAAAGGATAAAAGTTTTACACACCACTTTACAGTAGGTTACATCTTTTTATCATACAGTTTTTCTCAGAGAATATTTCGACATCTTATGGATGAACGATTAAATTATTTATGAAATTGTTGTTAAGATATTTAAATCTCTCATGTTTTTCTATGCTTATGCTGTATTACCTTGCAGTCTTCACTGTGGTACCTTGTTTATAGCAACTAATGAATATTAGAAAAAGGTTTAAAAAGTAGTATTTTAAAAAGATATCTGTTTAATAAATTGAAGGTAATTAATAAATTGACTACAACACGCTCAAATAAGTTAATATATGTTTTATTTTATCTAATAATTTGTTTCGGTTAATTTTGTGAAATGTCAAAAAGAAACTAGTAAGTATCCCTGAAAAATATTTCAGGCTTATTAAATTTAAATATCAACTATTTGATTAATTATGTACAGGTTGTCTGGTTTCAGAGATACATTTTTTTAAATAGAACTATTTCAAAGAGTATTAGACGGTAAGTGAGGGGAGGGGGGTGAGTGGTGTCATTAGAATCAGTGATCATGCGGATTTCTCAGTCACGATGTCACACTGTTCAAGTGCATCGCGTGTTCGGCATCAAAGCATTTTTCAAAAGTAACGATTCTTGCGTAAATGCGCGTCGATAGGTTTTTTTACGAATAATTGATCTGCCGAGCGGAATTTAATTTGTTCGTAGGTGAAGAGTTTTCATGCAACTGTTTCGGCTATAAACACTCCACGACGAGACCCCAGTCGATCTTCAAGGGCTCTCGAAAACATTAAATTGGTTGAAGAGAGTTTACGTGAAAATCCACGACTTGTGATACGGAAAAGTCCCAGCCTCGGACTACCGAAAGAAGCGATTATTTATGGAATTTTAAAAATGGATTTAAAATTCCATCCATTGAAATTTAAAGCGTTCAAGAACTCAAATAAAGTGATTTTGTTCCACGCAAACATTTTTGTAAGACGATGTTGGAGCGTTTTCGTACGGTGAATCAATTTCTTTGGATTGACGATGCTCATTTTCATTTAAAAAACAAAACTGCCGTTACTGGTCTTCAAGAACCCATAACCTTCGACTGAAAAACCAAAGGCCATTGCATTGCCCCAGGGTAACTGGGAATAATCAAAATTTTTTTGAGAATAATTGGGGCCAGGCGGCAAATATCAATAGTGACAATTACCGACGCATGTTAACGGATTTCTCTTTGCCGAACCTCGAACTTATCCATATTTTTCATCGCACAAGTAGTTCCAACAGGATGGTGCTACCGCACACACGGCTAGAGACACGGGTAGCTTTAAAAAATGTATCAGTTGCTTTGGCAAAATTCTGTGGCCACCGAAGCCCTCCGACTTAACCCCAATGGATTTTTGTATGGGGATATCTCAAAGGGAGAGGTTACAGCAACAATCAGCTCAAGCTCAAGTGAACCTTAAAGAAAACATTCGTCGTGACTGCAGCGTGTAGCACGTAAAACAGTTTTAAACAGTATATGAAACTCGACGGAAGACGTTTGGATGACTCAATGTTTAAAAATTGTCTGTCGTTTAATATTTAAAATAAAACAATATTTCATATAGATTTTGTTTTATTTAACTAAGAAAATATAAATCTGCCGCCAGCCAGCCTGTATTGATATCAATAACATAGAAAACGTAGAACAAACAATTTAAGATTATCTCAATCCATTCCTGCACAAAACCACTTTTCGGCTCTTCCATATTAATATTCAAAAAATTATTCAAATCAATAAAACCAGTTGAACAAAAATTGAAAAAATTATGAATTGTGAAATATGGTCACCCCAATTTTTGACACTAACAACATGTTGCTGTTCTGTGTGGGCTTCGACATCATCGCTAACAAATTTAGAACAAGTTTATATTCATTTTTTTCCTGATGGGGCGCAGAGCATTGCTGTTTTTCGTCTCCACCCGCCACCACGCTCTGTCCTTGCAAATAAAGTAGTTGGCCGTCGTCGTCGTCATCATCGTCATAGTTATTATTAATTTTATTATTCTATAAGTTGTTCTACTTACATGCAGTTTATAGCAACATCACTTATAATAATTGTATAAAGAATATGCATAGATACATGTATCAAGAAAATGAAGAGAATAACATTTGACAGCTGTTGGGTCAGTTTGTTGAGATATACTATACGATTCATATACATAGATACTATTTGAAGCACATCACCCCCTTTATGAAACGGAATGTCCTCCATTAGTGTCATACAATATACCTAAATACATATTACGCCATCGCCAATATAATTTGACAAATCCGCTGACTTATACTCTTGGCAAGTTGTATAGATATCTATGTATGTATATATGTTATTTAATAGCCCTGACATTAAAAAAAAACTTAAATATGCCTGCTTGTTCAACTAGGTTGCTGTCCTACGAGAGTATATCTAAGATACTTTTAAATCCACATCACTATAGACCTCAGGTCAGCAAAGGCAGCTAGTCTTATGCATATGATCGTACTCTCCAAGATACATATGTACATCAATATGCGGGACCGTGTAAATTACATATCGCAATATTGCCGTCAATTTTTCGTATCTTTTTGCATACATTCATATATAGGTACGTACATATAGTTGGTGTCAGTTAAATTGGCCAAACAAGTCGTTTTTAAGATAAAGTCCACACAAGACATCAAGCCCAGGCGGATTTTCCTTCGTCGGTTTGTTTTTTGTTGTTTTATTTTTTAATTTTCAATTTTGAAAACGTTATTTAAAACGTCAACTTGTACCTATGCCTAACCTACCGACCAACCTCTCTATAGGTACGAGTTATAATAAAACGTGATACGCTTGAAGTTATCTTGAATTAAGTTTCATCTGAGTTTTACTTTTGCGCGCCAATAAGCAAGCTATAAAAGAAAAGACTAAGCAGATGATATTTTCCTTTTTTTTTCTCTCTTTAAGTAGGAAGATATGCCTTGCATTTGCTATGCTATGTACTTATATGAACTTGATTGCACTTAAAATTAACAAACGGACAATAAGTAGATATGTATATTATATTGTATATTGGGGAAGTACTTTTGATATCTTAATTGGTAGGATGCACTTTGTTTTATACTGTGGAGAGGTATCATTGACATGACATGCAAAATGATTGTAAAATAAAAGTGTAGATATCCAAGTGTTTTTCTAAAGAAGCTTTTTGTTTTTTTAAAGTTTATTTGATTAATTGATTAGAAGGATTTGCTCATCGTCGAGATGGTTTATAAATGTTTAAATATGGAACAGCTTTAAGATATAATAATGAAAAAGAGACCTTCTTGATGCAGACAAAGAAATTAACATGAACGCTAAAATTTTTAAACTTCATAGAAAGTTGGTCTTAAATATAATAATAATTATCAGTATTTTTATAAAGTTTTTCAATAAGGAATTTCAATTTGGCATTCAAAAATAAGAAGCAATCGATGTATTTCATTGAATTGAATATAAATGCTGGTGTGTCCCACAGCTCCTTTTTGAAACCCTGTGGAATTTAATGCTTTGAAAACACAATGCTGTCTTTATCGTTAATGCGAGATATACAACCTCTGTGAGTTTCACTTGAATCAACGAAACTGAAAAGCTCGATAATCTCAGTATGTTCATCAGCAACTATCTCTTGTGAAACGATCGAATCAGCGAAGTCGTCAAAAATCACACAAAATATTTGAAATTTCTAAGACAATACAAGAAATTTGTCTGTCCTTCTGATCTGGCTACAATTTACAAAACCTCGTCCCTCTCAGGGCTGGTGCTCCTGAAACTTACTAAACCCTCTTGTGCAGAATTAAAAAAAAGAGCGTTTTAAAAAGATTGTTGACAATATCATCATTAACTCATTAACGTCACTCGGACATCATCATAAAGTTTATTTCCTCAGAGTTTTTTTTAACGTAAGGACGGGTAGATGTTGAAGATGTCGATCGTGGCGTTTGCTGTGTGGCACGTAGCGCAGTCCTGCTGGAACTACATGTCGTATAGGTCCATATCTTTCAATTTAATTCATAAGAAATTAGTTATCATCGTAACTTTTTGAGGATGCATTATTACCTGGTGAACCTCGCGTGGGTTGGTGTAGTCCCATATACGGCAATTTTGGCTTAACATAGCCATTCATATAAAAATACGCCTCGTCACTAAAGATGATCTTTCGGCCAAAATTGGGATCCTCTTCCAAACGATTCGCAGCCCAGTCAGCGAACAAACAGCGTTGTCTATGGTCATGAATTTTGAGCTCCTGGGACAGTTGGATCTTGTACGCGTGTAGGCCTAAGTCCCAACGCAAAATTCGCCAATTTGAAGTCTGCAAAAGGCCGAGTTCTTCTGCACGGCGAGGAATAGGCTGCCTCGGCCGTGGCGATGTTCTGGGCCGATCTTGCGTTCCTTGAACATACGGGTATTGGTTAATTGTTTACTGAACCGGTCGTCTGAAATTTAGCCACCAAACGTTGAAGAGTCGACTGTGAAGGGCCACCACGTCTACCGTAAAATGAACGCAATGCGCTCAACGTGCTGTTCAATCGTGTAACTTGCCATGATGATTTGGCAACTGAATAATAAACAAATGATTTGACAGATGTCACCAAAACAAAATGGGCACCACGGGGCTCCAAAATCTACCAGCGCCAATTGAAAAACCCTTTATTTAACGAACTAACTTCTAGTTCCATTCAATCCCTTAAACAATATTTAACCTCGATGCTCGCGCTTCTAGGAATGCCCTTGACCACAGCTTCGATCGTACTATGCAGTACGGAGATTTTGTTTTGAGGCGTACTACGCGAATGTGAAATGCTTTGCCAAGCTCTATTTCTCCTGTCATTGCAATGTTCAAAAATTCAAAATAAATTTACACCGACACCTATATTTTAATTATTCCTACTTTTCCTAATGGTTACACTGTGTCTTTTTGGCATAATAAAGGTTAATACAAAACTTTGAGTATGCGGTAATAATACAAAAAAATATCATAAGGTGTGCCATTAACTGAACTTTGCCTTATTGCAAAAATCGGCGGGGAATCGATAAACTTGTGGTTTTGTCAAAATTACACCGCACACAATTTCGTCAAATCATTTACTTGTCCCAACAGCTCAAGGTTTTCAATAAATCTTAGTATTGTCAGTCGAGGGGGAGGTTTCATTCATGTCGACCCAAAAGTGCTGCAGTCGTACGAAATGTGACTATAAAATGTTCAGAATTATTTAAGTATTTTGTTCCAATTTCAATACGTTTTTGAAGCGTGTATCGTTTCATTTTTAGTAATCAGGTGGTTTTTCTTGTCAAAAATGTCAAAATATGGTAGCATCAAAAATGAAAGCTGACCAAATAGAGGATTATATAAAATGAAAGATCTGCCATGGTATTGGTCATCATACAGAAAGGATAATTTAAGGAACAATTTCCTAAACCCAGTTTTCATTTTAGATTAGGTAGAATAAGGAAGATACCTAATGACCCGCTATTAGCCTATAAAGCATTCCATTCAAACAAAAAAAAATAATCTATAAAATGTCCAAACAAAATGAAAATAATATAGTTCGTTCCATTGACATAGAAATCAAACCGTCAATTGAGACCTTTCACGCCGCCAATCAAGAGCACTGTACAGTGTACAGAGTTCAAATCCACACATCACATCTCTACAATATTGACTTAGAGTATATGCACCAATATATAGTGACTATCTATATGAAGCAGTAAGTTTTTTCATGCGCGCACGAGGCACTTTATCTGCCCCGCTATTACACTCAATAGGCACGATTTTATTTTTCTTTATGATTTCTTAAAGCATCAGCATGATGGAAAATGTTTCATTGCTGTTGCTGTATTATAGCAGGATATATAGGAATATAGTTTAACATTCATCCGTTTGGTTTCGTTCGTTCGTACAAATCTAAAATTCTCCGATAGACCTTCGCAGATAGACCGATTGACTTACTCGCACGTTTTACTTAACATCTTCATCGACGACGTCGTTGTTTGTCGTTGTCGTTGTCGTTTTCGTCGTCGTCGTCATCGTCGTCGCCAACAACGTCGAGCAACGTCGTCGTCGTACAGCTGTTGCAAAAACTATGTGTATAGTCGTTGCCATCGTACACAAGTATCGTTTTTATTCACCTAATCTTCAAGTGCCTATATTATGTTGCTAGAGTCATCATCATGCTCCATACAGCTTTACTCGTAACATGGATTTTGTACGGTGTATTTTATACACTTACAGTAAAGTGCATCACGGTTGCATAAAGTTCCCTATCTATGTAACACCTTAACCCTATATAGCTAAGGAGTATAGAGACGTGTAAAAGTACCTTCTGTACCCATATGAAGTTCGAAATCTAGATCCATATGCAAATGCGGAGGAATTTGAATCTCAAAACCGATCATCCAAACACACACACTCTTTTTTTACTCTGTCTAATATCTATGACTCTGCGCGTCTTCTATATCGTGAGTCTTCAATTTTTGAGTCTATCCAAGATGTCATTCTTCGCACTGCATCATGACGGTATGTTATCAATTTTTGCCCCCAAAGGAAAACTACATCAAATTGAAGCAGAAAGAAGAACGTCACCAATGAAATGAAGAAGAGAAATAAAAGACTATAGAAAGACTGCTCTCTGTTTTCTAAGTTTTAATACTAAGGAATATAATATACTAGCTTTTTACCCGCGGCTTCGCCCGCAGTGGAGAAATTAAATAAGTATGAGAGATAAAGGGTAAGGGTATAATAATAGAAATGAGTCAATATAATAACTAACTTTTATTGCTTGGCTGAGATCAACAATTTTTAAAAATTACTACAGACAATGAAGTTTCAACACCTTAATATATGCTTATTGAAATGCAACAACAAATGTTAAAATATATTTCACCGTAACAAAAATAAATAATTCTGAATTCTAACAATTTAAAAAAATAAAATACGAAAGTATTAATTTAAGATATTTGTATAGACAATGTTATAAGTTTTCCCGTCGGGTGCAAATATGTGTAAATTCCAAGCATTAGATACACGTGAACAGGCTACATAAAGTTGACCATGAGAGAAGCATGGGTTTTCTAAATGCACTCCTGCTACCTGTAATGTTTGTCCTTGTGCCTTGTTCATAGTAACAGCAAAGCTAAGCTTGACGGGAAACTGAACCCTTTTAAATTGGAATGGAAGGTCAGTGGGAATAATTGGTATCCGAGGTATTATAACACTATTTCCCTTACCGACACCTGTTAAAATAGTAGCACCAAGTATGTTCTGTCCCAATTTTGTTATCCGAAGCTTTGTTCCATTACATAGCCGAGGAACATCTAGATTTCGCATAAGCATTACTGGTACATTTAGTTTCAATTGAAGTTTATGTGACGACGGTACACCCGATAGTTCAAGTGAATTTAAAAACTCCACAGGATATGAAGTACTTAGTTCCGTATCCATAATTGTATCCATTGACAAATATTCCTTCATTTCTCCTTGAACCTCGTTTAAAATGTCAGTGTTGATCATATTTACAATTTCATTTCTTGGTGCTAATATTGCTCTTGCATACAACCACTGATCACTACACAAATTTTGTTGCAATTCCGGAAAAACATTAGCAATGAGATCCACATGACGATATTTTGACAAACAATTTTGGCATTTTTTCAAATAAAAGCAGAGTAAGAATTAACATCAGCGAGTAAGATCTAAAATAATAAAGTAACAGCTAACCACAAAAATTACGGATAACCTCAAAAATGTGAATAGTATTATAGTGAATAGTATTATGTAACGACAGAAGAAAATAACAATAAATATAGAAAAATTAGAAACAGTTGAAACTATATTCAATTGAATTAGATATTGTCGTCACCGTCGGTAATACAGTGGGTTGGTATTACAGTATTCAGGGTTGAACCTTCATTACTATGATGCTAGATGATGCTAGATGGCGTTGAAGTAGCTAAATTTGACGATATTTTGACAAACAATTTTCTTATTTTTCGTAATTTTTTTTTTTTTTAATAAAAAGTATCCTATATTACTTCTAATACCTTCAAGAGTGTATGTGCAAAGTTTCATGATGATCGGTTAAGTAGTTTTTGCGTGAAAGCGTAACAAACAAACTTACATTCGCATTTATAATATTATAAGTAATAAGTAATAAGTAATATAAGTAATAAGTAATAAGTAATAAGTAATAAGTAATAAGTAATAAGTAATAAGTAATAAGTAATAAGTAATAAGTAATAAGTAATAAGTAATAAGTAATAAGTATAAGTAAAGTAAAGTATGAAGTATGATTACTCAAATGAAAAGTTCAAGTTCGAAACGATCGAAACATTTTTAAAAATGGAAGATTTTTCTTCACAAAAGTACAAAAGTAGACGGCAGGGCGACATCTTCATTGATGAGGCTGAATGGCTTCGTCAATAAACAAAATATGAGGTATTGAGGAATTCATACGTACTCCATGAGTCATCATTGCATCCCGAAGAAATTATGGTTTCGTGTGGATCAAGACCGGCAAGTTACTGTCAATAGGGATCGCTACCGTTCAATTATAACCGAATATTTTTGGCCCCGTGGCATGATGGTTAGTGCGTTGGACTGTCATGAGGTATTGGGTTCGATCCCTGCCTATGACATCTAAAGTTTTTTTCACGGGTACTGCCATTTCCCAGGAATCGACAAATTCTCCAAGAGTATAATTCTTCTCATGAAAAGTGCTTTCTCAAATTAGCCGTTCGGAATCGGCTTAAAACAGTAGGTCCCCTCCATTCCTGACAACAGTACTCGCACACAGGAATGGTTGAGAGTTGTAAGTCAGAAGGCCCTAGTTCTCAACGGATTGTTGCGCCACTCAATTTATTTTTTAATTGGATGATATGGACTTGGAGGACATGTGGTTCCAACAGGACAATGCCACAAGTCACACAACGAATGTTACAATCAATTTATTGGAAACCAAGTTTGGAGAACGTTTTATCTCACGAAGTGGTCCAGTCGCTTGGCCACCTCGGTCGTGCGATTTGACGCCGTTAGACTATGGGGACTGTGGGGCTACGTTAAGTCTATGGTCTATGCCAACAAGCCAGTGACAATTGATGACCTTCGTACGAATATCGAACGTGAAATTGCAGCAGTATCGGCCGATTTATATGCTTGAAAACTGTCGAAAATTGGGTTCAGCGCCTAGACTTCTGCAAGCGTGCCCGTGGTGGCCATGCAAAAGAAATCGAGTTCTGTACATAATGGCATCGAACGTACTTTCACAGGAATAAAGAATTTCATTGATACCCAAAACCCTTTTTGTTTTATTTAAAAAACACTTTTGTAGCGTTCTTATTTACTTGATACATAACAATATCTTTGATGCATTGGTATTATGGCTATCAACTACCAACTTTGTTGATGAACTGTGAATTTTATCATTATTGTGAATGATTTTTTGACATACTTGGTATTACGGATTTCAAAAAAATAGATACACATCAATTTTCAAATCAACCAAAAATTTTTGGTTGATACGTCTCAAATACTTTTTAATTTTAGAAAAATAATAATAAAAGGTACGTTTTTTTGAATAAACTATAAATATAAAGAAACAGCGATTTGTATGCATTTTATTTATAAAATTAATTTTTATTGACGATGTTTAATTCGGTTGCTATAGGTATATTTTCGCATGCAAACAAAAATATTATATTTCAGGATTTTCAATGGCAAAATTAAATTTAAGGAATTATGACTTCGACTGAACTTCTGAAAGGAGTTATGATGAAGTTAACCCAATGGATTTGGACGAACACATGTAATAAGATACTTTTCTTTAATTCTTGCATTGGCTGATGAAACTTCCTTGCAGATTCATTCAAAACTTCAGGCTTTCCAAACAAGCCTTCCCGGAGGTGTTAACTGCTTTTTGTTGCTTACTTTTCTGCTCTTAAATAAAAGAATATTATACATAGAAACAAAGTAATTTTTTATAAAAGCAACTCACATTTTCGCACAAAGAATTTATTCTTTAGTTGCCAAAAAACAACAAATGAAACGTCAAACAAAATAAATAAAACTGATTCACAATGAATATTCACAAAATTACCAGTTGATACACATAATACCGATTTATCAAATAATTGATAGAAATTATCGACTATCAAATTGATACTCATAATAAGGCTGATTGAAAAACCCGATATTAGTACGGATTTTTCAAAAATTTAACTATCTTCACCTACTGACAGAAGTCACAGAAAAAGTGATTCACGTAGATTTGAAATCAATATTTATGTTTAGTATTGTATTTTTGTACCTTAAAATCTTAAATGTGTAAACCTTATCAGAAAGGCAACATAATTTCCATTGTTTTAAAGAGGTCTTTTTCAATGCTAGATAAAACAACTTTGTAAACTTTAGTATCTTTTTCTTTAATTTCGGTTCTCTTTTCCTTGTTATTATCTCTCTTTCGCATTTATTTCCTTTTTAATATGTCAAAGAAATTCTAAAAAATCATCATATATATTTTACTAAGCCATGTGTTAAGAAGAATCTTTGTTTTTGGAGAAATTCAAATAACTCATAATCCATCAGCCAATACCAAGCCATCAACTTCTAGTTTCTTTCTTCGATTACTGCCTTAAGTCTTTCTCTTCGTAGCTGTTAAGTCCAATAACCTTTAAATAAGCTTTCTAAACTGGGCCTTCTTATATTGCTATTCAATATTTGGAGTTAGTGAAACACCTTACTTAATTCTTCTAATTATCAGTGTGATTCGTTGGGTAGGCGTGCATCATAAACTTTAGTAGAAATATTGGCTAATTATTTCTTTTCTAATCTGTGTTTCGATTTGAACTGCTCATTGTAGATTTGAATTTTCTGTTAGCTCAAAACCTTGAGCAGTCTTCAAAAAAGTCTCAGATTGATTGTTTTTCTTATAATTTGTTGTATCAAACCAATAGCACCCTAAGTAAGACAAGGATTTATGCATCACAAAACGAAAACAAAATATCCATACAACTCGATTCCCAGACCTTTTGAAAATGCCAGAAGTATGGATGGGTCGGGAGTTGGCCAAGTGACGTTTATACTAAAACCTTTAAAAAAACAGCAACTCAAAGAAGCAGAGTCTGTTGCTGGTGATGTTCTTAGCCACATGTGTGATGGCCAAGGAGTTTTTTTTTTGTATTTTTGGTCTTTCTAGAGGTAGGTACTCTGTGAACCACACTAAAAGTATTGACAGCCACTTGGTCGGTCGGTTAGGAGAGGAAAGGACAGGAGTTAGAGTATAGAATTGAAGCAGCACTCTAAGAATGTATGTGTATATAAAATAACACACACATGCATTAGTATGAGTATCTGTGAAAAAGATTCCATATACTCGCAATGTATATTTCTTTATGCCCATGATGATGTTACGGAGCTCTGGAACACGTAAAACGATTAGGAAAATCGATGAAGCATGAGGATGTGTGCTTTTAACAGAAATGAAGTGCGGACAAGATTAAATCTTTTGAATGAATTGAGGTAAAGACCCATGGACACACAATATGTGGAGGAATCTATAATCACGTACGTGGTATGGATGGATAGAGGTATATTGTATGTATAGCCTCTACCTATAGGAGTACTGCATTATAGTGTTGTTGGAGTCGTTTCCAGACAATTTTGAGTATAGGGAATGGATTGGGTGGAATGTATTGTGTGTGTCCTATTTGAGTTCGATTCGCATTTCATCTAAACGTAACTCTTTTTACGTCTTCGTCTTTCTGTTCACTTAAAGATTCAACTCTGGCTGCAGAAACAATCGACTATGTGCAGAGAAGAACAAATAAAATCAGACGCTGGAAAACAAAACAAAAAAATAAGTTAAAACAGACAGACCTTTAAGGCACACATTTAATCATATAGCTTAAATGTAAATCTAGAACATACATATATAGGAGTGAAGTCAAATGCGTGCGAGTATAACATTTGAAAATGTCGTATAAGCCAGTCAAGCACACATGCGGATGTTCGACGCGCACGAGAATCGCGCGATGACAGCTGGAGATTTGATTTCGCACGAAAATATTCTCTTTGAAAATATATACTCTCGCAAATGATGGTACCCAGAACCTGAATCACTTGCAGTTATCATGCGTTTCGCAGAAATGTCAATGCCAAAAATAAAATAAAAACAATAAAAAAAAAACACTTTTAGTGGCCTTGATGATCTTTATGGGTACGTATGTATGTATATTGCATATGTATAGCGTGTAAAAGATACTCTGTTATGAATATCTATTCAATTTTTCCAGAACCCCAAAAGGATGTTTTCAAAATTTGTTATTTTTTGTTGGTTTTATTCAGATGGTTCATCATGCTATCGCTATCTCTCGATAAGAGTATAAGACGCTTAAAGAAAAAGTTTAATTTTTTTATATTAGGTTAGCAAAATTATTCAAATCCATTTGGATTAGTGTATTTTCTTATACCTTAAATGAAAGCTGATAACTTTTTCCTATTTGCTCCAGTCTTTCGATATTTCTGTGCCAACGGACGTACATATGTACACAAGCACACATCTTTAATAACCTTTTATTAAGGTTCTAGAGACCTTGAAACGTCGAGAAATTTAAAACATTTCAATTCGACAAATCGGACCAATTTACATATATAATTTCCAATGGGAAGTTGATAAATACAGGGTGGCGCACCAATTGTGCTACAATAAGAAATTCAAATAACTTTTTGTTTAATCATTGTATTTCATTTTTTTTTTTCATTGGATAGAAAATAAAATTTTATTTTAAATTGTTCATTCTTTTTAACCACACTCACCCAAATATTTGCGGCACCTGATCAAATAATTGTTCATCGCGGCCTTAAGGGTTGAAGTTGGGATTGCCTCAATTATTGTCATTATGGACTGCTTCAATTCAGTCAAATTCTTGGGTTTCGTTTTGTGCATCTCCTGTTTGACATAAACCCATACAAAAAAGTCTGGTGCAGTCAGGTCGGGTGACCTTGGGGACCAGCAAAAAGTGGAACCCTTTAAATAAATTTGTTTGAAAACGTCTTTGGGGCAATTCTTTGTAAAAAACTCATTCAACATATTAAAATGACTGTTCCCAATGACAGTTACTGTTACACCGTTTTCTTCAAAGATGGCCCGACAATGGGAGCGGTACGATTGATCGCAAACTAAAATCTCTTATAACGAAATCTCGCATTTTTAAAAATTTCACGCAAAACAAAATTTCGCATTTTTAAAATCTTACATAAGAAAATCTCGCATTTTCAAAATCCCGCAAACCAAAATTTCGCATTTTTAAAAAAATCTCGCTTCTGCATACAAATCTCGCTATAACAAAATCTCGCATTGTAAAAGTCGAAAAATTCGATCGAATTAAATCCTTTTAATCCTTAATCCAGTTGATCTTGAACACTATGAACAATTGATATAGAAGTCTAATATGCATATAACAAACTTTTCTATCTTTTTCTCATAAATAAACAACAAAAAAATAACAAAAACAAAACACAATAAATTCCCAGGAAAATCATTTAATTGAAAAATAAATTACTTCAATAGTTAACAAACAAAAAGTAAAGATAATATAAAAATTCCATACAAAAACAATAATTTTAAGATAGCGAGAGGTTTTGAGCTATGCTTCGCAAGTAATCAATTTTTGACAGTTGAAGTCGTTTTTTATATATAATACAATGATTACAATTTAAAGTAGTAAACAAGTAGATTATGCATAGGTAATATCAGACAGACTTATAATCACGCATTGAAATAAAATATTTATTAATTCGCGCGCGCGAATTAATAAATATTTTATTTCAATGCGTGATTTTAAATTGCGAGATTTTAGTTTGCGAGGTTTTAATGTTGCGAGCTTTCGTTAAGCGAGATTTTGTAATTGCGAGATTTCGATATAAGAGATTTCATAATGCGAGATTTTAAAAACGAGATTTTAAAATGCGGTCAATCCTACCCAACCCCCCGACAATACACCTTGTTGAAACTGCGCACCACACAGTTACTCGTACTGGGTGCAGTTTCGTGTCATGAAGCAGTTCTGGATATGATTCACTCCAAATACGGCTATTTTGCTTGTTTGCATTGCCGTTTAGGTTAAAATGGTCCTCATCAGATATGAACAATCAATTAATCCATGCGTTGTCTTCTTCGGCCATTGCAATGATTTTTCGGCAAAATTGGGTTTGTATGTATTGCCGATGCTAAATTGACGATTGTATCTTGAACACGAACATTGGGATCTCGGTGATACGGTCTTCGTTCGATCAGATTTGGCAAACATGTTTACCAGCCTCATAATTGTCCATCTACTCGGGGGAGTACCGCCAAACTCCCGCCTAAATTCCCTTTGAGCGGAAATGAACTGCAAAGCATGGTACCGTTGCACTGCCTAAATTATTTTTTCAGTATCCTAAGCATTCATTTTGATAAATCTAAATAGTAATCTGCAAAATAAAAAAAAAATAAGCCGATTGCTCACCCAAAAAAAGAAGTTATTACATTTTATATTTGTAGCACGATTCGTGTGCCACCCTGTAGATAAAAATACTTTTTTTGGCGCTATTGAAGAACTAGAGCCTTTTAAAGTTAAACAGATTGTGTACGTCCGAAAGGAATCAGTATTAACAATTATAGTTTAACTAAGAGTGTCCTTATGGGGCCAGTTATTTAGTTGTAAGTTATGGTTAAGTAAGCTAGTTTTAGGAATTTTTGCATAGCTTCAAGATAGTTTTAATAAGAAGAAATTAATGACTTACCATTCACGTGTGTGATTAATGTTGGTGATGCGAGATGCCCTCCCGAATTTGAACGGCGAATTTCGGAAATATCTTTTGGAGTTTTTGTCAATTTCTCGTAAAAACTTTGAAGCTGACACACGCTCGGCTTATACCAGACCACTGGCATGTTAATCCTACGCACATCACGGGAATAACTACTCCTAGAATGAAGCTAGAATATTAACATTGATCTCATTTTTTCGACACCAAGTGCTGTAAATATTAAATAGGACAGTTTCTTTAGGATACATGTACATTCTTCAAGATTACATTGAAGGACGATAAATATAATTTGCTTTTCTATAAATGTTTTCCAATATTTTGTGTTGCCTAAGATCAAACGCTGTTCTGAAGAAATAAGAAAATAAGCAACTTAATCAAATGCAAATAAAGTTTTCTAGGTGCAAGAAAACACCCTCAAGGTTTTGGTTAGTACATTTACCATCATTGATACCCGTATATTTCCGTTTAATAGTATAGTTGCTATCCAAGGTTAATAATGAGTTTGTATTAAAAATACAGATTTGAATCTTTATAAGTTTATTTCCTTCAAAGGTAGACATCCATAAATCCATTGTTTTTTTCGCATTCAAACTTATTTTCAGTCTTACAGATGTTCATTTTCCTTACTGAATAAATCGAATATATATACATAGATACAAAAGTTAAATATAGCCTCAGATATATTTACAGAGCTACATAATGATAATGATGATGATGAGGTACTCATTGATGTTGATTGTTATGATGATGATGATGCGGATGATCTGGCCTTTAAGTGGGCGCGTACCTACCGAGTCCGACTCGCTGAGTCCAAAGACGTTTCCTTCAAACAAAAGCTAATGAAAAAAAAACAGCGAACTGATATCTTCAGCCCAAGAGCTATATCCACGGCGGCGGCGTTATAGCGGCCAGCGCGGCGTTTTACCAAGCCAAGCATTAAATTTTAACGTTTTATTTATTTTCTTGATTGTTGTTGAATTTCCTTAAAAACCGTTCGCGTGCTGTATTACCAATATACCATCAACTCTCCTCGTAGTCCGGTATAGAAGCTTGCTGGAAAGATTATACCTACTTCTATAGATTTGTGGCCATCATCAGAGAGACAACGAGGAGAGGTTGGTTGCGGATCTATATAGTACAGTGAAGAACGCGAGCAACGGCTGGGCTGCGTCCAGGCCATCAGACCGGCCATGATATAAATGTACAGTAATCTGAAGTTAAAGCCTTTATAGTGTATAGCCTACAAACCAGGCCAAGCATTTTGTATGTCGTGATTTAATTTTTCCAATTTTTTTTTTGCATATATTTTATTTTTGTGTTGTTGTATTTTCTGTGCCGGCCAATGTGGTATATCTGGCTATCTAGCTATGTCCAGCTTGAGTCAGAGCCAGAGCCACAGAGCCTGTGAATGGATTCGACTGAAAAGAACGACCGGAGCTAAATGTTGCGGATTAAGTTGTGAATCGTGATTGCAAGGCAAGTGTCTGCCAGTGGGCATATTGATCATTTTATATATGTATGTATATAAGCTATACACGCATATAACACAACATAACCTTTTATATAACCACGATGATACGGTTAAGATAAGTGCCCATAGTGCTTCAAAGCAGCCTATATTATATAGTTACCATTTTCTGTTGTTTTATTGAAGACCCACAAAGAGTGCAACACCAGAATTGCCAGATAGGAATGCGCGCGCTACGCTATGCTATTTATTTTATTTCATTCTTTTTAATTCATTTATGTTATAGTTTAATCGGTATTTTATACAAGGGGGCTATACTGGCATGTGTGCAGCACTGAATTTCAGAGCACACATCACTGATGAGAAATTCAAGGAGGAAACGAAAACGAATCAATATCCCTTCATCCTCCACGAAAAATAAACCGAATAATCTAAAGGTATCCATCCATATAAACATATAGCCCCCCACAAGATGTTTAAAAGATGATTACAGCAGTCTTTTGGTTTTATTGTTTTGGGGCGCAATTTGTAAGTTTTTTATATTCCTTAAGTTAAGAGGTCGAAAATTGCACACCACCAGCATTTCATTATAACAAAAAGGAAACATTTAAAAAAAAGTAAAAAGGAGGTGGATACAGTTGTTGTTGATGTGTGGATATAGATACTTTTTTTTGGCCAATGGCTATAATGTTGGTAGGTTGGGAAGGTATAAGTATCCAGCTGGTAAAATTGTTATGAATTGCGATGCTAATCACTTATAATCGTTTAATGCATTTCAAAACTTAGAATTATGAGAGCTTAATAATGGAAGTTCACACGTTGTTTAAGAGGGAAGGGAATTGATTGTTTTTTTTTTCAATGTTATTTATTATTTATGTTGGTTAAATGGTTATATTCGATGTAGTTGTTTTAAGGTAATATTTTTAAGCAAATTATACACAAATTAATAAAGTTTTAGATAATATTGCCTTAATCCCCATCGAGACTTCTCTGTGGTGTGCATCCAAATTTTCAATTCCACATTCCTCGGCAGCATGGATTAGACTGTATTTGACCGATATGACATGACTTTTATATTGGCTTTGATGATTATTGCTGGTTTTGGCTTACTCAAATAGACCTTACACTCCAGAAAATGAAGGCAAATATCTTACAGGGTCACATAACACGATTTATGTGGCTAGGTTACATCTCTCATAAGTTTTCTAGAATCGCTCATAAAGTAAATCCTATTGTATTGAGCTGTTTTTAGGACATAGTGACGTCCTGTCCAATAACACCACAAGCCATTGAACATTTTTGATGCGGATCTCATGTGGTTTGACATTGCCTGAAATTTGAAATGTATGTTTTTTGACGTTGATGTATCAATTGACGTATCCTAAGACGATTTTGTTGATGAATATAGATGTTTATTCTCAACTACTCCAGAAACAATTTAGCAATCATACCCTGTTGTTTTTGGTCAAATCCCTTCAGTTTTTAGATCACTCAAATATGCATGTATGCAGTTCCAAGTCATGTAGACAATTTCTAACACCTCTTGATAGATTTAGCAAACAAATAGCTGCAAGCTCTGCTATTCGCCTCAAAGCTTCGTCGCAGTGGATTAGCAACAACAATGGCCACTCCGTAATTCTTAAGTATTTAGAATCTATTCCAAAGCACGCAGATTACACCATCCCCCGCAATTGGAATTCGACATAAACTTCCAGAGTTCTATGCCCTCCAGATCTTGCTGGTAGGATAGGGCATTCCTAGAAGACGAGTTAGACCACAATTTTAAAGATGTAGCTTGAAGCTTCAATAATATGGCTATATCAACTATATAAAAGTTCGGAAGTCTCTATTGAAAGACCCTTCACAAACCCACAATTCTAATTTCTTTCCTAATTCCTACCTTCACACCTAACTTCCATATAGAAAAAAAAAGTTAATAATAATAATAACCATCTGACAGTGCTGACATCCGCAACTGTTCGATAGCATAAGGCCTTGTCATCTGCATATGTGTATCTTTACACATACATACATATATATGTATATGTGTATGGACTTGACACAATCTAACGAAGATGGACACGGCCAACTCTAATTTTCTATTTCAAAAATGCCAGCTGTTTCACCCCATATCCTATCTATGTAGCTATACCCTAGAAAGAAAAAAAATTATCTAAAGAGGAAACATCTTAAGCAAATGAAGTTACAAAAATAAGAAAAGAAAAACACAACACAGAAAAAGAAAATGTATGCAGAACCAAATTCAATATTTAAATTGAAATTCATGCAGTTGTTAGTTATAGTTCTTTGTATAGAAGATATTCACTTTCAGAAACCTTTAAAAAACAGGATATTGTACCCAGGCCCAGGATGTTTTATAATTTGTCCCCCTTTTTGTTAGGTACATCGCCTTATAGACGACGATGATGACGATGACGATGACGATGACGACGACGTCCAGCAGTGTATTATACAATTTATATCCTGAATCCTGATGATACTGTATACTGTGGTGTTTCAACACGCTGATGGTGATAGCAATGTAATCTCAGACATCTTTCAAAAAAAACTCTCTTTACTCTTCTCCTGTTCCTGCTTCTGGATTTGGGTATGGGTTGTATAACCTACATTCATAGGGCTATATTCACACAAAACCGTAAAATAGAGGAGAAAATATGCCTATCTAATGGCTCAGCTCAGCCATACTCAGTTGAAGCAAAAGTCGAGTAGAGTATAGGTCCAACACACAAGGCACTATACTCTACTGTTCTGTTCAGTTCATGTGGCATGAACGTCATTTTAGTCAGAAAAATCCTTGAACACAATTCCTCTTCGTTGGTTGATGTTTTATTTTTTTTCTTCTTTTATTTTTGTTGCTTTTTGATAATTTTTCCAACAGAAAAGTATGAAATCTGCCGGCACAGGACGATATGGCAGCACAAACAAGAAAAAAGAAAAACTTATCTACAAATATGTCTATGGTCGTATAAGTGTGTGTGTGCGAGTGTTTGTGTGAGTGTTTGTGTGTGCAAAGAGTCAGAAATACGAAAGGAAGGAATCGAGGTGACAGGCGTGGCTTGATTTCTATTTCAGGGGTTGATGACTTTGATTTATGAACCCTGCCTGGAACATGGCATTTTCACTTTTCATTAGCGTGCGTTGCATTTTTCTAACATTGACACAAACATGCTTTCTCAGTACGTAACCCAGAGTATACCTTACCTACGAATGATGGTACATACTCGTAGTAGGTAGTAATAGTACCTTACTTACTTATATCCTTTCCTATACGCATATCAGGCGATGTGAAATTCAGATGCCATTTGGTAAATTGCTCAAATGGACAGGTTCTGCTTGAAAGGATATTATTACCAGACTTACGTTACTTTTTTTTATGTTTTTGTGTCATGTTACACCTCTCTCCTGATATGATGAAACAAAGCACTTCAATTAGGATTCTTATTAACTAATACTGTTCAGAAGAGTGGCCTTGTAAAGGAACGAAGAAAAAAAAAAGATGTCAAAAAGTTTTGCTTTTAGGGCTTTTATGGGAGGCTTCTTCAAGGATAAAGTTAAACGATAGGTGGGAGGAAATACTTATAATACTTTAAAATTCTGTTAAGGTGAATAAAGATTAGGTAGGTAGATACTTAAGTGTCTTAAAGTGTAACACTTACTTCAAACTAATTTCCCTCCCTATTTTCCCCTTGAAGGAAATTTAGTTCTCATATCAGAAATCAATACTTTTTGGTGTTGGAACACAATATTAAGCATCTAGGCATTGGTTGATGAAAAATGAGACTTTCTAATAAATGTATGAGCTTCCTTTTTTATGTGAAAAGATTATATTTTTCAGGACATTTTCGACGAATACTATACAACACATATATAAGTTTGTTTTCAAATTAACAATTTGACAGGGGTATTATATAAACTCAAAGCACTAACCGCATCACATAAAAAGGGAATCTCATATAGATCTCTTTCTATCTCTAGAGATTACGACCTTTATTTTGCTCATTTATTCTGGTTTTAAAGCAAAGTTACTGTAGGTCTAATATCTACCAATAGTCTAGGATATGTCTGGGTAGGTTTTCATTTTAATGAGTTGTGTGGTTACTTTTTTATTTTTGAAACGAAGGTCAAATGACAAAAAGCATTCAATGTTCGGCATTATTTCCTCCCTTTTTTTGGGATGATGATGTTTTGAAATTCTATATTCACTTGTACGTAACTTTCCAATTAATTTATTTCAGTAATGATGATTCCATGTATTTTATTTATTTAATACTTATTTGGGCTATTTTTGCTGAAAGAATTACGATTTATTGTTCCCTTTTTTTAAAATCTCTTGTTTAAGAGCTTAAAGGTTAAATTAAACATCCATTTTAATAAAATGACATTTCACTCCTTTTTTATTCGCTTAAAAGTTTCTGTCGAAAAATGTTTTTATGATTTGAATAGTCCTCAAATATTGTAGTTCAAGTAAGTAGCTCAATATTTATATTCCCTCATACAATTAATTTGACAGCTGTCACTTTAAAATTAGTAATTTAGTAAAAGTGGAAGACAAAATGAAGAGTAGGATGCGACCCAGATTATTGATAACTGCCCATTGGTGAATTGAAGATAAAGCTGTGTTGTAACGAGATACTCGAAAGGTTCAACTAATTTTTAGCGTGAAATTAAACCAGTTGATATTAAAGTTGTAGGTAGTCTTTGTGAAGGTGATTACACAAACGGTTGTCTTCCGGCATGTAGAGGCTGCGTTTCTCAGAAAAAGTGCATCAAAGTAAAACTTTTCCAAAAATTGAAATAGGTAGGGAAACCACTTGAAATGCATTGCATCTTGACGCCTACGACTCGCTGATCTCAAATATGGTATCGACAGATGCCTAGGTGGCCGCATTATCCCTGCAGAGGTCGCTGAAAACGCGTTTATTACGTTTTTCGAAATTTTTCGAAAAATTTTGAAATTGGTCTCATCCGGAAGCCCTCGAATCCCTAATTGCGAACATGAATATGACAGTATATGACAGACATCCATGTGGCCGAATTTTTGCAGCAGACATCTCCGAAAATGCACAGTTTTCCAGTTTACAACCAACTGAACACCGAATTATTATTTCAAATTAGTTTTTAGTAATGTGATTTTGAGGGAAATAGCTTCTGTTATATATGTTAACATTAAGTTAACGATTTTTAATCCCAACAAATTAAAGTTTTATCCAAACCAAACCCTAGAATATCACTATAAAAGTCGAGAATGCTTAATAGTATTTTATCAATTGTATTGTATTTCATTTCTTGAAATGAATGTTAGTTAAAAAGGGTTTCTTGAAATCTTTGTCAGTACAAAGGGTTTGGTTTCCGAAAAAAAAAAACAACAAATTTCTGGCGTCGAAGTTTAGCCACACTTAAAAAGAAACACAAACAAAATCGCAGAAATTATTAGTGGTGTATCGATCTCTATATGGTTTCAATTTTGCAGACACAAATCAACGTTCACACTGTCAAGTATGTCATTCTGTGTAAAAAACATATGCAGCAGTTTAATTTTTCTGCAAGTTCTGCTAAGCTTGTGTTTCTGTCATATATATGTATGCCGACGACTTTCAACTTTTCTTCAATTGTCGTCTTGAACTCATTGAGCATGGTGCCTCTATATCATACCTTGACAAAACTTCAAATTGGTCTAGCTAAAATGGTCTTTTCTTGAACCCTAACAAATCAAAATGCTTAGTGATTTCTAAAGGGTGTCCCAAAATTAACGCAAGATTTGAATTAAATAGAAAACGCCGTTTTTAGTCTTTTGATAGTTATATTTTTATTAACTCGTAAAGTACATAGGATAGGGTTATGTATGGAATAACACATCGGACAAATGGCCTCCACGGCTTTGCATGCACATGCGCACTCTTTTGTTGAAATTTTCCATGACCATTCTGCATAAATGTGGCTGAATTTCGTTGATGCAGCGTTGAATCTCCTCCTTTAATGCACGGGTGGTTGTGGGCTTGTTGACATAGACTTGTGATTTCAAATAACCCCATAAAAAGAAGTCTAATGGTGTTAAATCACACGATCTAGGAGGCCAATTTTGATCACCGAAACGAGAGAGTACACGACCTGGAAATGTCTCATGCAGTAATTGAATTGTTTCACGGGCTGTATGACATGTGGCACCGTCTTGTTGAAACCACATATTGGACACATCAATATCATCCAATTTTGGCAGAAAGAACTGTGTAATCATGTCGCGATATCGAGCACCAGTAACAGTCACTGCTTGACCAGCATCATTTTCAAAAAAATATGGCCCAATTATTCCTCCAGCCCAAAATCCACACCATACAGTCACGCGTTGTGGATGCATTTGTTTTTCGACAATCACATGTGGGTTCTCCGAACCCCAAATGCGGCAATTTTGGCGATTGACAAAGCCATCAAGATGAAAATGTGCTTCATCGCTTAGGATGATTTTGCTCGAAAAATCAGCCGCCAAGCTTTCACTATTTTTGAAATATTCTTTAATAATGAAGACACGTTGTTTTATCGTGTAACGCTCCATTTTTAATAACCCTATACTGTTAGCTGTCAAATTGCTTTTTTTTCAGGGTTGCCAACACTTCACTGCACAAATGGCGGCAAATTCAAATCTTGCGTTAATTTTGGGACACCCTTTATAAAGATTCTGAATCTCGCTTATTTTCCTTCGATTTTGTTAGGTAATGCCCCCATTGAATATGTAGAATCTGCTAAAAATGTTGGTGTTAACTTTAACCGCTCTCTTACATGGGACAATAATATCAACGGAATTATAGGCATAGTTAATGGTGCCCTACGTACTTTGTGGATAACCCAGTATTTAACATTAGTAAACACACGCATTTTACTTGCCAAGACTTTGTTAATACCAATTTTAATATATATTTGTGAATTATCCTATTACAACTGTAGTTATGATAGTAAACGTAAACTTAGTGTTGCTTTTAATAATATTGTTCGCTATGTTTTCAGCATACAAAGATATGACAGTGTATCTATACAATTTTGCTACCCTGCTGCTAGATATGTATATCCTTTGATAATTACCTTAAGTTTCGTAATTTGTTGCTACTCTCTGATTTACTGCTTACACACCAACCACAATACTGTTTTGACAAAATTAATTTCCCTACCTTTAGAAGATCTCGTCTGAGATCTCTCGTCAATTGATTCATCTTCGCTATACATGTTTAACATCCGAACGTCAATTTTGTATAAACTCAGTTAGAATGTGGAACTCCCTCTCACGCGCTATTAAGGATATACAAAACGTTATAAGAATTAAAAAGGCTCTAAAAGATTATATTTAAAATAGCATTTAAATATTTTAAATTATGTTATTCAATTGTCTTCTTCTTATCAATGTTTCGCTTGCTCTACCAAACTGTGATATTAGCTTGTAACTATTTTATAAGATATTCTATCTTATACAGTTACTAAGCGAATAAATAAAATGTATTTAATAACTAATACATAAAATGAAAATGAAAAAAAAGAAAAGGAATCCGAAACGTACGGACGTCTTTCTAAAAAAAAATATGCATTTAGATTCAAGTGACGTTGAAACGTTAAAAAATGTAAAAATTTTCAATTCGAAAAATTGACTTGATTACAATACTTGACAATTCAAAGTTTAAAATACTGATACAAATTTATCACGATCAATTTCATACGTTGTGAGACGAAGAAGAAAAAGGTTTAAACAAAAATTGCATTCCAACATTCCAAAAAAAACATTTTTTTGATAAAAATGAAAGCATTTAAAAACACAAGCCGTTCTATAGTCGGAGAGCCTTTAATAGTTTTAAATGACTTTATTTCCCATAGGTTAAAAAAAATACGACTTAATCTTAGAACAAGCTAAAAATTGCTCATCCCACTTCATCACATCCCCCTATAACTTTCAACAAACAGAATTTGAGTTACAAAAAAATTGAATAGGACAAGAAACAAGTATTTAATGTGCCTTTGGTTGGCCACATGCTATAAATGTATGACATGTGACTGCAAAGCAAAAATTCGTTGTTAGTGACAATAAATTATTACTTTTCGATAAAAACGCATGCCGATTACTTTCTTCTTTTATTTTTTGGTTTTGTGCTTGCGAAATAGCAGAGGTACATTTTCCCTTTCACCACATGACTGTTTCCGACTTTCAAAAAATATAAATAAAAATAACCTAGGAACAGAGAACATTTTCGCACCCCTATCTATCTGTATGTATGTATGAATGACGATAAGGGCTATGTATATTTGTATATTCTTCCATATTGGGCCGTATATCCGGTGCTGATGGCAAAAGCATAACCCTGTGCAAAAGCAGAAGCACTCGCCTAAATGAGCATCAGAGCACATATTCGTTTAACTAGCGCCCTTATATTTTTTGGCAAAAACGAAAAACAAAATGCATCACAACTTTCCAACACACTAACAACAAAGGAATAGCTGTAACTGGGATATAAAGGACAACAATGGCGACATCTACAAAAACCGGAACAAAGCCAAAATTGCAAAAAAAAAAACAATACTCAAAAAAACAACAACAGCCATTGCGGGGGGATGTCTATATGAATGCACCCTTATCATGTTGTGTGCTGATTGAAAACGGTTCCGTTGGCTGATTAAAAAATATCGCCATCAATTAAAAGTAAGTGAATGTGTGATGCTGCAGAAGTGCAGATACATGGCAGGTATAGGGATGTGGGGTGAAAGTAAATTCAGGACAAAAGTCACCATCATGGTACTCTGGGATGACACGCGTTTCATGTCGCAATTTCGCATGGCTACGTTACCTTTACTAGGTAGGTTGGTATACAGCAGAACATCCTGAATTCGCGCATCTCGAATCAAATCCGTTAATTTTTTACTATTGTTATTTTTGTTATTGCGTGATGGAGTTTTTTGTTTCTGGAACTCAAAATAATTTTACGTTATTGTAAAATTCGCCATAAATCAATGTTCGATTCGATTGAGAGAGTAGGTATGCGATGTGTACTCTTTTACACGGAGACTGAAATGTTGTGCGAAGAATTCAGAAACCGTAAAAAAGGATATCAACGCTAAAGGATGCTGGTTCTTGTATCTAGTGTTGGCTGTTTGGCTGGTTGGCGTGTGTTTGCGGAAAGTATGATGATGTAGTGAATACATCCGTCTGTCGTCTCTGTTTTGTTGTCATTCGTGCGCGATGTAATGTTTTTTTTTTTTTTTTTTAAGGACGAACCTACCTACGGATAACAGAACAGTTCGCTCGGTGCTATTTTCTTTAAAGTTGTTATTTTATATTTATATCATTTCACGGTTTTCAATTACTTTCATTATTGGAATCGAATGTTCTGTACGAGGTGGTTACACATTTTTTTATGTTGAGAGTGTGGTAATGGAAGCATTCAGCATATCAACCGCAAAATGAGGGCATGAATTTGTTGATGAGGCAAAATTTATTTCCAACAACAACTGTCGATATAGCACGGTATATTATTATTATTCGTAGGTAGGTAGGTACGTAGATATACCTACCTTATGCCGGGCTTTATACCTACATAAGTATACTCTGAGCTCTATGGATATCGATTGGGCATTTTACTTAATAGATTTCAATTCATTGAAGTGATATATGTACATACATATGTATGCCTATATATTTCTTTTCTATATCGAGTCATATAAAAATATGATTTATGATGAGGTGTGACTTTAAAAGGTATCGATTAGTAAAAATTGGTTTATGTTTATACCTACCTACGTATACGTTGAAGTATAGACAACATCAGGTTGGAGTGTGTCTACATATACGAGTATCTACTCACTTATAATATGTAGCTGTATTTTAAAGTTACCTTAGATATATGATTAATTTTTATTTTATTCAATTAAGTTGGGTATGAGTAGGTATTTGCAAAACGGTTGAATGGTTTTAAAGAATACGTAAACATAAACAACGATGCAATTGTGCTAAATACAAAGTTAAATACCTTACCAATTCAAGTTAAACTTTGAACAACAGTTTTCATAGAAATTAATTTTATAACAATGAAATGTTGGTTTTTCTAAGATAATTAGGCTACCGTGTCTCTATGTTTACATCATTTTTCAAATTTGTTGATACAATAAAAAATCAGAAATATCTTCTGATTACAAAAACGTGTGTCAAAGACGATTTGGTTGCAGACTTTTTATTGCCAGACGCACTTTAATAGTTTTTTAAATGCATTTTGCAACATAAAACCTCAAAACTTTTTTTCTGTAGGTATCAGAAAACTTTTTCGGGTTAGAATGTGCATCTAAGATGACCTTATAGGGATGCATCTTGAATGAAAATTAAACATTTTATTTGAAAATAGATTTTATAGAAAAAATCATTCATCATCAGATTCATCGGATGAAATATTCAAAGTAATACAAAGTTTACAAAGTTTAAAATGGTTTCTGGAACCGAAATTCTGTTGTTAAAGCATTTAAGTTTTACAGTATGTTATCCTTTATTGTCCAGCCACAGTAAAATGGTGAAAACTTTATGTCTGTAAATGTTGCCGCATTTTCCAATTTAGTTGAAACGATTTATTTGTTGCAATAAAACTCTTCTACTTGGCATCAATAATCTTCCTTCAAAACCAGCAGATAAAATGTTTAAGCAGAAATATTTAAAACTCTCAACTAACTTTCAATGTTTTTAATTTTTTTTTCCGAAGTTGGTTTGCTTGTTTTTCAAAACAACTCATATCGTACTAAATTTACTTAAAGGCGGTTGATTTATAAAATGTGCAAACAAATTCTTGATGTTTTGGTATATAATTCTTTTGGTTATAGCTTTAATCTGAAGAAAGCTTAATATGCATCTGGCAAAGCAAAAGGCTGAAAGTAAAAAATTTTGGACACACATTTTTGTAATCAAGTTTTTTTCAGATTTTTTGATAATACCATTTTCCAACGAATGGTGGTATATCACATTCACCTCAAAGAATTTTGGTTCTCACTCCAAAAAATTGCTACCAGCTTTAGGTGAGTAAAAATGTCGACTTTATATAAATTTCATTTAACATGCACGTTGCGGCATCAAGTGCTTTGATAACAAATAAAAGGTTATTTTGACAATGACAGTTGTTTTTTGCTCAAAATTTTGAAAGAAAGTAAGTATCATACATCCATTGAACGATATAAGTCACTTTACATTTAAGCACTTTTTGGAAACATTAAAAACTTTTTTCAAGGCAAATGCTGTGTAGCCCAAAGACCTCGTTTTTTTGTTAAATAAGTTTTGGCCGAAATGAAGCATCAAGACCTATCCAAGTTTGTACAAAAAGTTGTAAGGACTGAATTGTTGCTGCTTTAGCCGCGTGTGTGAGACTCAAATCACGAAAATAAACTCACCATCGATCTCAATAGCTCAAAATTTCAAGCACTAACCTGAAAAGAATTCTGCGCAATACCTCGGATTATATTCTTACAAGATATAATTGCGCTAGAAATTTAAGGCTCGCGGACATCCGCTTCGTTATAGCTTAGCAGTTTGGGCCTTAGAATAGCTTGAATTATACACACATTTTGGGTGAAAGATCATCTTTTCTGACAGTGCTCATTTTTCCTTCGGATTGGCCGTTACTTAAGGTGGCGCAACAATCCATAGAAAACCAGGGCCTAGTTACTAACAACTCCCATCCAATTTTGTGTGCGATTCATGCCGGGGATGGAGGGTTTATACAAATTGTATGCCTAATCCGAATGGCTAATTTGAGAAAAGCACTTTTCATGAACTACTATTGGAGGATTTGTCAATTCCTCGCAAGAGGCAGTACCTGTAAAAAAAAACGTTTAGGTGGTACAGGCAGGGATTAAACTCAAGACCTCTGGCATGACATTCCTAGGCACTAATCATCACGCCACGGGTACTACGGCCGTTGCGTTAGAAAACAAAATTACTGCATTCCTATTAAGGAATACTTTTGTAAGTGAGGATTGCGCGGAGTGAGACACTTTTTTTTTTACTAAAATTGAAGACTTGGATTTAGATGATCTCAGCTCATGATAACAAATGGCCTTAGGGCACATATCACTTATTATTTTTATAGCCCAAAAAATTCGTTGCCTTCAGAATAGTTTTATACTAAAATAATGACGTTTTGATATTTAGTAAAATAAATTATCTACTGTATACTGTTTAAATTTCAAAGTTCTTTAAATTACGTTCAGCAACATTCAAAAACTTATCAAATGTAAATTCTTCAAGGTACCAATGGAAATTTATCAGTGTTGCTCGCATCCTTTTCTTATTTTAAATTGTATGCTCTAATTTGAATAATTTTCTGTGACCATTTCATATAACACGTATTTTAACAACATAAACCTTTTTTTTTTTTTCTATTTTCAGGTAATATCAACAAAATTCGTTTCACACCTTTATCTTATATACAAAATTACGGTAAGCTAAAAAGAATAACAAAAGTACCTATACCGAATCACTCACAGAACTCATTAAACAATGAGTTCACAATATAATATACAGTTGGCTGATATGGAAGATATGAAAACATAAGAACACCTTGCAACAATTGCATAATGTTGACCAAACACAGGATTTTCCAATTTGGCAAAGGACAATTTGTTATCCTTTTTTCTATTTTTGTATATCCTTTCAAGGTGGCATGTCGCAACAAAACGTCAACATTTTAAGAATATATTTAAATCTTTTGTTCTAGAATACTATGCACTTACATAACCGACTTACAATATATGTACTTACCTATCTACCTGCGACTTGTCTTATTATGTTTTTGTATAGAAATTGGCAATAGAATAGAAAAATTTAGATTTTCCCAAATAAAACTCCAAACGAAAAAATTAGAAAGTTGTCCTTGATATTTTGAATGATGTCCTGCACCTAATATTCTCGAAATAGGCTTAGCAAAAGGACCTTTACAATTTTCTACACTTTCGCTTGTTTATTGTTTTTTTTTTTTTTAATTCACTCAGAGTTTTGATGTTTCATGAAACATTATGCAATATTTTTGTTTGAACTCCAAGTGAAGTAGGTAGCCTGATGAGCGATGTATCAAGGTCAAATGAAAGTGCAAGGAAGTATAGATAGCTCTAAGTGTTAAACATATATGTACATAATAAACTAATGTCTGACCCAAGGACATATTGATCATTAAACACACTATCTACGTAATATTTTAAAAATTGTGTAAATTACTTTGTTTGGTTTAAGGTCATTTCGTAAGTTGTGTACTACACAGAGTCTGAATTTTTGTCTCGCAGTGTGTCGTATTGGTCATTTTTGTATATAATAGCTTACGCAATAATTACAATATTAGCTAAATGGTCAAACAAAACAATTTTAAATCTTATGTAGATATTATGTTTTGTGTAGTTTAATTTTGATTCCACAGGCGAGATAAGTGACTTTTAAATGACCTTATGCACATTTTTAAGTCTGGCTTTTAATGGAATAATGTTGTATGTTGAATTTAAAGATCTTTTTTGTTTTGTTGAAATGAATAACAAAAGCAAAAAGAATTGTTCCTATTAAACTCAAGGTTAAGTACGAACAAAAAAATGTTCACAAATTCAAATATTGTAAGCGTAGATAAATTAAATGTACAGTACATATTTATGCCATTAGTCATAGCGTTATTCATAGAATTTTAGGTACAAGGTTAAAAAGCAAAAAATTGCAACAAACCAAATCATACATACGTGAGTATAACACAAAGTTGTAAGCTTTAAATTAATCTCAACACATTTTGTCTAAATAATTAATAAAGAGTAGAAAAATGTGTAAAATAAATTCTTACAGATTATTTTATAAATCCAGTTTGTACTTATGTATAACGTGTTACCATAGTGTACGAACCTAACCTTCGGAATTGATCTTAAATTTAATTCCTTCTCGTTGGCTCAATTGATCCCTTAAGTTAGAAGTTTGGTAGTTTATTTAAGTAGATTACAATTTTTTCACATTGAACGAACCCATAACCGGAAACTTTATAATTCTCCAAACGGTCATCAATTAGAGCCCTATGAACACCACAAATCACTAATATGTATGCATTGTAAGATTCTAATGTAAGAAAAGTATGCACTAAAAATAATTAAATAAAATACTTTAAATATATTTTGTAGCTCAAAAATATTATGGAACTACGTACATATATCGCATCAAGTGTACACTGCCAACCACTAGGATGAGGCTACACATTTTTGAATTGCTTTTGCTTTTTATAGCTGGTGGAAGTGTTATATCCGGAAACTTTTACTACCTGTGAATAGGTACGTGATTCGCCATAAAAATATTATAAAAGTTAAGTGTAAATTGGAAACGAGCGATGCTTTTCATTTTTGGAAATGACAGTTCCAGCTAACATTTATAGTTCTTTTCGTTCATTTTTGTAGACAAAAACTAAAAGTCGACTGTGTTATACTAGGTTATAGCTCTCCACACCATTACACCTGATGTACGGATAGATGTCTTTCCAAAATATTCTCATCCTTTCTCGGATCATGGAATTATAAGTTGTAACCACACCGTCTCGTCAAGGTTAAATAAGGTTAAACCCGAAAAGACAACGCGTTTTCATTCACTGCTCCAAGTAACATGCTCTCTTGCAAAATTAATTCCCTTTGAACCGTTGTTATTCTGGCTGATATACTTAGCTTCTGGCCCTTATTTTAGTCGCTGGTAGGGTGGAACTTGAGACAAGCCGAAGAATTAACCGATCTTCTCATGATGTTCCTGTTTCTTCCTTGTGCGGTTTTTGATTTTTCTCATATTTCAGCAATATGATCGTTTACGACTTTGTTGCTTCTTTTAAGTGTCCTTGCTAATTCACTTCATGCGAGTCCTAAATCCTTGAAAGCATCTACATATTTTTGGTTTTTATAGCTGTCAAAGTCTTTCCAGAGCCCATGTGTGTTTCAAATTAAATTATAACAGTTGTTTTCAACACTCCTTTAGATATTCTACACAAAAGTTCTTAAAAGATCGCACTTGTAATCTCCAGCGCGGAAATATTCGCAATGACCTTATCCAAGTTGAGCATTTTGTATACGCTTTTTTAATTTATTGATATTGGGAAATTCCAACGCCTGTTACTTAATTTTCGGTTTAATTCTAAGAATTTGTAATATTGAAATACGTATCTATTTACAGGTAGGTACTTTTCATAAGAAAAGTGGTAAGGTTTTCAAAGACATTATTAGTGCTTGTTATCAATGACGCTCCTTTAGTTAGCTCTATTGATAAAACTAACTTGTTTGCAAGGCAGTTCGCCTTGCCAGATAGTGTCATGGCTCCCCCTGTTCTTGAACACGTAAATGATTCTATGGGACCAATCTTTTTCGTACTATAGGTAACTGTGGCGAAAGTTCTCAAAGATCTCAAAATCCGCTGGTCCAGATGGTATCCCCGCTATTATTCTGAAGAGGTGTTTTTCCACGCTAGCGAATGCATTGCGTAAGCTTTTCCATCTATCCTGCTCTTCTGGGCTCGTTCTTAGTAGTTAGAAAACAGCATTTGGTCAGCCAATTCGAAAAAAAAGTTGAATCTTTTTCTCCTGCAAATTATCGACCGATAGCACTCACGTCCCTTCTTTCTAAAAATTTTCTTTCGAACCGTTCAATACAAGTTGCTGTGGACGGATTCAAGTCTGAAACCCATAAAATAAATGCTGGTGTGCCCCGTTTCATCTCCGACCCTTTTACTCATTTTTATAAATGATCTCCTGTCTGTTACTTTTAATTCAATACATTGTTTTGCTGACGATAGCATTTTTAACTTATCATATTCGTTTCCAAACTCAAAACCCTCCTCTTTGGATGTAGAACTGCAACGGCAAAATATGATTAGCTTATTGAATTCCAACCTACACAGCATTGTAAAATGGGGAATACAAAACTATGTGGAATTTAATACTTCGAAAACCCAATGCCGCAAGATGTCGAGACGATTCAAGAAATGTTTCTCTCCGTCTGATCTGGCTACAATTTACAAAACCTATATACGTCCGAAATTTGAATATAACTCTCATCTCAGGGCTGGTGCTTCAGTAACGTATTTAATCCTCTTAGAAAGTATTAAAAGAATAGCTTTTAAAATCATTGGTGACATTAACATCATCAACTCGGTTACGTCACTCGAACATCGTCGTAAAGTTTCTTATCTTACCCTTGTTTACCGTTATTTTAACGGACTATGCCCAGTGAAATAGCCAGTTGCGGAACAATTTAACCGTATTACATGCGGAATGCCCATCATTTTATCCTTGAGCCCAACTTCGGCCGTACTATGAAGTACAGAGATTAATTTTTTAGACGAACTACGCGAATGTGAAATGTCTTGCCACGCTCTATCTTTTCCTGTTATTGCAATGTTCAGGAATTTAGAATCAATGTACATTTACCCTCACACTGTGTCTTTGGTATATTAAATGTATACAAAACCCTTTTAGTATTAAAAAAAATATATAAGACTAATAATATTATTTTTAAAAAATATTAAGCAAATTGATAGTTTCATATTTTCCATTGTGTGAAATTAAACATAATTTTTTTCCATTTTATTTTAATTTTAAAATACTTATAGATTTTTGTCAAAATATTGACTCCCCGCTTTACCGTTGCAAACGTGCTTAAAAATTAATTTAACAAAATAATCAAATGGTACGATTTAATTTCTATATCTATATCTATCCTTCAACTTTAAACTTAAAATGAATATGAATACAGTCCATCACCCAAAATTCCTCCACCAAAGAAGACAAAAACAAAAAAGAAGGAATGCAAAAAAGAAACAATCCAATAAAATTATAAAGAAAAGAATGGCAACAAGCGAAAAATTTGTTAAAATTGTCGATTTGATTAAATTTCCTGGCATCGTTTTTTTTGTTGCTAGCAACAATGTCTCCCTGTGTACTCGCTGATGGTGTCTCTGATGCCATGACACAATATAATGAAAAATTCTTAGAATTGCGTAGTGGCAGTCATCCAGAGAAACGCCAAAAGGCGTACAAAACTCTGACGCGAAATTTGAGAAGGATATAAAAGGGAGCACCAAGGAAGAAGGATAATCATAGACTTATTTTGTTTTTTCTTTTTTTTTTAGATATACGTAAGTATGTATGAATGTAGATATTGTAGATGTATGATGAAGAGGGGAGGAAATCCATTTTGGTAATAAATCACTCCATTTTCTGAAGTCAAATATTTAAGAAGAAACGCTTTGAACTTGTCTATATGTATATGAAGCGATTTTATATTTTTTTTCTGGCGTTTGTTTTGTAATGCTTGTGCTTGTCCCTTTTTATAAAAGAAAATAAGAAAAGATATAGATTCGATCCAATTTTAATATGAGTCAAGCTGAACTGATTTGCTATTTTCTAATTTCAAGAAACTTCCTTGGTTATAGAATATATACACATTTATATTGAGTCTTTTAAGACGGATGGTGTCATGTACCTTTTCTCCACACAATATAGTAAGTTGTCTCTTTTGCAGCAGCACCTTATCACTATTAGAACATGTGAATGCAGTCAGTTACTTTATTGCAAGGACATGAATCGCTTTTATTTTCGTCCTTTTTGCAATCAATCACACCGCCAACACGCCACCATCGTTCGTAGTCGTTTTTAGTGGGATTTTATAGTGCATTTATTGCACTAACACCAAATCAGGTTGCTATAACCAATTAATTTGTCCCAAGTATCCCTTCAACAACATCCAAACCACCATCCAACATTGTGTATCCAGCTTAATCTCTCGCTCCACTATCTAGTGTCGATGGTGTTCTCGGGTGTAATTAAAATTAACATGTAATATTTGTAATGCCTGTAAGCTGGCCGACCTAAAGCTGCGAACAATGCAGAATGCACACAAATTGGCAACATCGAGCCAATTTGGTTTTGCAACATTGCAAGCAAAGTAGCTATGTGTTCGCATATAGAGAAAGAACTACTATATGAGGCCCACTCTCTGGGTGATAAATGTGGGACGGGTGGGGGTTGTGGAAGTTGGGTTGTTCAATAAAGCTCTACGATAGTCGTCCTTCACCCCACTCGCCTCCTCCCACATTTCACACAAGTCCTGCCAAACAAAGTTGTCCTTAATTGGAACAATGCATCGGTATGCACAACACTCACAGGACATGGACACTGACAGGAGCACAGAAGCTATATTATATTTGGGGGGTTTGGCGATTGTGTATAAGGGGTGTATGGTATTATTGTTGTTGTGCAGTATATGCGTCATGATTCGGGGTGGTGCTGGGCTGGGCTGGGCTCAGGGTCTAGGGCTGGGTGATGTGCTGTGTTGGTTGCCTTATAAATGCGTACTGTGCTTTTATTGGTTATGACAAAATATGATATGAAAATTAATATTATTGATTAAATAATTGGAATTGGCATGTCACATCGTAAATTATATCTGCATATGAAAAGCGGCGGATGTTAAACTGTCTATATATACCTATATACAAACAACAACTATAATACATGTATTTATAATATTGAACCAGATATGGTATGAGAAGGGCTTACGATTACATTTTATATACCTACATTATAAGCTGTAAATAGATTCATTGTGTTGGTAAGCTGTATGGCTTTATGAATATATTATGTATAAGATTGTCATATATAAATATGATAGTAAATATAACATTCATATCTACGCATCATTATATTTTATAGTTTTGTCATGAAATGGAGCATATACCACATTCAGTATGTGGATTTTGAATTTATGCCTACGTATATCGAGTGAATGTTTTGATTGCAATTAAGTTTGAAATTTCATATACCTAACACTTCAAAAGCCACAAAGCACATTTGATAACTTAACCCGATAAAATGCTGACTAGTTAACTTTATACAGAGATCGATGAAAGACTTGAAATAATAAAAATATGGACAAATATAGCAAATCAGGCTATAGACAATTTAAAATATAGAAGAGAGAATTTTCCAAGGACATACAGCGGCAAATGATCAAATTGATCAAGATAAAAATTTTCAGAAAATGATATGGAGCTTAAATGACATTTGAAACACTCGTTTTATAAATACACCGGTTTCTCTTTGTGACCGCATCAAAAATGTCTAATGTTTTCATTATTTTTAACAATTATTAAATATACTAAATTCATTTGAATACATGGAACGCTATGGTTTATGGCTTACTTTTATAGACCTATGATTTTAGAAAATCTTACAAAGAAGGCCTAACTGGATCAAGTTGAAAAATTCAATCAGATTTTCATACATATGGCGTGAGCTTTGTGACAGATAGCGTCTTTGTGTTGAATTCACAAATTATCCAGTTAAGGATAAAACAAATCAGTAGCTTAACCTATAGCGCCCTGGACGTTTTTGACCTGCCCAATTTCATTGCTGAGGAAAAAGTGAACCGATGGCTCCAATTTGCCAATTCATTGCCTAAGAAAATCTGGAGTAATGGTGAGATCGATAAAAAATCGATTCTCTTAGATTCTCCTGCACAGGGACGATGTTTTAGAAAGATCTTGTATTTGATCGTTGTATGGGTATTATTTGATTATTCACTGATATGAAAATGGACTCAAATATATCCACCGCACTGCGAATAACTCTTTTGCATGGGCTAAACACATAAAAAAGTTAAAAACTGTTTCCATCCTTGGAGATCTGAAAATATAGACTGAATAAATGACATAAAATGACATAAAATTGAACAGATGTAGCTGCAATAATATGGTTGCTAGCATCTTTGAAACCTTAGAAGTCCTTTAAGGTATTTTTGAATACAGAAATTTGTCAGAATTTTTAATCCAACCAATCGGAAGTTTAATAATCCCTTCGAATTAGCCAATTAGGAGTATAAAAGATATTGGCTTCACTAATGACATTCTTTTAAAACTGTGCAACTTTTAATGTCTGTATTTTAACAGTGGTTGTTTAATGTAGCAGTTTTTCAAAATTGACAATTTATCAAATTCAATAGCACTCTTATCAATACGAACAAGATACCTTATAGGCAATAATCTCCCTCAACCGTTAACATTCACGTTAATTTCAATTGTTACCAGAGATAGATTCAAATAATTTATTTCCATCAAGTTGCTGATTTCTTTCATCGCCCTTAACACAACAAAAATTCAGGGCATTTAACATCGTTTCGTCTAAATAAAAACCTTCAATGGCCTTAATTCCGCTTCACTTGACAATTCACTTGAAAATCAAATCAAATTCCACAACGCCAAAACTGAAGCAACACCGCACGCACTTATACGACTATAGTAATGGATGGGTATGAAATAGGTTGATGGCCATTATCTGTGATCGTTCTCGCAAAATTTATTAAATTGAAATAGAAAATCATCCCTTGGCGAAAATACTCATTTACTCAGTTTAGCGTATCGGCAATACCTATCAGAGCGCCATATCACATACAGCATCACCATTACCCATCACCCATGGTCTTTTTCCTCCCCGGTATAGTGAAATTCAATTGCATCTTTCACCATATCGTACAGAACATCCCTCATCGTTCGTACAAAACCTACTTCCTCGACGTGACATCCATCGTTGCTAGTCCTCCTATAGTCGAAGTCGACCATAACACACACTGCATATTGATACTCATACCCCTTTTGAAAATGGGTTTCAATTACTCCCGCATCCGAAGTTTTCATAGAAATGATGCTTCAACTGCTGCTTCTGCTGCACAGTTTGATATCGGCTTCAGCAAAAGCGACAGCATCTCACCATCATCATTGGAGCGTATATTGGAGACCCTTCAATTGAGAACGTTCATTTTTGTTCCTAATTCAAAACATCGCAATGGCTACCACCATAGGGACTCGCGTTGCATGTACCATCGTCAGCTTCAGCTTCAGCTTCAGCTTCAACATCCACTCCACTCCACTTCACTTCACAAAAATGTGTACGTTATGTCTAGAGTGGTAGCGCACAATTTTTTTGTATGGTTTTTGAAATATTTTCGTCGCGTGTATGTGAACATGTCACTGCGATGATGCTGACGCAATTCTGAGTTGGGGGTACACAGGGTACCTGCCTTTTGGCGGAAACCCGCAGGACACATATAAATGAATAAATGTGCAAACAGGATACTCCATGGGAGATCGTATAGGATGTTATATGTATGATGAACGCAAAAACAAGCAACCACCGCCGAACCGGCAGAACATCCAAAAGTCATAGTAAGAGCCAGAACCAAGGCAACCATAACACAAACCCACCCACGGCATTTTACCTTTTAACACAGCAGGACATATCAACATATCAATCGTAGGTAAGGTACTACGTATATAGGTATGAAAGTTCAGCGAGAGAGGAAACCCTTTTTGTTGTCTTTTTCTTTTAAAGATTTTTTTTTTAACTTTAGTAACACAAGCATTTTTACCCTTTTGGTTAAAATTTTTGTACATATAGTATTTCTTTTTACTTTGGGTTCGAGGTGAATAAAGTATAAAATGTTTCATTTTGAATTTAAAGAAAATTTAATAAAAATTAATTTAAATTTGCCCTTTGGCCTGCAAAGAGCTGAATTAATTTATACCAAGGCTATATGGGGGCTATAATTTGTATATGCGTTGAATTGATTTACAAAAAGAGTAACATAGCAGAAGTTTAACAATAAATCGGGAATAAATTGATTTAAATTGATAAATAATTGTTTAAGATTGTATAAAACATTTAAATTCAAAAAGTGGAGAAAAAATTGAAAATTGGAATAACGTTTTAACGTTTGTCTGAAACTTCTAACCCACTACATTATTTCGCTGATGACAGTACCCTCAGCTTTTCATAATCGTTTTTAGATTTTATCCTTGTTCTTCGCATGTGAACTATCTACCAACTGCAGCGTATGATAAGCTCATTAAATTCTGATCTTGACAGCATTGTTCCAACCGTGTAGAATTTAATGCTTCGAAAACTCAATGCTGTCTACTGTCGCAAAAGCGTGAAATAGCCAGTTGCATTCCTTCCCTTAAACAATTCAACCGTAATACCCGTACTGCTAGGAATGCCAATCAGTTTACCCTTGAGCCCAATTTCGGACGTACTGTTAAGTACAGAGATTTTTTCTTTAGCCGCACTACGCGAATTTGGATTGTTCTACCAGGCTCAATATTTCCCACTCATTACAATGTGCAGACATTCAAAACCAATGTGCATCGGTTTCTCCTTTCTAATCCTGCCCTCCTTTCCTAATTGCTCGCACTGTGTTAAATTATTATAAGGGTATTCATAAGACCTTTAGTGCGCGCACAATATAAAAAAAAACACCTTCGATTCAATCGATATCGTCGATTAAATGCAACGCTTTCAAAATATCTTGCGCAATGTTTTCTATGTTTTAGTTTCCAGATTTATTTCTGACACAATATCATCTAATCACAAGTTTTATATTTTTAAAATGTTGATAAGGAATCCTGCCTTAGATTTCAGTATATTTATTCTATGTTATAACATTGAGTTCCAAGAAAGCAGCTTGTCCATAACTGATTTTAACTTATTGTTAGTAAAATTAATTGCTATTATTTCCGATTCTTTGCTAAGGTTTTTTATGTTTTAAAATTTATTGGAATATGAATTTCTGAAATGAAAAGGAAAAAACTAAATAACTGTGCCTTTTAATCTTCCATTCGTAACGAGTTTTGTTATGCTATATTTTTTGGAAGCTGCGTCGGTATAGTCGATGCATTATACTTGAAAACGCTGTATTAATTCAAATAAAGGTTGAAAGGGGTATTGTGAAGTTTCCGTCTAGATGGAAACTGATTATCAAACAAAACAGCGCATATTTAAACTAAATCCGATCATTGTAACATTTCTTATAAAGCATTGAATAAAGAGCAAAATAGCAGAAGGGAGATATTTTCCAACCTTTATAATGAAAAATGAGAGTTTTGTAAAATTTACCCTACCTACAAAATTCTATAAACTTGGCAATAGTTTGGCTTTGCTATGCGATGTTTTCTGTATTTCCATATTTTTTTGTCTAATTCATCAAATTTTCAGCACGTGTAGCAACTTTGAATTCTAATAGCAGAATAAATCATACAAATTTCACTTAACTTTACTTTTTGATCGGTAATTGTTTTTCTGCGAACACAGTGTTATTTGTTACTTTCGTGAATGAATTCAAAAAAATGTGGAAAATGCTAAAAACTTTCGAATAAGATTTTAAGTAAAGTGTTTCGAATTTATTTTGACTTAATTTTGGTTTATTCAATATTATGATTTTTGTACTTAATGGCTTTTCTGTAAAAGGTTAAATAAATGGAGTAGAATTGGATTGAATTCCCAAGGCTCCGTGATAATAGTCAATCCACCCGTTTATTGCAGACTCTTCAACTTCAAATACTTTTAGATATGATATTTTCATTTCTACACAACCCATACTCTACTCAGTCTAGTAGTAGTACCAGTTATGGTATGATGGTGGCACAATATAACTTCTTTGCATGACAAGCGCTAACGATGCGTAATAATGCTTAAAACTCGCTTCTTGTGCAAATGCTATATAAGTCAACATCATCAGCATCACCAACGCCATCATCATCATCATCATCAAAAGACTTGGGTGCTGGAAGCTTGCAATTTCCTAGTAGTATAGGGATGCAAGAGAGATGGCAAAAAAATACATAATATTCACCCTTTTAGAGAGGAAATCTGTGCTACCGCCGCCGCCGCCGCCGCCGCCGCCGCCGACGTTGGTTGTCATGGAATTGTACACATTCAGTGAATACTTGAGCTTTTCACTTGGCGCGTTGTCGTAGCAAAAAAATGTAACCATAACAAGATAGAAGAAAAATACTAGACATAAATATTACTATATTCATATTGTTAAAAGGTGAGGGATGAAAAATTATTATAACAACAACGCAGAAAAAAAAACAAACGCTGTAGAGGTATAAAGAATAAATGCAGAAAAGGTGGCGCACCAACGAACGCTCTGGCTAGCTGTTGCAAAAGGGTGACAGGAAAAATAAACGGATCTACGCGCCGTTTCCTCGAATTTATACAACTATACTACCAAGAGTATTACGAATAAAAGGGGCTTAGTCTTTAGAGCCACAGGCTACTTTTTGACTCCATAATAACGACTATGACGACACAACGTCGTTGTCGTCGTCGTCGTCGTTATTTGTTTGTCGTAGTCGTTGTCTTTTTCGACGTCGACAACGTCGACGACAGCGTTCACAAAAGAAGAAAACAATGATACTCTCATCGTATAGTAATAATAAAAATGACTTAAACAAAACAAAAAAAAAACACAAAGACCTACAGTAGGTAAGCATTGTCTTATGCTATACTACTTTTACAGGCCACCCCTCATGTTGGTGCACTACCTCGTCATGTACAGACCATATACTTTTAATAATACACTAGGAAAAAAACAAAAGTTAAAACGCAATACGAGCTTTATATTTTGTTTCACAATATAATTTTGTTCACAATGACGGTGACAGTCATTCCACCGTCGCGTCGTTTTCGAAGAAGTAAGGTCCAATTACACCTCGGGACCAAAAAGCGCACCAAACCGTGACTTTTGAGAATTCTCAGAGCCCCAAATATGACAATTTATTAACTTATTTGACGTATCTACGACCGCCGACGTTGTGAATGGTCAGCTAACTTCAGTTGTTCTGTGAGCTGGACTTTATATGAATATGCCCTAAGACAGTCCTAATTCCTGAGAACGACGTAACAAGAAATCGACACATTGGGGTATTCGCAACGATATTTACAGTGGTACGAGTGAAACGATGCACAGGCCTTACAATATCTGTAACCAATTCAGTCTCTTAAAATTTCTTCACAATTTTGCAAATTACTTGCATAGTTGGACGATTATGTTAACCCTCTTAAAGTACTATATGTGGCTGTGGCAGAATCACAACTTTTGTAGTAGGTTTTAAGAATTTGTTTGCGTTGTGCGATAGTTAAGCGATTTATTTTCGTAAATGTCAGAATTTCAACTGAACAAAAAAATTGGTTTAACAACTTCGTTTGACAGATGTTGAATTCCAGCCCTATACTTTTGAAACCGTAAAATGGATAACCCAGTATAATAGTGTTAAAACACAAGTCCTTGGTGACTTATTATGATCAACTCCCCGAGAAATAACACCATCAGAAAACATATTTTGCAAAACTCCGAACTGCAAACTACGAACTCGTACGAACTTTAACTTTAAAATGTTCATCTTTTTTAAGTCAATTTTAACAATTTTAATGGGAAGTTGAAGCTTGTGTATTGTTTCACTTTAAGTAATGGCGTTGTTTTTACTTGTCAAATTACAAAAAAAAAGACAGATTCAAAAGTTCCACCTGCCCAAACAGTGAACCTCTTATTTAAACTTTGTAACTAATAATCCTTCAAAAAATATAAAATTCCGCACCATAGTGTGTAAAATTGTTAACTCGCATTTAATATTTTGTATTCAAAAAAACCCTTAAAAATAGATGAGTTAGATCAGAATCGATCACAGAAAAGCTTTAAAAATAATAAAATAATAATTTGGGGCGTAACACGGGGCGTATACTTGCTTTTTATGAAAACAAGGAGAATTAATTGACAATGTTGCATTGACAATGTTAAATGTTGTTGAAAAGAAAGTTCAGCCATTTGGAATAAAAAACATAAAATCAAGAATTATTTTCTCTGAGTGTATATTTGACTATAACTCGCATTTTCACCTTTCCGTTAAAATAATAAATTCAAAACAAATAAAGTTCTATTCGGTTGAATAATTTTCATGGGTTTCCTTTTTTTGTTTTTTGACTCATACTCGCATGGTTTGTTGAGTTTCATTGGAAGCTTGGTTCGTTGCATTTTTAGTTAAATTTTTAAAGAAGTCAATCTTTAACAAGGTGTAGTAGTTATTTGTTTTTTGTTTTTTTTTTGTATTATTATTATTATTTCCTTTGTCATCTGCCACGCTTTAAAAAAGACATAAAAATCCCATAAAAATAATTCTATTGTTATCCCAATTATAGGTTGGTGTGTTTTTATCTGGTTAACACATCAACATTCTTTTTTAGTATTGTTAATTTTTATGACTTCTTTTATGGTCAAATAAAAGTAACATGTACACTGATCTTAAGATAGTTATGAGTTTTTGGTTTTTAATTGAAATCTTAACTAATAAATCAAAAGGCATACTATAGATGATGACGTTAAGGGCTTATAAGTTTTGGTGAGAAATTTGACATTCTAGAAAATCTCGGACCTGTCGTTTGAAGAAAGTTAAGTTCCACCACTTGCAGAGTTCTTCAAATGGTTTGAGTGCTCAAAGCTAACAGACTGTGTTCCTGAATCCATTTCAACCAACACTGAAGATAGTCTCAATAGGTGAATTGCTCCAAACTTTTATCCCTTCTACCTTATATATTTTTGAAAAAGTAAAAATGAATAGCTATCTTTAGAAATGTTGATAAAAAGCCACCTACTGCGCCATTGTTGAAAACTTGCAAGATTATTACAGAGGAAAATAATATTGATGGTTGTCGCCGTTGTTGCCCTCGTCGGAATACACACTTTAAAGGACACATACTACCAAAAGCTGTCTGGGTGGTATTTCAATAAAAAATTAAATAAAGACGAAGCTTAAACTCTTACGTTCGTCTATAAAGTTACCCTTATAGGGAGTATAGGGTTACATATAAAGCCTTTTGTTTGTTTATTTATTTATTTTTTTACAATTTTCCTTTCATTTTATTTGTTTTCCTTACATATGTATATGAATAATGTGAACAATGTCCTTTCACATTCTTTTGTTCATTATCACTTCATTGAGTCCTTTGTATGTAATTTTCTACTGTTTTTCTTTTTTGTCAACAATAAAAACCAAAGCGAAACTTACCTATCATAAACATGTTGATGACATCATTGAATTTGTATATCACTCTTCAGGTCTTCTAGAATATCAACATTTTAAAGACTTAACTTTAATTCAAAATCATCACATAAATCTATTCAAAAATAAATGACATTTCATGACTTCATAAATCAATTAACTATTTTATAGTATGAAAGGCTCTTTTTGTGTTAGAATGTTTTATAACCGCGCTCGCAAGCAAATTAACTTGCATAGTAGTTTATATTTCAAAGGATATTTATCATTTTTATATCTTGATACTAAAAACAAAAAAGAGGAAAATACCAAAATACAAATAATAATTAAAGTAAAATAAAGGAGAAAATATCAAATGAAATGTTTCGTTGACGTAGGTAGGTACTTTTAAGAACATAACAAACGAACGAAAACACGCTAATCCCTTAACGATTGATGTATGTGTAGTTGACGAACAAGAAGGTTATTATAACCATTGCCATAAAGTATATTTATTTAACGGTTTATTGTTTATGTCTGCCATTGCACAAACACATGTTTTCACAATATTAATTAGAACACAAAACTAAAGCTTGTAGCAGCTAAATACCAACTACTAACTGGTAAAAATATTATAGACAGGTCAACGGTAGGTTAGGTATTCATTAGACACCCTGGTTTCTGTTAACAGTCACGAAACAAATTTTCTATGCCCGACTTTAACAATGAGAAAGCTTGTTATGACAAAAGGCTTAAAATAAACACCAACATTATCAAATATATTGGAAAATTTGTACTTGTGGATATGTGTGTAGGTATTTGATGTGAATTTATTGAATAATATTTCATCTAGTGTGCCATACAAAGGGACCTTTACAGAGAACTTAAGTGATATTTGTAATAATTTGGCCCTATTTTTTCAATCAAATTTTGCTGAGTTAAGAATAAATTATGGTCAAGATTTTAATAATTTCATTTCTAATATAAATGCTGGTAGCCTTTGTTTATATATAGATGATGTGTTGTCAGCTTTATCATCTCTGGACAACAGTTTTACCGCTGCACCAGATTGCATTCCTCCACTTCTTTTAAGATTTAGCAATTAAGCAGCCCCGCTGTGTTATATTTTCAACATGTCTTTGCGACAAGGTATTTTTTTAGATACTTGGAAACATTCTCTGATTACTCCTCTGCACAAATCTGGATCTAAAGGATCTGTGGAAAATTATGGACCTATTGCTAAACTTCAGTTAATCCCAAAAGTATTTGAAGCAATGGTAAACAGTATAGTTTAGTTCGAAATCAAATTTCCCAGCATCAGCATGGCCTTATGAGTGGTAGATTGACAGCAACCAATTTATTAATATTTACGAATTATTGTCTTGGTTGTGTAGAAAATCGCTTGCAAGTCGACGTTATCTACACCGATTTTTTAAAGTCATTTGATCTTGTGCAACGCAATGTTCTTTTAAAACAACCTGCTACAAGTTATTTGGTTGGACGTAGTCAATATAATTAAAATTGGCGATGTTTTATCAAATGAAATAATAAACTTTTCAGGTGTATCACAAGGCAGCCACGTTGGGCCACTCCTTTTGATTCTTTTTATTATTTGCCAAATTATATTTCTTATGCAAAGTGTCTCTTATGTGCAGATGATCTCAGGATTTTTAGCTGTGTAAGATTTCCATTAGATGCCAGTAAAATTCAAACTGATATTGACTGCATTGTTAACTGGTGTACTATAAATGGTTTGTATTTCAAAAAGTTCAGTTATATTTTTTTAAGATACTAGACCCATTTAGGTAGTTATCTTTGACTATAAAATGAGTTTTTGGCTTCAAATTGATCATGTTATTTCTAGAGTAAACGCGATGTTGGGTTTTATTTTTAGAAGTTCTAATTCTATTGAAGATCCATATACTCTAAAAACCCTTTATTTATTCCTTGTCAGACTTTTGCTGGAGTATTGTTGCATTATATGAAATCCCTTTACTCAATAAAGTATACTTAGGATTGAAAAAGTTCAGAAAAGATTTACCAAATTTACTTTACGTAATGTTTTTAGAAATTAAGATATTCCATCTTATTAGACCAGGTGTATCTTAATTAATTTAAAATCTTTAGTGCTGAGAAGAAAACTATATTGGATACTCTTTGCTTTCGATGTTTTGAATTCTAACATAGATTGTTCTACTTTCTTAAAATCTAAATTTTATTTTTATTTGATTTAAATGTAGTCTCCATGAAGTCATGTTACTTGAAAGACGAAAATAAATAAATAAATACATAAATAAGCTGCCAGACAATTTCTGCATTGCTCTTCAGGAAAAAATTGAATTGATTCAGAGAATTTTTCCAGATATACAGAGTAATTACTTGAATCATAACACGCTCAGTGATTGTGCTATTTTGGCAGCAAATAATGTTGATGTTGACGAAATTAACTCCAAGATACAACAGTTTTTACCAGGCAATTTGATGCCTTTCAAATCAATCGATATTGTTGTTAATGAAAATGATAACTTTCCAATTGAATTTTTTTACTTCACTATATATATACCTGGAATGCCACCACATATTTTTCGATTAAAGATTGCTTATTCTTCTGCGTAATTTGAATCCACCACAATTATGAAACGATACACGTTTGGTCATCAAAAAGATCAGCGGAAATATTCTTGAAGCAACTATTTATACTATGGAAAGTTTAAAGTAAAAGTGGTCCTGTTGCCACGTATTACAATGATACCGTCAGATTCTACCCTACCCTTCAGAAGGTTACAGTTTCCATTTCGTTTAGCTTTTGCCATGTCTATAAATAAGTCTCAAGGCCAAACAAAGTCCATTTGTGGTTAAGATTTGGAAAATCCATGTTTTTCTCATGAAAAAACAGGATAACCAAAAATATCAAGCACCGATTAATGATAAATTAAATCAAAATTAAAAGTATTTATAATTCAAAATAATAAATATTAATGTTAGAAGAAGATTAGAAGATTTTAAACTATGTGCCCTACCTACCTCATTTATAAGTTTAACTGTGAAATGTTATTTATTAAAAACTTTGCAATATACCCATTTGTTACAAACGTTTAAAAGAATAATAATAATAATTTTAAATTTAATTCTTTTGTATTGATTTTTACTTTATATCAAGTGTACGAAAATTTTGATCAATTGTGTTCAAAGTCCTTCCCCTACAAATCCAAAACCAGTAGATTTGTATACCAGCTTTAACGTTTCCGTCTTCGATCTTAAATAATAATTTCATTTTAATAAGAGATAACAGTAGTCGTGAAGGTCGTTATGTTTTTGTTTGCAAATGACATCTATATGTAAAAAAGCATGGCGGTGCCCATGTCTTATATGTTCTCTCACCGTTCTCCTTAAATAGTTTACAACAACGTAAGATAACAAACAACTTTAGCCAGAACAACGCGTGGCCGGGTCAGCTAGTAAGTACATTATTTTTATTGACTTAAAATGAAGAAAATTAAGCAAACTTCAATTCGTATACACAAAGGAAAATTATGAATAAAAAGCTAGTCCAACACCTAAAATAAACATTAAATTTCATGATTTTGAGGATTTATAAAAGCAACTTCATTATAAACAACTCCAAAATAAACTACAATTTAGAATTTATTTTTCATAACTCATGTTTCAGCTAAAGTAAAAAAAAACTTATAACTCCACAATAAAGCCAGATCTAAAACAAATCATTTTACTGCATGGTTTTTATTGCTTGACATTTTTGTTTGAATTACTGTTTCATTTCAATTTTTAGCGGATGTTGAAATTTGTTGTTTTATAAAATTTTCTAACTACAAATATTTTTTTTTCAGCAGGAATTCATATAAATAATTATGTCGACGTTAAAATGTGTGCAATAAAATCAAACCCGACGTCATTTTTTTTTTTTTTTGAAAGTCCTTTCTGTATATTTAAATGCCAAAAAAATGTCTACTTAATCAATTATAACTTACTACATTTTGTAACATTTATACAAAACCTTTCCAAAGATTCTTTTTCATCCTATAGCAATTACGAATAATAAGGCTCTCATCATTCTGACAAAAATGAATTTACTTAACATCTTCATTGTATCGCCATATTTACTACATTACTACCCCTAGAAAGGTTTACTCATTCCAATTCGCTACTTTAAAATTTAAGTTAGTATAAACCATTATGTTTTTCAAAAAGTCAAAATAAATAAACAAGCACAATAATTATGTCTCCTTGGGGTTGTAATTAATTTGTCACATAACAGTTTTGACTTTGATCCTTGTTTTTGTTGTTATACTCAGGAGTCTTGGTAAGTTGCTGTTTCAATTGGAGTTGGAGTGACATGAGAAATGTTCCAATTTTTCTGAAATTTATTTTTGGCCTTTTGACAAAATGTCAAGGGTATCCAAGTAGAATATCTTTTTCTTTTACAATAACATGACGTCTAACTATGTATATGCACAACACATTGGACAAGTTCTCAAGAAGACCCAAACAACAAAATATTATTAAACAACATGCATATGTAACGAAGACGAAACACATAGTTATGTTCCTATACACATCATAATATCCCCAGACATAAGATACCTTCCGCCGGTGTTTCTAGGAAATTATTATTCTGTGCTAAGTGCATATAGCCGAGTCGAGTCAAGTCAAGTCGAGTATTAGACTCGTCGTTAGGTATAGCTATCGAACGCGCATGGATTGATTTATGGCTTGAAATTGAGGAGAATCAGGAAATTATATTTCTTCCCCTCTTTCGTCTTTGATGCCTCAATTATATAATTTTGTTTTGTTTTCTTTTTTTTTTAAGTTCAGCTGCTAGGTATGGGTATTTATGCATATGGCGCTTTGTCGGTAACTTTAGTTAGCATTTCCTTCTTCTTCTTTTCATACAGAATGTTGTATAACCCTTAGGCATCCAGAGAAACTATGTGCGTACAGTACATGAATACGAATGAGCATTGAGCATAAAATTCATAGAAGCTTGAAGGTGAGTTTCAACAAAAATATAATAAAAAAGACAAAAAGACCTTCTTCAGAAGATTCACATTTGATGTTTTATGTGTGGTCAAAGCTAACAATGTTGTTTTAATGTAATTTTTATTAGAAAATAAAGTTATGTTTGTTTGAAAAAGTTTATTATATATTACAATGTTTTGAACAAGATTTGTAACTGCGATAAGATCATGTGAACCTAGTTTGGCGGACTTATGTTAGGTTTCCGAAATTGTCTAAATTTCAGAAAATAGTAATGAAATGTGGATATGTATAAGGATGGTTTAGTAATTAAAGTTCATTAGTTCCAACACATTAAAAAAAATGGGCTGGAATGGCCCCACACTGATACTTCCCATTCGTGTCCGTCTATATAATATTTCTAAAAGATTGACGTCAATGTTTTTCTTTGTTTTCAGATTACTTGAGTTGAAAACCATTTTTTGATAAATGTTTTTTATTTTTGTAGGTTTTTATTTTAATTTTCAGCTAATGAAATATTTCGAAGATCGAAAGCTTTTAAATGAACGTCGGTACGGCCTTCGCAGCAATAGGTCCACTGGCGATCTCATGGTTTATCTTACCGAGTAAATCTTTACATCGTTTTGGAGAAAGTAAGATAATTGCACTTGATATTTCAATACCATTTGATAGGGTTTGGCAGCAGGCTTTCTAATAGAAAATGCGTGCTTTTGGATTACATGTATCCCTCCTTCATTGGATTAGTAATTACTTATTACTTTTCGGTTCGTTTAATATAAGTATTATTGGATTAGTCCAAATCTGACAACCACAAAATAAATGCTGGTGTGACCTAAGTCTCTGTTCTATCTCCAACACTCTTTCTCATTTTTATTAATGATCTCCTGCCTACAACTTTAAATCCAAAATTGTTAGTACTCTTAGCTTTTCATATTCGTTTTCAGACTCATATCCCTCTTCTTCGGATGTGGAACTGCAACGACAAAATATGATAAGCTCATTAAATTTCGACCTAAACAGCATTGTACCATAGGCAATAAAGAACCGTATGGAATTTAATGCTTCGAAAACTCAATTCTGTATTGTATCGTAAAAGCGAGTTATACCCCCATTGCCATTATCATAGATGGCACTTGCATCAATAAACATATCGATATTCTTGGTATGTGTGAACCAACCACGTCTTGTGAAACGATCACATACGCGATGTCGCCAAAAATTCCGCAAGGTATTTGTGTTTCCGAAGGCGATGGAAGAAATTTTTCATCCCTTCTGATTTGGCTATTATCTACTTCTACTTCCAGAGCTTGAGTATAACTTCCATATCTGTGCTGGTGCTCCTCCAACTTACTTAAGCCTCTTGGATAGTATTGAACGTAGAGCATTTAAATAAATTGGAAATAGCCAACTGCATTCCTTCACAAAAACAGTTCAACCGTAATACTCGCGCTTGTAGGAATACTTATCAGTATACCCTTGAGCCCAACTTCGTTCGTACTGTCAATTACAGAGATTCGTTCTTTAGCCGTACTATGCGAATGTGGAATGCCTTATCGCATTCTGTCTTTCCTAGTTATTGAAATATATATGAATTCCAAATCAATATGCACCGACACCTAGTGCTCACACTTTGTCTTTGCATAATAAGGTTAATAATAGCCGCGTTTTATTATCACCATAAATAATAATAATAAAACAGCATTGGATCATCATATTTGTTGTTATTTAAAGTTTGGTAGCAGTGTCAAATTCGTTCTTTCAAAAGTGACATTACGAAGCGAAAAAAAAAACAAACACATACCAAAAATGGAAGCTCCACAACTTTTGAAAATGTTTCTGCAAATCACCATTGCACTCTCAAACTCAAAGCATCCAGGAACGCTTTTGTCTCACATGTAGTCCAGATTCTTTTTGACCTTTTAATAAATGTGACACTTAAATAATTTAATTTAGAGATTACTTACAATTTATTTGAACATCTTTTCTCCCATTTGTGCTGCAGCTTTCTCGATTTTATTTATATTTTTAGACATTTAAAGCAGGGTTGCCCAAAGAACATTTTGCTCAATGATTTTTTTTTGTTCCTTTTTTTGGGGGAAAATAATACCCATAAATTATGTCAAATATACATTTTTTTGGACTTAATTATTTTAATTTCACCAATTAATGTCTAGTTTTGTTAAAATATCTAATTATTTCATGGATTAGGTATATACCAAATAAATAAATATAAAGCTTCTCGCTTTCTATTTAAAAAATACATATTTTATTTCAGTCAAATGGAAATGTTTATATGGCAATACAGGTTTTATTTAATTTGGTTGCAATGATACCAATATTTACATGTGAAATAACAATGATAAAGCGCTCCTTGTTGTGAAAAAAAGAATTAAATTTTGGATCCCAAATTGAGATCCAAACACAAAGCAGGATCTTGTGTTGTTGTTGTAATGCATGTAAATTCAAGATCCGGATCAGATCACGGTGACAATAAAACGCGGCTAATATCCCCTTGAAAAATTCGAGTCGAAAATCATTTTTAAAAATTGTTTGTAGTATTTTTTGTACATTTGTATATTTTGCAAGAAAACTGTGAGCTAGATTTTTCTATAATTTTTTTTTTTCAAATGTTAAAATTTAATAAAATAAATTTAATTTGAAGCCAATATCGTCTCCAAGTCAAAAATCAACTTTTACCAGTTTTTAGTATTATTCACTTTGGTTTTTCTAACAACTTTAACAGATTTCAAAATAGTAATTTTTAGGCCCAAAATTACTTTGGAGATAATATCGTTTTTGAGTTAGCTAAATTTTTAATTCCAACTTCCCATATAAAATTATTGTAATCGGTCCGATTTGTCAAATTAAAAATTTTGATATTTCTCGGCGTTTCAAGGTCCCTAGAGTGTAAATAAAACATTTTTGGAAAGATGTCTGTGCGTGCGTGTGTACGTACGTTCGTACGTCCGTATGTTCGGGAAGTTTTTTTCGTCGTCCATAGCTTAAGAACCAGTAAAGATATTGACTTCAAAAATATTTTGTTATAAAGATATAATAATTGAGTGGATGGTTTTTTTACCAAATCAATTTAAAAAAAGGTGAAAATGTTGGTTAACCCACAATATCCAATAACGCTAGCGACTTTAATTAAATTTTATGTTGCGCCGTGATACAAAACAATTATATTTTTGGAAAAATATTCAATTAACGTTTTTTTTATAAATCAAAAAAAAACTGAAAAAAAAATATTTCCTCCAATATTTTACGAACAAAAGATGATTCATCCTCCAAAAAAATTTTAGGCAACGAAAAATAACGTTTTTGACATCTGGTAAAATTTTGAGAAAAATCCTTAAAAAAACATTACCAAAAGTTGGTAAAAAATGATTTTCGACTCAAATATCTTTTCAAAAATTTTAGATTATGGCTTTAAACTAATTTAATCTTATACGAAATATTGTTTTCAACATTCGGTAAATTTTTTGAGAATAATTGAATTTACAGTTTTTTTTTTACAAAAAATAAAATACCTAAAAAAAAATTACTAAAAGTTGGTAAAAATTTACTTTCGACTTAAATATCTTTTCAAAAAACTGAAAATATTGGCTTCAAACTAATTTTATCTCACTAAAATATTGTTTTCAACATTCAGTAATTTTTTTTATAAAAATCCAACAGCCACTTTTTTCATTAGAAATTAAAATCTACACAAAATTGTACGCAAAATTGGTAAAAATTGATGTTCAGTTCTCGATATCTAGTGAATTATAGAAGATATTAACTTCAAATTAATTTCATTCATCCAATTTGTATTTGTTTATATAAGAATTAAAACTTTTAAGAAATGCTACTAAAATTTTGGTTCTCGACTAAAAATCTCGTTAACAAAAATAGATTTTGAAATCAAACTATTTTATCATATGCAAAATGTAGTTGGTAATTTTTAATTTTTTTCCAAAAAACAATTCCGCTTTCAAAGAATATCATTTGAAATACTTGCTAGCTAGTTTCAGTATATCTCAAAACTCATTTGTTCTGAGCTTGAACAACTTTCCACAAAGGACACTTTTCTCTCATACCTTTATAAATGCATCTTGGTTTTCTTTAAATAGAAAAAGGTAATTCTTGCCAAAAAGGTGCACTTGACCAAAATTTCTCAGGATGAAATAAAAAAATATGACTTAATAAAACAAAAATATACCGAAATAAAAAACAAAGAAAAATAAACAAACGGAAAACATTAATGCCGCCACTTGCTGACAGCAAAACAGGCATGTTTTTTATTTATAACCTGCAAAAATTACAAAATACAATAAGAGCATATAAAAATTACATATATCTATACACCTCACCGCAGCAGCCCTGCCAATCAAATGACGAAAACTAGGTATACCTATATCAAAATGCCGCTTTCATCATTTCCATTGAATATAGGGTCTAGTGAATGCGGTAGGGTATATGATATCCTCCTACTCCTGACATTGAGTTTTTTTTGTTTGTAGATATTCAGTTAGAGGTAGATACTTCTATATCTACAGCTTAATACAGATACTTATACTCAACTCACCAGGTTATTTGGTGCATCAGCCAGCAAAGAGAAAAAACTCAATCTTACCGACATGTAACTCGTATATGAAGTATACATTTTTATCTGTAGCCCAAAAAAGGGAGACGATAGTTTTTCATTTGACGAAGACGACACTGTCCCTGATACTTCATCAGGATGATGTGAAATCTTTGTGCACATCACTGCCAGTTCAAGGAAAAAAGAAACTAAACTTAGGTATAACACAAAAATTGAGACATGTTCTACTCGGCACCGTGACAGGACTTGTGTAATAATAACTCGATGACGATGCTGCTGCTACTCCTAAACAACGTACTACCTGCTGGCTTAAGCTGTAATTCTATAAAGTACAAACATCTCGTATATATTTATGTGAAGCATGTCCTGCCGCTATATACAGACAGACAGTCACTGACTTGACTATGTATATACTCTTGTTTAATATAATCGCATTCGGAATCGTCATAACTTCAAGACTTTGAAAAGATTAAATATAGATATTTCATATTCGAAATCAAATCGTAAAAGTAGATGATAAAAAGATACATTATCTTGACTTGAAATGAGACAAGTGAATCGGACATATGAGAGATCATGTCCCCATCAAACTGAGAGCATGATGCGATATAACATTGTACAGTGTACAAATGGATGTTGTGTTGGATCTTATGGATATGTATGGATGATGATGACGACGATGACGATGAAGATGACGAAGACGATGATGGAAGGAGCTTGATGGTTTATGAATAATGCGCATTTGTGGATTCCTTTTGCTATGATGCGATGTGATGCGATGCGATGGCTGATGCACGAATCTAGAAGTGGGTATACAATATATATATGTACATGAGTTGTATTTTGTATAAATTTATATCGGTTGATTGATGTTGTGCTCTGAATATTGTGTATTAGTTGATTTTTAATTGTATTTTTATAAGGCAATAGATATGGCGACTTTCGTTTTATCTTTTTCAGTTTCAACAAAGGCGATGAAAGCAGAAAAATAAAACATACGTTTTTAGACACAATTCTGTAAGAAATCCTGTAAGACACTTTTTGATGAAAAAACAACTGAAATTTTGACTAAATAAATAAAAATATATTAGGTGGCGCAACAGTCCATTGAGAGCTAGGACCTATTGACTTACAACTCTCAACCATTCCTGTGTGCGAGTAATGTTGTCAGGAATGGAGGGGAGCTACAGTTTTAAGCCGAATCTGACCAGCTGATTTGATAAAGCACTTTTCATTAAAAGAATTACTCTTTGACGATTTGTCCTTTCCTCAAAATTCAAAAAATTCAAACTTTAGACGGTAGAAGCAGAGATTGAACCCAAGACCTCTGGCATGACAGTCCTGCCCACTAACCATCACGCAACGGGAACTACTAATCAAATTTTGATTGAAAGGAGAATTTAAGAATAAAAGCCTCATTCAGACTTAAAAATGTCTTCCAAAGTTTGGTACAATCAAAAGAAGTCTGTCAGGACAAAATAATAATAATATTTGTAACAATAACTCACAATTTTCCATTAGTTTTGCTTCTCCCGGTAGAGAACTTACGATCCACAATCTTCCACAGTTTTGTGGACTGTGAATACAGATAATTTGAAACCGAACAATGTCAATGCCTTGTTAAAGCTTCTATTGTTTCATTGTTAGTAATGGCGCAATTTGCACTTGTTTAACGTAAAAAGATATCAGCTTTAGTGGAACCTATCCAAATAGCATACTATTCAAAATAAAACGTTTAATTGAAGTTTTTGTTGTTAGTTACTTCAGTTGGCGCCACAGACTTGGGCCTGAACCAACATGCGTCTCCAGCAATCTTGGTCCCTAGCTGGCTGTCTCCAGTTTCCCACCTTCATGCGCCATATGAGCCGCGGTCTTCCCCTACTGCGCTGTATCTCGAGATTGGATTAGAAGACTTTCCAGCCATCTAAGTCGTTAAACTTTTATTCTTTCAACCTTGTCAGTGTCATTGTACAACCCGTACAGTTGAGCGTTGTATCTTTTTCTCCACTCTCCATCTATGCAAACGGGACCAAAAACCACCCGAAAAATTTTTCTCTCGAAGCATCCTTAGATGATCTCATCTTCTTTGACAGAGTCCATGCCTAAGCGCCATAAATAAGAACCGGGATGATGAGTGTCTTATAGATAGTGATTTTAGATGCTCGTGAGTGAGGACTTTAATACTTAATTGCCTTCTAAGTTCAAAAAGAACCAGCGATTTGCAAGAGTTATTCTTGGTTTGATTTCAGCGCTGGTGTCGATGTCTGAATTTATAGCGGTGCCTAGGTAGACAAAGTCCGTAACTACCTCAAAGTTTCAGCTATACATGTTGCCGTTTTGTCCAAGACGTCGTCGTTCAATGTCCTTTTTCGATGACAGCATAAACTTGGTCTTGCCCTCATTTGCCGCTGAACCTATCTTTTCCGCTTCCATCACAATGCTCAAAAACTATTCACTGCATCACGGTTTGATCTTCCAATTATGTCAATACCATCAGCGTATTCGAGTATTTGTTCTTTTAATGTTGACGGTTGAGCACAATTCAAGAAGTCACATGACAGTGCATCGCTTTCGTCAAAAGCATCGGTGAGATCTTCATCTTAATGCAAAACGTGATTAAAATTTAAATTTAAATAAAAAAGTTGTGAAGAAATTGTTCAAAAACCTCTAAGTATCTAACAAATTGTACGCTTTAGCCAAAAAAAGGCAGACGACTGAGTAAATTTCAAAGCCAAATTTTGAACTGCTAACTGCCAACTCTTTGAAAATTTCAATTTAAAAAATTTAGTATTTTACATAAGACCCATTCGTTTTTTTTTTACAATTGTGCTCAATTCTTTGTCCAGACATTAAAACAAAAAACCCTAATGGTAAACTCAAAAAACCCCATAAACCACACAAAATGTGTCTAAAACACAATAAACTCAAACTCTTATACGACTTTATGGTTATACCTTTGGGTTTTAAGAAATCTGTAAATTCTCACCGCAAATATTTTTGTTGAAACAAAATTGCTTTTTAAAATCAAAAGTATAATAAGCTACATTTATCAAAAATCTCAGCCAGCCATACATTCCATTATAGAAGAATTCTTTCCAAAAACTCCTAGAAAACAATCTGAAGAACAAAAAATACACCTCCCTGAACAAACACTAGAAAATTTCATCGACAAGTAGTAAGGTAATATGTAGTAGTATAAAGTGGAGGGTAAGAAATCATTTTTGAAATTAAAAGTCCAAATCATAGTTTCCACAGGCACACAAAAAAAAATGTCCTCCACACAACACCCAATCCATATTCCTTATACCTTATGCAGTATATCGAGGTATAGTCTCTTTGGCATGCCAGGCGCTTGTTTTTACCAAAACTAACATTTACCATGTAACATAGAGATATAGAGTATGTACCGTAGCAACCCAACACCAAGGACTTTATATATGCCTGATGACGATGATGATGATGATGATGATGGGGTATATGTTAGGTTGTGCGATATCAGTAGCGCATACTAATGCTATACATCCATCAGTAGGTTTGGGCGAAGAAGAAAACCCGTTTCGCCCCCATGAACAAAAGTTACAATATTTTTCAATTAGAACTTATTCTGATGAAAGTAATTCGATTATTTCACTCGGACGACGACGACAACGACAACGACGACGACGATGTCGAGGATGTCGACAATGGAAAAATAGCTATGGTTTGACTAGGTATATTACCTATATGCTGCCGACAAGGATGACGATGACTACAAAAACAACGACAATGTCGACAACGCTCCGACGACGACGACGATGACGACGAAAAATGTGCAAAAGGATTCTTATAAAGCATAGGCCAGTTAATGTTAGAGTCGTATATACCGGTGGCGGTGCGGTGTGTGAATGTGTGGCAGAAATCATTTTGATCTTAATGGTTCTATAGTGTTGGCTTCTTATGTTAGTTGAATTGGAAGTACAGACCATAGAGCAAGACCATTGATTCAACCAAGTGCAACACCACCGCATTTACAAAAAGGCTAGTGCTTTGAAAATAAAAGAACTTAGCTTCTTTTTTGTACTTGGTCTATAAGTATTGGTATATATCATGCTTTTCTAGTTACACGGGTATATAAACTTATTCAGAATTACAATGGTAACTTTGAAGTCATTCGTATCAAAGAGGAACTTTGTATACACTACTCTGTCTTAGCTATTCACTAAAAAAGAGGATTTAAAGTGTGTTTAAATTCTAATTATTAATCACTATTGAGAACTTTCTAAAAATGATCTTGTGATGTACCAAAAGCATCATTTCGAATAAGATTCCTATAAGGGTTTATTAGTAACTTTTGAAATTGTTCTTGTTGTTTCGCAGTTATTAAAAATCTTTCAATATCCTTACTGAGTAAACATAATTGACCATACAAAATTGACATAAAACTGAATTTCTGATGTAAAACCATTTTTAATGACGGATTTTTTCCAAAATTCTTAATTTGAATCTTGTAATTATTAACTCGTTTTTTCATAAAGGTTCATATTCCAAGATTGTATCTGAACTTTTCCATCTTTCCTACTCTACAGGTCTCTTTCCGAGCGGATGGAAAATAGCATTTGTCCAGCCTGTCTCCAATTATCGTTCAATAGCACTCACGTCCCTTCTTTCAAAGGTCATGGAAACGCCGATAAATTATCAGCTTAAGAAATATCTTGAAGAACGGAAGCTTCTTAATGACCGACAGTATGGCTTTCATAGCAATAGGTCCACTGGTGATCTCATGGTTTATCTCACCGAACAGTGGAACAAATCTTTGCATCGTTTTGGAAAAAGTAAGATTATTGCACTTGATATTTCAAAAGCATTTGATAGAGTTTGGCATCAAGCTTTCTTATCAAAAATGCGTGCTTTTGGTATTGATGAGTCTTTTCTTCGTTGGATTAGAAATTACCTTTCTAACAATACAAGTTGTATTGGATGGTTTCAAGTCTGAAATTCATAAAATAAATGCTTGTGTCCCCCAGGGCTCCGTTTTGTCTCCGACTCTTTCTTTCTTCTTTTATCTGCCACTTCTAATCCATTAAACTGTTTCGCCGACGACAGTACCCTCAGCTTTTCATATTCGTTTTTAGATTCACATCCTTGTCCTTCGGATGTGGAACTTCAACGGCAGCGTATGATAAGCTCATTAAATTCTGATCTTGACAGCATTGTTCAATGGGGAATCAAAAACCGTGTAGAATTTAATGCTTCGAAAACTCAATGCTGTCTCCTGTCGTGAAAGCTTAACACCGATGCCCCTATCTATGAGTGGCACTTGCATCCAGGAAACTTATCACCTGTCAGTACTCGGTATGTGTACCACAGATCAGCTTTTATGGAATGATCACATATTTGACATTGCCAAAAATGCTGTCAGGTGCTTAGGATTTCTCCGACGGTGCAAGAAATTTTTCACTTCTTCTGAACTGGCTGTAATTTACAAAGCCTTCATCCTTCCAAAGCTTGAATATAATTCGCATATCTGGGCAGTTGCCCCTAAAACAAGTTGAAATCTCTTGGATGGAATTCAAAAAAGGGCTTTAAAAATGATAGGCGATAGAACTATAATCGAAACATTTTCATCGCTAGAACACCATCGCAATGTCTCATGCCTTTTGTTGTTTTATCGATATTTTTACAAACAATGTTCTGTCGAATTAGCCAGTTGCATTCCACCCCTTAAACGATTCATCCGTAATACTCGCACTTCCTCCAGGAATGCTCATCAGTTTACCCTTGAGCTCAATTTCGGGCGTACTGTCAAGTATAGAGATTCTTTCTTAAATCACACATCGAGAATGTGGAATGCTTTGGACAGCTCTGTTTTTCCCTCCCATTTTGATGTTCAGAACTTTAAGACCAATGTACACCGATATCTCCTCTTAAATCCTTCCTTATTTTCCTAACGCTCGCACTGCGTTTTAATATAAACATATAAAGGGTACTAATCAAATCACCCCTTGACTGCCTGTAAATTTAAAAAAAAAAAAAAACTTCATTATAATTCCTGAAGAAGAGACTGATTAGCTGTTTTCAAAAGGAACATTATTTTCAGTGATCATTGACAAAATTTTTCGTATTGAATTCAAGAAAATAAGGTTAGAATTGATCAGTATAAGCATAATTAACAGTTGAGTATTTGTACAAAGGAAATATAAGGCCTTCACTCAAACGATTTTGTACTGAATTTTAAAATAAAAAATCTGCTCTTCATTATAAGCGATTTAATTATTGACTAATATTTAAAAATTCAAAAGTTCTGGGTTCAGTTACATATATTTTCTTATACATGACTGCTTCTTCAGAAGTATTGCGCAGGAAACTTACACTATTACTATAAAATTAAGGCATTAACGGGTATGCACCATTTTGTTTGATTATATTTCCCTAGAAATAATTATTATTTTGTTGGTTAAAGTTTTGAAAGATCTAAATTCCAAGATTAATTTATAAATCTCTTTTAAATAACCTTAAATATTCTCAAACCGATTTTTCTGTGTGTCTCTAACATCAAAATCCCCTCTTCGGCAACACTATCTGCAAAGACGTCTCAATTTGTCACCTTTGTACGAGTGAAATTTAAATATACCACGGGGAATAAAAACTATTCATTTTTAAAATATATAAATACCTTTTAACTAGGTACTTCTAGCCTGATGGTAAAAGTTCTTGTCAACAAACTGAAGGCTGAACATTCAGTCTAAAATATTAATAAATCCGTTACAAGACTAAAAAGGGTTGCTTTTTCAAAATGCTATATGACGGTATAATGTTAAAACAATATGAATTATTATGATTTTGCAAAGAGCAAGCATGTAAAAGGGTTGAATGGAAACCTATGTATATACCAAAATTGTAGATAAAGTCACCCTTTTTGTTGACGATACAAAAAAAGAAACATGTTTTTCATTTAACATGATAAACAGCGCTGCCGTCGCGGTTGTTCGTCTACATCTATCTTTTATGTCAATGTAAGCCTAATGCACCCGTTTAAGTGATTTTGCAAATTAAAAAACAGAAGAAGTAGAAAACATCTACTTCAAAAATGAAATTTTGTTTACACAATTTCAAATTCCCTTTATTCTCAGATGGCTACATCCAGGATGATGGGCTTTTATGCTATATTTAAGTGTGGATTGTATATAGGAACGATGAATGGGTGTGAATGAGTGCTTGAAACTCTGGAGATTACAAATGTTAATATCCGTTCGAAAGATAGGTTTATACAGATAATAATGACTCAAGGGAAATTGTTAAGATATAAATGTATAAATGGTTCACCATGTATAGACTCGTATGAATTTGAAATGAAATTTCTAGAAATCTGAAGGAACTATCAGTTCAGTTCAGTTCAGTGGATATAATATGCATCCACCTTTATGATTATAAATGATCAATTTAAACGCAACTATACTTATGTTACATCAGTATCTAGAGAATATGTATTTCTATAGCCAACCCGAATCCGTTGCCTATATTATATATATTTTAGCCGGATTCATGATTTCATCCCTATAATTCGCGGTGCAATTCATCAATGTCAGCAGTGGAAATCAATCAAATTGGTTCTCGCCTAAAGGCGGTTTTATGGCGGTGGCTTGCTGGCCTGGATCAATTTAGCTATTAGCTCTTACAATAGCGCATTAACATGCCCCAACTTTATACACAGTCTAGGTATGTACCTACATTCATATAGTATGGGTTTAGGTATACCTACGTACACTTAAAACAAGACTGAAAGGATGAAGCAACTCTGTGAAAACTTAGCCTGTCGTAGAGTATCACGGATACTCCATTTGATGGGCTTCATCAGAGTAAACGGATGGATTTGCTATCACCATCTCCAACGTCCAATGTCCATCGCATCTCGTCGCGTCGCCTCTCATTTGCGAATATATTTTCCAAGAGTTTTTGAGATGAGACGCGAGCAACCGAGAGATTATGGGCTGGTTTGGTTGGATGTGCGATGACCACGACAGAAACTTCAGCCACAGAGCTAAACGAGGATATCCATCGAGACCACAGGCAGTGAGGCGCCATTTTCCCATGGATAAGAAATAGTGTGTATAAAAGTTGATATAAATATTACATATACATATAGAAACTAGTGCTTTTGCCGATACAAGGTGTTAGATATGTTGTATTCATACTTAGGCATATTTTTTCCACTTCATAGGTAGGTAGATATTATATCTGTACAACCCTATACCTTGGTATCGTTTAAAAGTGAATCAAATCGGGGGAAATATTATCAAAGAGAGGATACGGTATGAGGCAAAACAAAAATTCTCATCATCAACATCAACCTATTATTATTATTATTATTATTGCGCTGCGCTGCTTTTTGAAGGAAAGGTGTAATTTTATATTTTTGATTTATCGCTGTTATTAAGACGAATATGAAAACATAATGGGGGCCTATGTGTATATCGAGGTCTTATCGCGTGTTCGTTATATATTCTTTCAATGAATAAAAGTGTGAATGTTAGGTAAATTTTATATACCAACATTATACCTGTGCCTATACGTTTAAATGAGTATATTACCTTAAATTTCCTAAAAAACGGTCTAGAATAGCTTTGCGTCGATAGAGAAATGTACATCTAAAAAAGAGTTCCTTTTGGATTATTCCCGCGCTTCTTATACCTACCTAGAGGTACCTATGTATATTGGCAGCAATCATTATATACATAGTAAGATCAATTAAGCATCTGGTTCTGGTTCACATGGTAATACCTTAAATTACAAAGCGGAAATGAAATTTTTGACGGAAATTAATTAGAAGGATATTCTACTCTTTCTTTTCAATGTGATTGTCAGAAGAAATCTTAAAATGTTTTATAAAAGTTAAAGAAGGATTAATTGCACATGAGTTTCGAATAAGAGGTTTATAATAACAATTTGTTTGTGATAGTTCATTGAAACTCTGGGGAAAAATTTTTATTTGCCATGAGCTCTTTATTCTAGTGCGAATGTCCCCTTCTGTTGGTGCCCATCATATGTATAATCTAATATATCCTTGGCAGTTGAAATTCAAGGTTTTTTTTCTTAAGAAAAAATTGACCGATGACGCGAAACACTTACCAAAACAGTGACGTCTTTGTATGCATAGGACGAATTAAATTTTAAGTGCAATGCTTTTATAGTTGAATGCTTATCAATTTAATTCAAATATAGAGATTTTTTTAACCGCACATCAAGAATGTGAAATACTTTGGCCAACTCTGTTTTTCCCTCCCATTTTGATATTCAGAGGTTTAATGCCTGAATGATCATCGTTATCTTCTCTTAAATTCTTCCCTATAAAGAATAAATAAATTTGAGCGATCGCTTACACTTTTATCGAGCATGGACGTGATCTGGACAAAACGTCGTATTCTTGTTGACCGACGAAAATTGACTGCCTCTGATTATCATGCCCTCTTTTATAGATTGATGGGATTGACGCACGAATGTTCGTTAATCATAAACTGAACCAATATTGTCTTAAATTTGTATGACACTGCACTGCGAACAGTATTGACAGTATTGTCAGTATTCGAAGATCATGTGGACCGAAACATGGACAATACGAGTGAAAATCACCATAAAAAGGAACAATATTTCTGATTTCTGAGCGCTAAAATCTTACTCTGTGACTTTTACAAAACAAACTGAATAAACGACACCCAATTTGACAGTTGTATATAGCTTAATTTCCTAACATAAGAACTTGTTTTTACGCATACTGTCTCTTTCGGGGAATCTACAAATCCTCTAAGACTAAACTCTTGTCATGAAATTCGTTTCTCAAATTATTCGTTCGGATTTAGAACTGTGGGGTCCTTTTTCGCGAATAACATTACTAGAGGACGAGATTCGTTGAGAGTTGTAACTTGTATAAGTCATTAGGTCCTTCTCAAAGTTTGAAAGTTCCTTTGGAGGATCCCATAATTATTTCTAAAAATTGGTAAGATTTTAAAAAAATTTGCTATTAAAACGGATCATCTGCTTTCAATCTAAACTTTAAAGTGGCAAAAAAAGGAATAAGGAATTTTATGCATCAAAAATCACAATGATCTTTTCCACTATTCATATAGATGATACTTTTTTCATATAACCCACATAAAGGGTGCAAATAACCGTAGAGTAGTTATTATTGAAGGTCACCTGAAGATCAAATTTGTATTTTTTTGAAATTTGTTCTCTGTGAAATTCTGAAAAATATCAAATCTTCTCACTATCTTTTTTTTTTATTTTTAGAAAATATAGAATATGTACATAACATAATTTCAGACTTTATAATTAATCTAATTTTATATTTCTATTTTCCTTTCAGGTAAACTCTTTTTTTTTCCATCGCATATCCGTAAGTAAAAAAGTCTTATAACCTCTTCTGATACATATCAGTTTCTTGGTAAATTAATTTTCAAGAGTAAATAAATCTTTCCCAAAACAACCGTTTGATTAATTTGCCTATTCAAGAAATGATTTATATTGTTTTGTTTTTTGTTAAGTATGTACATATATGTATGTATATATCTCATCAAAAATTAAAATACTATAAAAAATGCAAATTTTGTCTCTCCAAACTTTTACATAGTTATATTAGATTATCTTATGCATCTTAGGAAAAGGTAGATTGATGTAAAAATCTTTAAAAGAAACTAAAAAAAAAAGAAATTAATTCTTACTATATTTTGTGAATTTTTTGACACTCTGAATTATGTATTTCCTAGATATATACAATCTCTACCTAACCTACTTATGATGTTACAAAAATGTAGAACCTAAGGTACCTATTTCTTTTCTAGATTTCTCGTAAGACAATGAAAATGTTTGACTTATATCACAGCATAGCTGAATATTGTAAATAATTAAAAAATAATATTATTAACTTGCGAAACTTGCTCTCGGTTTTCAGGTATAATCATCAGGCAAGTTATATGCTATCACCCTACATACTCGTAAGCAAAATAAAAAGAATTAAACCATCGAATGAATTTAAAGAAAGGCAATTAAGACGACGACCGACGATTTCTTGACTGTTTGCGGGACTATGGCATGGCGGTGCGTTCATTTCCGAAACATGAATTAATTAACCTCCGCTCTGTTTCACATCGTATTATATTGCAATATACCTAAATCCCCTCTGATGTGCGCGCTTCAGTTAGTTCCCCCTGTGCCTGAGGATAATGTTTAGGTCTGTGAGTTTTGACTTTGAAGCTGTGAAAAAGAAAAACCGTGATGTGCGGTCATACACATTACCTGGGCTTAAATATAACGATGATGAAAGATATACCTCACATAGCGCGTTATAAGAACTACAATTTTATTTTACTTATTCAATCTTTCAGATTTGTCTGCCATCGCAATTCATTTGTTTTTTAAATTTTATTTCTAATTTCAAAATCTTCATTTGTTTTATGGTCACACATCAAGAGTAGTTCTCTGACTTTGTCGTTTCACGCTGTCAACCCAAAGTCAGCATGAGCACAAGCATCGCAGCATATAAGGCAAACTAGCGTTATAAGATTGAAAAATTAAAAAAGCAAGCAAAAAAAAAAACAAAAAAAAAATAGAAAATCATGGGCAGGGTACACTTCACACAGCCAGAGGGATGATGATTAATGATCAATCAAGATTTTCCCGTTTTGAGCGATTTTGATTTGCTGCTCTTTGCTTGACTGCCTGCGCTGCGCGTTGCGCTGCTGCTGTGCTACTTCTTTTCGTGTTTGGTTTTTGGAGTTGGTATGTAAGGTCTTATGTGCAGTGCATGTTATATGAATGTCTGTTTATAGCTGTGTAGATGACATGCGGAAGAAAAGGCCAAACAAAAATTCCCATCAAGCCTATAGTGGATTTTCTAACCTATGAGAACGCGAGAACTTACTCTAGGGTCGGACAAGCCATCAGTCATTGTCAGCTGTCATTTTCAGAGTAAAAGCAACACACACGATAGGTACGTGTGCATACCGCACTCTAATACTTTGTACACCTCTTTCAAAAGTCTTTCATTTTTGTTTTTTGGAATTTTCAATTTTTCTTCTGACATTTTCATTTTTTTGAAAAGTCAACGTCGGAAATATTGAAAGAGCTAGCAAAATATTTCCATATCCCACTCGAATACATGACGGTATGGTCAAATTGAGGGGCTGAATGTGCGTAAAGCATCCACAGAGACATTCAATTCCACTTCGATGGGAAGGGGATGTGATGTGGTGTGATATGGTGCGAGTTTGTCAGGAAACATTTCAATTTTCACTAAAGGTAGAGTCTCCTCCTGCTCATCGTCATTGTCCTTCCAAGGCTGTTAGTGACGTTGTTGTCTTGAAAATACTAAACGCACATGAGTATCATGCTTTTATTCAGGGTTGGATTTGTAGATATGATATTAAAGTTCAGAGATCATAAACGTTAGAATAATTTTTTTTTTTTTCTATTGTCAATATTTTTAATTAGAAATTATATTTATAAGTGATTTTGATATATTTTAAACTTAGCAAAAGAAGATAGTTAAAATTTTATCGGTAGTTCCTAAGATATTCGTATTCAAACAAAATATTAACGTAAAATCTAATTTTTTTTCTAAATGGCAAACTTTTAATATTTTTGAAGTATTGTTCAACATTTGGAAATTTGAATGCAAATACCAAACTACAAACAATACAGCAGCAAGTTGAAACCTTGAGTGTTTTTTACGGTTTTGTCCATCGAATATTTGTATTGAAGTTGTAAATCATCTAAGTCCATTTTAAATATTTTTAAGAAGTTCTCCAGACAAAATATACATAAGCCTCATTTCTTGGTAGGGTTTTAAAATAATTTTATCTTAGATCTTGTCGTTTCATCGTTAATAAAAAGCAGAAAACTTGCTCCATTACCACAAATCGAGTCTTAAGGCTAGAATCATGTCAAGAAATTGACTGTTAATATTACCTAACTTTATTTGATAAAATATCTTTAAGTTTGCTGTGAATATATAACAAAATATAATGTTAATATTTGTGATATTTTTTAATTTTGAAGTCCTTATGTCAACATAAGATGATAGTAATTTTCTAATAAATCTTCCCAAATTTTTATGTTGACTACTTAAGGGCATGTCTCATGTAAAAAAATTGATTGGTGCTTTGCGCTTAGCTTTGTAGCGTTCACATTTTTTTAAATATTTAAACGAAATAAACGGGTTTTGATTGAAAATATATTGGGCTAAATATTTATAAAGGAATCCAAAATTTAAAAAAAATTTTTGTTCCTTAACAGCACTAGAATCACTAAAAAATCATTAAATTCAGGTAGTTACTTGGGAAAATCAATGGGGCAGTGTGTTAAATATAATTTTTTATTTTTTTTATATTTTTTTCCAAAAAACAATACATTTTTATACATAGCACCGATTTTTTTTTTTTTTTAATTTATTTATTTATTCCAAGAAAAATTCTAGAAAACTATGAAAAATAGGGCAAATTTGCATTGTGGCATAGGTGCAATAATTGATAGGACTTCCAAAGTATAACAGCCAGCTAAGTCAATTCAACTTTTTTTCAAATTCTAAAGATATGTGCAGATATTTGCTTTTTAATTTTTTTTTTTTAAATAGTTATAGTAACTTTTTTAGACAAAAAATCCAAAATGCTTTCTTTTTTTCCCAATTTTTTTTGGTAATTCATGGGGCGAACTGATTTTTTTTTTTAGTTTTAACTTTTTTTTTTAAAAAAAAAGGTCCATATATATTACACATAGTGTGGATTTTAAAAAAAAAAAATTTTTGTCGCAACATAATTAAAAATGCATTTCAAAATAACAACATTTGTGGTGCAATTGTGAGGGATTGGGAGCTTATATAATTCCAAAATATTTTTTTTATTTTTTTTTGGCATTTTGTTTATTCTATTTAAAAAAGTAAAAAGTTCTTGCGCCCACTATTTATTTAATTTAATTTTTATAAAAGAGGTCTATTTTGCATTTTTTAACAACAAATTTCTTTGTAAACGCACACAATGAAGTTTCCAGTTCCCAAGAATGCCGCTGCAATACAGCGCTTAGGAAGAGAATTCTTTGCAAAAGAATTTCGCCCGCCCATTCTCTCTCAGATTTTTTTTTGTTGTTGTTTTTGGTCTCATGGCTCATTTATTTTTTTATTCTTTGTTTTGTAGGCTTGCGGTACACAATAACAGAAAATATCAAAAAAAAAATTTTCTTAGACATATTTTTTTATTTCTAGTATGTGCTATGATGTAAGGTCATGGAATCGTGATTTGGGTGTTACGTAGTCAATCGTATAAGCAGAATTTGATTTTTGGTTCAACTTTCGGCAAGTTTTGTTGTTGCACATTGTAGTGTAGGTATAAAAAAGGGTAAATAGGTATTGTAGGTATCGTGAATTCGCTGTCATATATGTATTTTGTTTTCTTGATGCGTACTATCACTCCTCGATATTGCATTTTTTTGTTCATGGTCAGCTGCTTTCCTTAGATAAAGGAAAAAGGCAGAAGTCAAATAAAAAAGGAAGGTAGCTATGTAGGTATGTATGTCCTTTTTTTCCAACGCGTATGTTATACACCTACCTACTTGATATGGAATTTCGCTGTCACTTTGCATGGTGGGATCGTTATTTGATTGAATATTGTGTAATAAATCTGTATGTATGTATATATGTATACCTATATATAGAAGAAGGGTTAGAGTGGGAGATAAGTCAAAGTGTGTCGAAGTATATGATAAATGCACTTTATTTATTAATTTTTTTGTTTTTGTTTTACATATGAATATTTTTTTTTTTGGATGGGAAAAAATGACCATTCACAAAGAGGAGAAAATTTGTAAATGCTGTTTTCGTTTCAATTTGAGATTATGTTCCCTAATTTGAGTTCGTGATTATTTCTATGAGGTTCAATGTTAACAGTCGGAAATTTTTTGAACAAGTAAAGTGAATGTAGCAATCTACCACTTATGCAACAATTTTAAATTGTGTACCAACTTTAGTGTTTTTATTAGAAATCATCAAATCAAAACACAACAACAAAATATCTAGGTAGAAAGCAAGAACCTATTTACAAACAAATTCAAGAAAAAACATTTCCATGGACAGCAGAAATACCTACCCCCATTTGCTTTATAAAATTCGAACCATATGCAAAAGACAACAACAAATCTACCTAACTAGACATAAAAAAAAACCGGTTTATCATGCAACATTGTTCATCCATATATCTTGTTGTGTGAATGATCTATTTCTTATTTCTTTGATTGGCTGCTTGAGTGCTTGTGCGGAAATATATCCCTCGCTCTGAGAGACAAAAAAGATCAAGAGGCAAATAGAGTAATAAGAAATTCAAATTTTGAATTTGATAATGAAGAGAGTAACGTTCTTTCACTAATACATTCAAATTCATTTACATGAGTTCTGAGTTCGCTTCTGCATGAGACCTACCCTTAAGCCGAAATATGAAATAAGTTAGTTCGCTTTTTTCGTTCATTGTTATTTTGAAGACTTTATTTCAACATAAGATGATATGACATTCCCCATAATTTTTCAAATAGTTAAATATACTTATGCCAAATAGTTTTAAGATTTATGTCAACTCACATGATTATTATAACGTTTCTCATTATGTTCCCAAATTTGTATCATAAGAAGACTTAAGTGTTGTTTTGTGTTGGTTTGCAAATTATCTAAGGCGTGCTTAATGATGTAAAATATCTCTTCCCAAATTTGATTCAGTAAAAAAAAAAACGCATAAAATTTGCAAAATCTCATCGATTCTTTATTTGAAACGTTAGATTGGTCCATGACATTTACTTTTTGAAGATAATTTCATTTAAATGTTGACCGCGGCTGCGTCTTAGGTGGTCCATTCGGAAAGTCCAATTTTGGGTAACTTTTTCGAGCATTTCGGCCGGAATAGCCCGAATTTCTTCGGAAATGTTGTCTTCCAAAGCTGGAATAGTTGCTGGCTTATTTGTGTAGACTTTAGACTTGACGTAGCCCCACAAAAAAAAGTCTAAAGGCGTCAAATCGCTTGATCTTGGTGGCCAACTTACGGGTCCATTAATTGAGATGAATTGTTCTCCGAAGTTTTCCCTCAAAATGGCCATAGAATCGCGAGCTGTGTGGCATGTAGCGCCATCTTGTTGAAACCACATGTCAACCAAGTTCAGTTCTTCCATTTTTGGCAACAAAAAGTTTGTTAGCATTGAACGATAGCGATCGCCATTCACCGTAACGTTGCGTCCAACAGCATCTTTGAAAAAATACGGTCCAATGATTTATATTTCAACCACAAATGAGCCTCATCGCTGAACAAAATTTGTCGATAAAAAAGCGGATTTTCTGCCAACTTTTCTAGGGCCCATTCACTGAAAATTCGACGTTGTGGCAGATCGTTCGGCTTCAGTTCTTGAAATGTCAAAGCATACTGAGCATCTTTCTCTTTGACACCATGTCTGAAATCCCGCGTGATCTGTCAAATACTAATGCATGAAAATCCTAACCTCAAAAAAATCACCCATTAGTACCCGTGGCATGATGGTTAGTGCGTTGGACTGTCATACCAGAGGTCTTGGGTTCAATCCCTGCCTGTGCCATCTAAAAGTTTTTTCACGGGTAGGTACTGTCTCTTGCGAGGAATTGACAAATTCTCCAAGAGTAATTCTTGTCATGAAAAGTGCTTTCTCAAATTAGCCTTTCGGATTCGGCTAAAACTGTAGGTCCCCTCCATCCCTGTCAACAGTACTCGCACACAGGAATGGTTGAGAGTTGTAAGTCACTAGGCCCTAGTTCTCAACGGACTGTTGTGCCAACTTATTTATTTAGTTTGCTTTTTTGTTAAATGTTATTTCGAAGGCTTTATTTCAACATAAGATGATATGCCATTCCTCATAACATTTCTAATAGTTAAATATACTTATGCCAAATAGTTTACATATTTAATAAAGTTAGTTTTGGAAAACTTATTTCAGCACACATGGTAATATGCCGTTTCTCATATGTTCCCAAATTTGTATCATAAGTAGACTTAATGGTTGTTTTGTGCTGGTTTGCGAATTATCTAAAGCGTGCTTAATGATGTTAAATATCTCTTCCCAAATTTGTATGGAAAAAGGTGTAAGTTATAGAAGTACCTCTGCGTATACAAAGGTGCTATAAATTGGCCTTATTTTCACTTTTTTAAAGTGTAATGAAGCCTATTTCCAACAGTTTTGGTTTTATTTCACTTTCAAAATTATGGTTTGCAATAAGTACAAAAAAACTTTGCATACACTCAACCTCGTACTTATCCCTAATCCATAAAAATAAGTTGGTCTTATTTCACTTTGTCAAAGTATGTATTTACAATATGACCATTTGTTATGAAAATTGGTCTTATTTCACTGCACCGCATAAAAAATCTTTATACTTTTAAATTGCAACACATTTACTTTTAAAAAAATGTCTTAAATCAAGTTAAGATTATTTATCTTTTAGGTCGAGATTTGATCCTCGCCATCTACATGCTTGCCATTAATTTATTTTAAGTTTGTCCACCTTTGTAACAATCAACCTTCAACGATGTTATCTTTCTTAGTGCTGCGCTAAGTCTGTTATCTTAGTTTTGAAAACAAGCGGTCAAAAGTGTGGGAGCTTAAATGTTATGAGGCCCCACCTGTTCCCAAAAAAAAACAAAGCGCCTAAAAATAACTTCAGCCTGCTCTGTTGCATATTCATATTCGAAACAACCTACACACACCTCAGTCAAAACTTCTAAAATCCGTAGAGGACCAAAACAAAAATGTAGGTATATATGTATGAATGTAGGTATTTTCCACTCTTCTGATGAAGAATGACTTTTTTTGTGTTGATATTTTGAGTTCTATTTTTTAAATTTCTTTTTTTTATTCTTATTTTGCGTTTGGTTCGTTTTTGGCATTTGACAACGGTACTCTGGTTGTCTCTGATGGCTGCTTTTAGCCTTCAGTTTCATTTAAAACCTACAAGCCAAGCACACACAATGGATACGAAATTCGGGGTATTTTGTGTAGGTTATACTACGTTACGTACGTATATGTAAGTCGTATGCATTCATATACATACGTACAAATATATCCTTTTCTATTGATAGAATGTATTTGAGCGTATATACATATACTATAGGTATGATTGCTTGTGAATGTTATTCGCATGGTTTTCTGCTATGACAACCAAACGAAGAACAGTCGTCGTCGTCGTCAGCCATCCTGTCAGTCAAACAACAAGCAACCAAAAGAGCCATAGTCATATAGCCATAGCCATAAGAGAAAGAGAGAGAGAAAGCCCAGCCATTTTGATTTATATCCTTGGTCATATGGATATGGGTGTTTGATTTCTTTTGTTTCCTTTTTATTTTCTTCTGTTTTGTTAAAATAGAGAGAGAACCATTAATGTATGGGAGGATCTAAATTTAGGACGACTAAAATGATTTGATGGGGTGGTAGTGGTAGAGTGGTGGTTGTGAGAAGGGTTTTCTCTTCCTCTGTTTGATGTTTCTATACAGATGATATGATGGCAGTGTTTTAGATGGGTATAGAAAGATATGTGTTATCCTTATCGAGCTCCTCTATTCAATATACAACAAACAGAACAATAGCAATGGTTCTTGATATGGAAACGGCACATGCATAAAGGATACCTACCTTTATCTGCCTGCAATCCGCTTCAATGATGAGAGTGTGTACCAATGTTATAGGGGAGGAAAATGATGTTCTATCAGTCATGGACGATGTAGGTATAGATAGATGTAATAATTATTTTTGTTTCATAAAATTGGAATAATACACAGGTATAATGACGTATGGCGGGATTATGGTCTCTTTTTCTTTTTTATTTCCAAGAGATGACAGTGTAGGTGGAACAATTGTCTGTAGGGGATGGCGGTTAATGTAATTGCCGATTAATATACCCTCAATAATAATAATAATAATAATGGTGTTCTTGACGTATTAATCAAGAAGTGACTAAGGAAAAATACGACAATAATAAGAAGGCAGATGCAGGTATAATGAAGGGAAAACAGTGCAAGGACGCGATTACATTTAAATAAATCAATTTTGAATTAAGTTATTGGTAACGAGAGTTTCTTGATATGTATATCTACATACATTTATGGAGCAAAAAAGATGCTGGTACAAGGTGTTTATGTTCTTACTAATAATTATGTAGTACATAGGTACAGTGTTGGAAAAAATAATAAAAACAAATGTCTTAATCATTTTCGATACCTACACAATTTTTATTTAGCTATTAAGTCTTTTTATATTTTAATCGTACCTAATAATGTTCTCAAATGGCAAAATTGTTTTGTGGAAACAACTTTTTGTTTTGACTTAACGTTAAAAAGATTGAGCCCAATAATGATTCCGTCTGGGAAAAATAATAGAAACAACCTACTTTAACTGTAATTGTAAGCAATTTTTTTTGTATGCAAATAGGCGTTTTGAGTTTGTTTATAAAATTGAAAGATGTTTTATATTCGATACTAAACAAAATTTTTAAAAGTCATCTATAATTTTAATAAATATAGGTAGTGGATCCATTTTAAATTCAGTTAAACTACTTACCATTAACTGAAGAGGAGGTGTCAATCAAAAGAAAGTTTATGCAGGATAATAACCCGAAGCCCCCCAACTCGCACACAAGAGTGGTTGAAGGTTGTAAGTTATTCGACTCTAGTTCTCAACAGACTCTTGCTTCACCTATTTTAATGTAGGTAGGTATCTCTTTTGAAGTGACTTTTAAGTGAAAAAACAAACTAAACTTAGCTTCAGGTTTCGTAGTTATAATCGAAATATCTTTCTGCTCGCTTCAGCTGTTTTAGTAATGCATCCTGCTTAATTGAAATTTCACTTATTTGCAACAATGTTCTTTCCAACAAATAATAACGTTGTTCTCCAAATTCGCTTTTTAAGTTAAATGATGAATACATCTATTAATTTTGGAATCTTGAAGGCTTCAAATAAGTATCATTCTAGGTTTCATTGCAATGTCGTCGTTTCAAACCTTTTATCTGCCAAAAAGTTCGAGATGATTTTTGTATTCAAATTTGTGTTCAATCATACATTTTTTGGAATCAGATCATAGTTTAAGGAAAAAATAAAGTTGCAGTTATAGAAAGTTTGATTTACTCAAACAAAGTTTGTATAACATATGTAGGTATATTCGGAGTTCGTTTTTCTATAGGATTGAAGAGTCTGCCATTTTGCAACATTTCTTCCTGATGATTTTTTCTTTAATTATTTCGACTGCATTCATATAAAAATACGCCAAAAATTCTTAAAACCATAACAAAAACTTCAAAAACCTTGTCAAAAAATTGTTACTTTATAATAATTTATCAAGCTACATATATAGGTACTATAAAAATTCAACATATTGAAATATTACACTTATTTACCGATTTAAGGTGATTAACTGGCGCTAAGATAAAAGATTATGTACTTATAACTAGTTAATTAACTTCGCATAACTAAATCACATTCAGACAAATAATTCAATATCTGCCTTAGGCTTTAACCAATTTAAATAAAGCAATTCTTTCTATCATAATTAATATTGTAAATACAAACACAAAACGAAAAAAAACGTCTGCGATTATAATAGAAAAATATTAATTAAGTAGTCAGAAAATGACATCTTCATAAAAATAAAATTATTAATCGTATAAAAATTAATAAAATTTGTTAAACTTATTCATAGCGATCATCTTTTGCGCTGTTCGCATAAAAGATTAGCTATTTCTATTGCAGTTTAAGTTAAACTGTTTGAACAAACCGAATCATCAAAACCACTTTAAAAATGTTCAGTACCAAAATCTTGCTATAGCACAATATCAAAAGAAAGTTTAAATTATTATGCCAAGCTCGTGTGGTTATGTAAAATACCTTAAAGATTAGAAAACAGTACTTTTTCGTTCCTACTTCTTAGACTTTTTTGATTTTTTAGATGTTTCTTACCAAATTTTCAAGACTTCTGCATCAGCAAGGTACCTTTAAATCAATTCATTTTCATATTCATATTTTTAAAGAAATTGAATGAAAAAAATTGTTGCATTTTTATTTTCAATTACATTTTAAAACAAAAGAATTTTCATGAATTTTACACAAGTTCAATTTCTACATAACTAAAATTTATAAACTTTTTACTGATATCTCCCAGGTTCAATAACAAACTATTTTTATTTATTCATTAAGTCATAAATTAGATAATTCAGATTTAAGTATTAAATTATAGGTAAAATCCTCAGTAGAAAAAAATTAATTTATAAGTAGGTACCTACCCATCGACAAATTTTAATACAACATCCTTTTTTTCCTTCAATTTATTTTGATATTTTTAATATAAGAAAACGAGCACATCCTTTTTTAGATTCAAATACATAGTCAAATGTATGTAGGTTTATTCATATATTGTGCTATTAGTTTGTTTTTATCTACGCATATAATTTTATAAAAAAAAAATATAATTAATTATTAAATGTGCATTTAAAATTAGTTACGGTAGTTCTTATTCACACCTATTATTCATATTTTCCACCCAGATTTTTGTTCGATAAAATTCATAAGCACATAAAAAACAAACAGAAAACCGGATAGACAAACAAAAATTAAAAGAAAAAATATATTTTTTTTTCTTTTTCGTCCTCTTTAGATAAGTCCATTCTTCAACCCATTAATACTTGAATATCTAAATAAAGTAATAATATATTCATGAAACTCTTTTCACAGTCAGATACAAAAAAAAATCATAAACCCTTCCCAATTGAATTCTTCAAAATTCTAAAATGAAATGTTCATTACAATTTTTCCGCTTTTCGTCGTCCACCTTCAACCCCTTAAATAATAATCACAAAAACACAAAATGCGCGCCAGAGAATGAATGACTCGTTATATAGCTGCTGTAAAACCAGAAGGATCATCATTATCCTACGAGTATAGCTTGGTGTGTTTCTGCATGCAAAGTCGTATATCACTATCACTCGCTTCTCTTGTACACGTGCTATAAACGAAACGACATTGAGAAGTAACAAACAACAAACAAAATCTCAAAAACAACAACAACAAAAAGCGTCTACAAAAAACGCTGCAAAACGCAAACTCTGTCCAGATCCAGAATAGTAAAGCAACATACACAAAACACCAAAACCATACCATCAAAATTAAGCAGCTGCTCAGTAGTTGGATTCTTCTGAATATAGATACATTTTTCCATGCAACATTTCCAGTTGAAATGTTGTTGATGTTCTTTTATTTTTTCAATATTGGAATGTGAAGGAACAACAAAAAAAAGTCTCAACTCTCAATTCCAACTAGAATTATTAGATTCAACACCATACTAACGATTTACCATTAGCACAAAACCCAGACAGCTTTTGGAAATATTGTTATGTGTTGCCAGTCTCTTAGCAACATTTCGGATAGATTTATTGGAATGTATCTGTGAGATAAATTCTGTTAGCCGAACTCTGTTATTAGTTGTTTTTGAATGAACGTGCAAATTAGACGTTTGCGTTGTCGATGTGTCGTCGTCGTCGTCGTCGTCTTTGTCGTAGTCGTTGTCGTGTGGCAAAAATATAACACAAACTCACTCACATCTTAACGGTGAGCCATACCTATGGGCTGTGTTGTGAGCTCTTATAAACTCTGTTAAAAGCTGTTAGCGCGAGTATTCTATAATTTTATTTTGTATCTCATAGATACGAGTACTGTATAGTGTATACCTACAACTGATGTATACTGTTGATAGATAGTAGTTGGAGTCTAGTTGACTTGTGTAGTGTAAACATTATTTTTGTGTGCGAATGAGTTGTTGGTATATTTTTCGTATCAACATAAACTAAGTTTAGTGTTTGCATGACATTCGGTTAAATAAGACATACACCTAGGCTCATTTAACCGCCCGCGCCATTTTAACGTTGTATTTATTTATTTTTTTCTCGTCATCGTCATTGTCATCGTCGTCGTAGTCTCCTATAGTTCTGGTATTTGGAAAATACTTAGATACGAAATTTTACATTCATCGCATCCAAAACACAAATAATGCCTGTTTTCAAAACATTCGCGTGAGCTATGCATTTTTTACAAGCTTCGGCCTATTTTATGCTCAGAAATAAAGTATCTTTGTATCTTTTTTGTTTTTGATGTACCTACCTAACCTACTATACGAGAGTAGAGTATAATGAGCTTTTTGCGTAATAACACAGTGTTTAGAGCAGCTATGATAATTTACGGGATGTAGATACTTAATTCTATGGGTGATAATTTTCGTGTGATAGGGGAGAACAGGTTGTTTTATAGCGCCCCACAGTGTTAATCATGTGGGACAATCTAACAAGATACAATTAATTACCATAGCAAAGCCAGTGTGTCCATAGGAATTAAACTGATTCAAAGTGATTCCAGAGCATGGTCGTAGATAGATGTATCTAGCTACCTACATATCTGTCATATAATAACAAGTTGCTGTATATATGCACATAAGAAGAAGTGTGTTAAACGAATCTCAACGGTTTTCCCAGAAATAACAACAATTATAATCTTCCCTTCGTATCTTCGGGTGATTTTGTGTTTTTGTATCTCTCGTGCAGTGAACTGTCAAAAAATTAAAATGTCATTTGATAACAACAAAACAATACTGTCTCGAATCGAAGTGATAAGAAATGATTAAAGAAGAAAACAACCAAACATCAAATAAAATTATATTTTTTTGATTCGAATTCGACAAGGGCGAGAAAGATTTTGGTTTAATCAAAAACCAAAAAAAAAAATTGAACAACAAACCCAAAAATATTTTTGAAAAAAAAACGACAATCTTAAAAAGTGATTAAAATTATTATTGTTGTATCGATGCAAATTTTAATTAACAACAAGCGTCTGTTTATGGGTAGAAAAAAGAAAACACATCGTCGTCGCAATTATTTACGTTTTCGTGTAAACTTTTCATTTATGATAATTATTTTGCTATATCGTTCGCTAATTAGTGATTTAAATTTAAATTTAAATAATATTAAAAAAAGCTTATTTAATAAAAAAAATCATCATCAGCATAATAATAAAAATTATAATCAGTGTGCATTTTTAAGTCGAGTATAGCATTAAATTGATAAGAAAAAATAATATAAAATCAGTGAGAAAAATAATTCCATATAATATCTATATTTTTTTAATACAAAAATATCTACCTTATAAATATATTTATATCTTTATTTCAAAAAAAATAATAATAATCAAATAAAGATAAAAAAGTTTTGTGATTTTTTTGTATGAAATATTTTTAAATTTAAAAAGGAAAAATCTTCAATGTGATATATAAATTAATATAATAAAAGTTTACTTAAGCTAAGAGTCGACTTAAGAATAAATTCGTTTAGATAGTGAGGCAGTAACAAAATTCACTTGTACAGTTTTATATAACAGGTATGTTATTTTCTTCTTTTTTTCTCGAATATTTTGACATTTTAAACATTCAATACTTTTGATATCTCCTTTTGAAGTTTTTTATTTAAAAAGAGGAAATTTAATTTTAAAATCTGGGATCTCAAGATTGTATTATTTTACTTAAGTTTCTATTAAAATAGCAACAAACTTTGAAGACTTTCAGATATTAATTTGATGCTCTTGTATCTATTATGTAGGCCTAGAGCAGTGTTCTTCTATGCAGCTCTTCAGTGATACACTTCTGGACAAAGTCTTAGCATTAGAACTCGGTTCAAACGACAATAGTTACACCATTTCACCAATCTGTATCTTTGATAGTTGATACATTTATAGCAATCGTAATTTATTTAAAAACTTTGTACCTATAACATTGATCGTTCCAATTTTAAACTTAAAGGGGATTACTCATCTCATAGAAATGTTATTGATTGATATATCTCCACTTCGTTCTTATACTGGAGAATTCAATAGGTGTCAAAGAATATGAATGAATTAGTTGAAAAATATTTAAGGACCTATAAATACTAAACCCCTGCAGCTTGAAGCTTAAAATTATCTTTCTTAATCTGGCTTATGAAAAATACAAACAAAATTATAAGACAAATTAATGTCGAATGATTTTGCCCTACATAAAGTTTTAATGTGAGAACATTTCATGCAATGAATAGAAAGAGAGAGAGAGAAATGAAAAATTATAGTCCAATTAAGAAAACAAAAGACGTTTTTGTCAAAGTTTATTTTTCTTTTCAAAAGAACAATCAAAGCTTTTGTTTGAAAAGGTTATGTAAACATATTTGATGAGACTTTTTACTTTTGAATCAAGATAAAAAGAAGAATCACCTTAGTGAAAAATTAGCTAACATGAGAAATATTAAAATCTAATTTATATCATTTACGTGTATACGAATTTTCTTAACGCCTCTGGAATTTTTGTCGGCAAAATTACAATATGATTTGATTGATATCTAAAGACGAAGTGTAAATTTTCATTAAAATTTTCATTTTGATAGATTGATTTTCAAACAGTAGCATGTTTAATTAATGCCATGTTATATTATACCAAGATTTTTAATCTTCTTAGGTCGGTTTTTATCTATACACGATCGATCAGCAAAAATTATGAGACCTGATACATTGACTATCGGCTATCAGAGATATAGAAAGAAGATCATTATAGGATTAAAAAAGACAAATTTTAATTAAAACAAGATTAAAAATATCAATGTCATAATTTATTGGGAAGAACTATGGCAAAATTTGAATCTCAACTAACTATAGGCCTCTGACATAGTTTCTTGTTACTTCTGATGTTTTCAATTTTTACTCTTCAGGTGACTTAAATAGCTAAGAAGGTTTAATTTTTCATTTTCATCATAAACCATCAGAAAATTCGGTAAAAATTATGCCTATTTTTCGGTATTACGTAGGTATAGTTCGATTTGATTTCCTTAGAGTTTTGGATGATATTGTGAAATGTTAAAATTTTGTTCTATTAATGTCCAATTAAGCTGAATTTTCTTTATTAAGATAACTTGAAAAGCGTTCTAATTAAAAAAATCACGCGTAACTTCATTTCCAAAAATATTATATTTTAATGACGAATTGGCTTCGTAAATGAATTATCATATAATTGTTAAAATTTAAACAGGGATCTTTTAATTAAAAGAAAGTTTTAATTTAACATTTTCTCAGTTTACAGAGTGCAATGAACGGATTTTTACAACAAAAATCCACTATACGAATTCTAGCATTTCAAAATAATTTGTGTGTATTTAATTTCATTACATTATTATTTAAAGTTACGAAAAAAGATTTAATAAAAAATAACTAATAGTTAATTAAATTAAATAAATGTATTTCAAACATACATTTTTGGTGTCTTGAAATAAATCCAAGTCAAATAAGGCTAAATTACAAGAATTAGTATTATTACACTTTTGTAAAGTTTAATTACACTTTTGTAAAGTGTACTCGTAATAAAGCCAATTTTCAACAGTTGGTCTTATTACACTTAAACGTATATTGCACTCTGACAAAGTGAAATAAGGCCAAACTATTTTAAGAAATAAGATCAACTTATTTTACGGATAACTTTAGGATTTGGGCTAGGTGCGAAAGTAAGTGAATGCAAAGTTTATTAGCATTAGTGGCTAACCATATCGTTGAAAGTGAAATAAAACCAGTTGGACTTTATTTCACTTTTTTTAAGTGTAATAAGGGCAACTGTTAGAATTTGGCTTAAATTTTGCCTTATTTCACTTCATGGCACCTAAAATTTTAATGGGGAGAATACTTACTTTCTTAATTTCATATTTCTTGAGCTTTGTTTCCTTTTTGGTTTTAGTTGTATTCTTTATTAAGGGTATTTAGTTATATTTAAAAATAAATACAAAATAGATCCAAACGAGCACACTATAAAAAACTTTTTGTTAAAACAACGGGATGAGTGCAATAAAAATGGTTCCGAGAAAAACGTTAATGCAAAATCACTTTCCTATAGAGGCCGATACAAGCTTCAACAATGCATTGAAATTCAAATTTAAATTCACTACAAATATGGTGGAAATACAGTCAAGGTTTACAGTTCGCGGCTTTGTAAGAAAAGTTTTCTGACAGTGTTAGATCTCGAAGCGGTGACCACAATTATAAACCATAAAATGTTCATATGCTTTAAAAATAAGTCAATCATACATCAAAGCACTCTATAACTTAGTTGCTATAATGCAATAAAAATTTAAATCAATACATATTTTTTCCAAAATCCTATATGTCAAAAATAGGTAATATAATTGATAAAGTCAATTGATTAAAAAACACGGTATTTAGAAATTACACGTGATAAATAAATTATTGGTTGATTTATTCTAAGTTCAATATTACATAAATATTTTGAATGTAACTGCGACCTTACACAACATTTTTCTTTAAGAAAAATTCAAATAAATATTTCGCAAAACACATTTTGACACTTGAGAATAAATCAATTATAAAATTTCAAAACTCTTTAATTAAAAAAAATTATACCTGTCCTACACGCATTAACTTTTGATATAAGAAAAGTCAATTTTATTTAAATTTAACATTAATCAACTTTTCCATCACTATCCTAACAAGATGATGTGGTTTCAAAAAATAAAAAAAGCTTGATATCTTCATTATAATTTCAAATACTTAATCATTTGGGAAAACCCATTAATTAATAGAAAAATGTATAACAATAAAAAAGTGTTTATATTTTTCAAAAAAAAAAAAACATTTTAAAAATCACAACAAATTCTTAAAATTGCCTATTTTTTGATATTTATTTTAGTATACACCTACATACACCTAAAGAAAATACTATCAACAAGCATTTCAAAACATTATAATTGATCCCATGAGAGAAACACTATAAATGCTAGAATTGAGATATAATTTATTAATAGTTTACCCGTCATTAATCTTAAGTGAACTTCAAAGTGAAGCCAACATCACACATAATTGAACTTCAAAACCTATTCAAGTCAATAAATTAGAATTTATTTTATTTTATTTGTTTTTTTTTTTTTTTTAATTTTTGTGCCACTATAAAGAAGCTTGATGTGTACAAAAATTAGCAAAATTATACTAATAATAACTTGATATATTATGCATAATTTTATTGGCCTTAGGTATATATTCATTCCTATATCTATGAAATACTATTGTGGTGCCTGGTAAACCTTAAACAATATTTTTTGTGTTGAATGATATGCGGCGCTAAGTTAAAGATAGCTGCAAAATTTATTGCATTCAACTGAGATTTTCTTATTAATTTATTGTTCTTCCCTTGGTGATGTGATGCTGATGTGTTGTGTTAAATGTTAAGCATGGTGCACAACAAGCAATTCAGTTAGCTATTAAACAATATTTACAATAGAAATCAACTCTTGATGCAATAAGTTAATAAATCTTATGTGAAATCAACCGCATCATGTTCAACATAAAAATGAAAAAAAAAAACAATTCGTGGTTAATCGTTTCCAGATACAAATTAAATACAAGAGAGTCGAAGAAGAAGAAACATATTTTTTTCAAGAATTGAATACAAAAACCAAAGGACCTATACAAATTGACATCTTGTTATCCTTATGTTTAAGAAAACAAAAAAAAAAAGTTGATTTTTATTTATTCAAAGGCATGGACTTCATGTTTCACTTTGGCATATCCTTTGGTTATTTCCTGGATGCATTTTTTACCTTCTGATGCAGTTCCTATACTCGTACCTACGTCCTATGTCCTTTGCTAATTTCTATCTTTTATTTTTGATTTCTTTACAAAAAAACGAGGAACCCCTTTAGAAAAAGTATTCAACAGACTTTAAGGTCCAATAAAAAAAGAAAAGACAAAACGAAAAACACACAGGGGGAGTTCCTTAAAGAACAAAACAAAAATACTTACATACATAGGAAGAAAATAAAAAGATTCGCAATATAAGGAATTCCTTTTTTGGTAAAGATTTATGGCCGCGATACTAAGAAACCATGAGGAAGGTTAAAGCACACCTTTTTTGTGGTAGGTATTTTTTTTTTTTGGCGGCAGCGGCGGCCACGATAATAGGTATTGGCGAGGACTTACAACAAAACACTGACAATTTAGACAAAATTTCGACCTTTTTTTTTGTTCAAGGTTCTCATATATTGATTTTTAGTTCTTTTGGCTAAGGTCGTTTAGGTTCTGATGGGAGAAGGTATTAAAAATATTTCTTAGAAAATATTATATTATATATCGATCTTCTGTGTTTTTTTTTTTTGGGCTTCAATACTAAACCACAAATCGATATCCTTAGGCAAAGCCAAAAGCCAAAACAAAAAACCAGATCATGTAGGGATAAATGTTATATGAATCTATCTTTCTATTTATATTTTTTTGGATACCTATATCTAGTCCTTTGGGGTTAGTCCTTCATTCGATGCTCATCTCCAACTCCACTACTATACGAAGTATCTGAACCTTAAACTGGAAGAGACGTAAGAAGATTAAATGAAAGTATCTACAAATATGTGTAAAACCTCCAAAAAACACACACGAAAAAAAGTGGAGAAGACGAAAACTGTACTAAGAGGGTGTCATCAAATATGATTGGAAATTGATTTATGGGTTTTAGATGCATTTCATTTATCTTTTTTATTGCTTTTTGAAACGTTTTTATCTTAATCAGGTTAAATTTCTTGTTGAAAGTTTGTTTTTTTTTTTTTGCAAATTCATTCGTTAGAATATCACTTTTCATTATACTATTATACGACTACCTTCAATTAAGAAAATTATATTAGCAATTTAATTAAAATAATAAAATTAAATTCCACTCCAAGTTAATTATATTTAACATTTGAAGAAATAAAAGATACATATTTATCATTCTATGTTGTAGATACCTTAGGTAAATTAAATTTTGTCGAGCTAGTAGAATAGTATAGTATAAAATAAAGACATTGGTACATGCATGAAGCTGTCACTTGTATCAATTAAACTATGTTTTATTAAATTTTTTAAAAAAAATATTTTTTGGAGGTTGAACCTCTTTATTCAATTGCTAAAATCAGACTGCACCGATTTACAAATTTAAAACTTAAAAGTAACCTATTCCTATAGTTTCATGTCCATGCATACCTCTCTACAAGTTCCCACAGGTGGTGTCGTGTTTACTCTTGCTACGTGCTGGAATGCATTTAGCAGCCAGACGCGTTGTCAGCAAATATGATCGTGGGAATGATCATAAATTATGTTGGAGTTTTGCATGGTGTTAACTCCTCCGCCCTTTAAAATCGAACGGCCTCGTTCGATGTCCATGGCTTTATATGGCTTGGGAGGTCCTCCATCCCTATTGATCTAGGTGTTGGTATAGGGCTTAATGGAACCGGGTCTTCTGCAGCGGATGCGTCAGTCATTACCATTTCGTCTGCTGTTACTATTTTTGCTATTATTGAGTTTTTCTTCTTCTTTAGTTTTAACAGGTATACTATTGTTAACGCTGCGAAAAGGATTAATAGCGTAATAATGGCTGCGCCGTTGTACTTGTTCCGGGTCTCCAAAAGGTCAATGTATTCTGAGTTTTTAGCGTGGAGTTCTTTTATCATTTGCAGCGATAATAACTCCTCAGTATCTTTTCTGATTGAAGTAGGTTGAAGGACAGCTGGTAATGGTTTATAGCCCACTACTTCCGTTGATTTGAAAACTTGATTTTGAATTCTGATTGATGTGTTATGGAATTGTATGAGATAGCTTCCATCTAAAGGTATCATTTCTTCGTTTACTTCTATGGATCCGGTATATTGATTTAGTAATAGGATTCCTGGTGCGACTTCTTCGACCGATGGGACGTGTTGGTTATTAATCCTGGTGCAGTTGGAGGCTCTGCTATTTAGTAGATGTGGTATGCATGTTGAATTTGTTATATCGATTATATTATTACTTTGACAAATAGATAACTTATGAAATACCAAACATGAGGACATAACCCCATAGATTTTATTCTTACATTGTAAAACATTGCTGTAGGGTATCTTAAGGATAGTTTTGCCCTTTTTTATGCTTTTAATCAAAATAGTTTTACATGTTTCCACTGTTGTGGTTGGTAAACTTATCATGTATAAAATTAGTGAATTATTTGAAGCGATTTTTATTTCTGCAAATTCTAGAGCTTCTAGGATGTTAACATACGGCATGTTTTCCTTATTTAAAATTTCTTGTATAATATCAATTTCGATATTGGACAGAATGTAACTGTTGACAATATTGGCCTTAGCCCAGTGAATTGCATATTCTAAATTTACAATTTCTTCCTTTATTAATCCTAATCTTAATTCTATATTTAAGACTATCTCGTCTTTAACATTATTGTCTTCTTGCATTTTTTTATTAATAATATTTGTGGTGTTTACCACTTCATCAATTTTTTTAATTAACATTTTGTTTATTACAATTTGATTATTGTTATTTGTTAAAACATTATTTATTTTCTCTTTGATAACATCAAAGTCATGTTTATCGGGGCTGCCTGAAATAAATTTCCAGGCACTGCCTATAAAATCTATTGAGCGTTTAACTTTAGGTGAGGGCATTAGTCGATTAAGGTGGGTTTTAATTTGGATTATCTCATTTTTTAGGTAAGGAAAGATGGGATCTTTTTCTAGTGAGTTGTGTGTTAAGGACATTTCAAGTTCTTCGATTACTACTTTGTATTGCTTAAGATCGATACTATGGATAATTTTAAATGTTCCCGCTTGAACTTTTGCTGAACCTGTATCTATGGTTATCGATTGGGCACTGGAATAATCCAGGATCTGCACCTCAGCTGCACTCGCTGCGATGAGCAATCTAAAAAAGGAGTAAGGGTTTGATATTAGGATTTTAATTTTTTATCAGTGCCTTATGAACAGTTTTGCCAGATTTAGTTAAAATAGTGGTTGACTTATTTTCGGCAACTATTTCCTTTTTATATCGAGAATTCAATTTAGAGCCAATGCGCTTATTTTGCTTTACATAGATTATTTCTCCGGGGGTATAAACTTTAATGGGTTGTCTAAACTTGTTATGATATTCGAGGTCTTGGGCTTGTTTTCTTTTAAGTTTACCTATGTTCTCTTTACGAGCTGTCTCTAGTTGTGTTAGGTCAGGTGTAACTCTATGACCAAAGAATACCTCAATTGGTTTTTTTGTGGTAGTAGAATGTATTGAAAGATTATATTCGTATACAGCTCTATGTAGTAATTCGTTAAAAGATTGATGGGAGTTATCTTTTTTCAGACATCTCATAATTTCTATGAGGGTTGAGTGAAATCGCTCAACTTGACCGTTCGCACTACTACAGTAAGGGGGTGTCGTAAAGACTTTTATCTTGAGTTCATCTTCCAGCATATAACCTATTGTCACCGAGTTAAAGGATTTCTCATTGTCGAAAACTACAGTTTCGGGCAATCCGAAGGAAAACAGAATTTCTCGTAGAGGCTGACGGATGTCTTCCACAGCCCTTGACTTTAGTACTCTGACTTGAGCGTATTTCGAAAACTTGTCTATGGAAGTTAAGACGAGTTTGTTTTCGGTAATAAATATATCAACGTGGACGATTTGGCCTGGATATTCTGGTATCGGCGTAGGTTGCACTTGTTGCTTTGTAGGATGCCTATCGTATTTGCTTACCTTGCATACGGTGCAATTCCTTACAACCTTGTTTATTTTATTGGCCATTTTGGGAAAATAATACTTTTCCAAAATCTGTGATTTATTTTCTCGCTGATTGCGATGCGCTCTTTTATGTGTACTAATTATAATTTCCTCTTGTCTTGTTTCATTAGTTATGTCTTCCACTTGAAGTTGAGTAAACCTAGTTCGAAAATTTTTGAAGTGTAGTGGATAAATTTCCTGTATAATGTCCATCACTTTATCGTCTGTTTTAATGCAATTAATTACGGATGGATTTAGTACTTTCTTGAGGATTTGCTTTAGGTTGTCTTTATTGTACACCTGTTCTATTATCACGTGCCTATGGTAGGTTGGGAATATAATTTCGAATGTCTGGCTGGGTGTTTGTCCTATTTGAAGTAAGATTTGATTTTTGAAAACATTAATCGGGGTATCTACTTTCATTACCCGACTTTTATTTAGACCTTCATTGCTGTGTGAGGATGTTGACACTAAATTTATATGAGGAGTACTATAAGCTCTGGATAGGGCGTCTGCCACTACATTTGTTTTGCCAGGCTTGTATTTGATTTCGTGATTGTATTCCTCTAATATAGATTTCCAGCGTTTCATTTTACTGTTGTTATTTTTTGTGCTTAACGCAAATGTGAGAGGTTGATGGTCGGTGAAAATGCGGACCCTAGCGTGACCGTAAAGGTAATTGCGGAGTGAGCCGAGGGCCCAGACGATGGCTAGCATTTCTTTTTCATTAGCCGCGTAGTTCTCCTCTGTCTTAGTTAGCGTTCTGCTGATGAAAGTTAAGGGTCTATTATCTTGTTCCAGTACCGCCCCGATCGCGACATTAGAGGCGTCTGTTGTAAGGTCGAATGGTTTCTTGTAGTCTGGGTAAGCAAGAATAACGTCTTTTGAAATTAAAGATTTTTTTATTTTGTCAAAAGATTCTAAAGCTTCATTGTTCAAGCTGATTTGGATTCTTGAGGATTGATTTTTGGACGTTCGTCCTCCCTCCCCTCTTAAGAGGTTTGTCAATGGTTTTGCTAATTGAGCATAACCTTGAATAAACCGACGATAATATCCTGACAACCCGAGGAAGGATCTCAGCTCTTTGAGAGTTTTGGGCACAGGGAATTCGGTAATAGATTTTACTTTATTTGTATTAGTCTTAATACCTTCTGATGATATTTTGAATCCGAGAAACTCTACCTCTGAGCTAAAAAATTTACATTTATCTAGCTGGACTTTCATGTTGGCTCTGCTTAATGTACTAAAAATTTGTTCGATATCTTTGGCGTGTTGTTCTTGGTTTTCGCTGAATATAATGATATCGTCTATGTACACGTAGCACGATTTTCCGATGTAATCCCTTAATATGTCATCAAGAGTGCGCTGGAAAATCGAGGGAGCATTTTTAAGTCCAAAAGGGAGCCTAGTGAATTCGTACTTTCCGTTGTTAATTGAAAAGGCTGTCTTCTCAATATCAGATTCCTTTAAAGGAATTTGATGGAAGCCACTTTTCAAATCAAGCACGGTGAAGAATTTATTTCTTCCAAGTTGCGCTGTCACCTCATTAATTTCAGGTATGGGGTATCTGTCGGCTATAGTAATGGTGTTTAATTTTCGGTAATCAATTACCATTCGATATTGCTTTGCGCCAGTGGAGTCGGGTTTTTTTGGCACGATCCATACCGGTGAATTATATGGAGACCGTGAAGGTCTTATAATTCCATCGTGCAATAGCTGGCTTACTTGTTTTTCGACTTCCGACTTAAGAGCCATAGGGAATGGATAATATCGAGTGAAAACAGGGTCGTCAGTGGTGGTCCTTATTTCGGCTATAACAGCTGTTGTGTAGGTAAGCCTCTCTTCGGGCTCAGCGAAAAGGGCTGGATATTTTTTCACCGCTGATGCAAGCATTTGCTTCTGAGAGTTTGTAAGGTTTTCCATACTGGCAGTAATATTGTTTACGGATTGAACTTTCAACTGATGCATTTTTATTTTAGCTTTATCAAGAATTGTCATGAAACTGTTTTGTGTGTGGATGACGGCTTTTAATTCCTTGAGCGTGTCATTGCCCAAGATGCCATGAAAAGTTTTGAGGTTTGGTAGAATGAAAAATTTTATATTTACGTCTTTAAGACCAAATAAGTTTAGAAAAGTGTGCTTACTGATTTTAACATCCCCGGCTATAGATTTAGCAAAGAATATTTGTTTATTATCGATAGGTTTCTGTACTAGGTCGGGTTTTATGTAGTTTTTACTTGACCCAGTGTCAATTAGGAATTTTAAAATTTCTCCGGTCCTCGTTTTGCATTTAAAATAAGGTAACGAGGACTCAGTTAACCTAAAAAATGAATATCGCTGTATTCATTTTCCAAATCTGGTTCAATTTGATATTCGCTTTCTAATGGATAATCCTCTAAAGAAAGTTCTTCCATAGCTTGCTCACAGGCTTGAAAATAGTTTGTTTCCTCATCTTGTTCTTGATTTTCAGTCCCATGATTTATATGGTAATTGGGCTGGCCCCCGCTATAGTGAGAGTTTTGCAGTGGTTGTTGCGGAGAGTTTTGTGACCTTTGGCTAACATTATAGTTCCTCGTTTGAGGATTTTTATTTTCAGTTTTGACTATGTTTGGAGACGATTTATTGGGTTGAGACCTGTTTTGGTTAAAAGGCTGCGAATTATATTTTAATTGTGGGTTATAGGTTGGTTGATTTCTAGCTAGCTGACTCTGGGGTTTAACTGTTACTGGAGTAGGGTAGGGTTTGGAGTAATTTGAATATCCAGGTTGGTATGGTCTATTAGTAGCAATATTAACGTTATTTCGCTGATAAGTAGGATATGATTGCACTGGGTTAAATGACCGTGAAGGTCCCATTTGGTGAATTCTTTTGATTGTTCCTTGTGGTATCTGAGCGCATTGGGGTTTGGCGTGCTGATTTTCGTATTTCATACATAAATGCAACGCTTGGGGCAGATCAATTGGTTCTTTCATTCCCAAAAGATCTGATAAGTTGCCCTTGAGACCTCTTATAAATGTTTCCAGGGCTTTATCCCTGTACGTCTGAATTAAGACTCTCATTGCTTCGGCACCTATATCCATGCAGGATATTTTATTGATAATCAACGTTAAGTGTGAGCTAACAGTTTGATAGAACTGTTGCAGAGATTGATTTCCTTGGGATAAATTGAACATTTGGCATTCCAGAGTTGTTATATCTCTTTTATCCGCATAGTGCATTGTAAGACATCGCACAATGCATTCCCAGCTAAGGGGTGTGTTGAAAGATTCCAGAGCAGCGTCTGCTCCTCCAGTAATCTTATTACGTATGACATTTAGAATGCCATAGTATTTAGGAGTGCCCTTTAGGTTTTCGTACATTGTGAGTACTCGTTGAACTGACTTCTTCCAGGAAGAAAACTCTCCAGGTTCGCCAGAAAAAGTTCGTAGGCATTTAACAATATCTGGTATTTTGTCTAAACCATCGACATTTGTTAAAAATTGGGGGTATATTGTTTGATCGGTTTCTTGAAATTGTTGAGAATCAGGCTTAAGTAATTTTTTCATGAGTCTTTCACCCTGTTGTTCGAAGACTCTGGTCACTATAGATGTGACCACTGCATCTAGTTCGGGTGTTGACCTCACTTCTGTTGCAGCTGGGCGTGTGCTAATAGGAATAGAGTGTAATGAACTATAATTGTCTGAAGGGGAAATATCAATGGACAGTGGTGCGTTAATCGGTGGAACTTGTGGCTGCACTAAAGATGAGGATGGACTGAAAGGAGTTGGGGTAGGCATCGTATGAGGATGTGTAGTAGGAAGAGTAGCTGAGTGCATGGGAGCAATAGTAGTTATAGGAGCAACTGAAATTGGGGGGTTTTGGGTATTATCAGCCCCAGCACCTGTTCGCGTAATAGGCATTTTGATCGCTTTACAAAATATTTTAAGAGCACTTGCTTAGATATTGAAATTTCTTTTTTCTAACAATTATTACTTTCTAAAAAAAATTTTTTCAAGATAAAGAATCTTATGTTTTTTTTCTTTTTGAATCGATTTTGAAATGATTAAATATTACAATTTGTGTATTATATTCAACTTATTATCTTTTGGTTGTATGTATTTATTTATTATTATACTATATTCTTAAGTAACTAACTTACAATAAAATCAGCATCTTGTACTGGAACTTTTTCTTTCACTCCGAGATGAAATGGACTGATGTGTTTTTGCGTGTTCTTAACACGGACACTTATTATTTTCTGTTTATTTTTTTTTTCTGGGGACAAGGTTGACCGAGGGCGTAAAGCTCGCGTTAAGTGTGATATTGTTCACTAGTATTTACGGCTTATTTAGGCGATATTATTCACTAGTAGGTACCTTCTTTCGGCTGCTTTAGGCGATATTATTCACTAGTACCTTTTTTCGGCTACTTTAGACGATATTATTCACTAGTACCTTTTTTCGGCTACTTTAGGCGATTATGTACTTTCGGCTACTTTAGGCGATTATGTACTTTCGGGTACTATTAGGCGATTATGTACTTTCGGCTACTTTAGGCGATTATGTACTTTCGGCTATTAACGCGACTTCACTTCTCGGTCCCTGCTCGGGCGCCAATTAAACTATGTTTTATTAAATTTTTTAAAAAAAATATTTTTTGGAGGTTGAACCTCTTTATTCAATTGCTAAAATCAGACTGCACCGATTTACAAATTTAAAACTTAAAAGTAACCTATTCCTATAGTTTCATGTCCATGCATACCTCTCTACAAGTTCCCACAGGTGGTGTCGTGTTTACTCTTGCTACGTGCTGGAATGCATTTAGCAGCCAGACGCGTTGTCAGCAAATATGATCGTGGGAATGATCATAAATTATGTTGGAGTTTTGCATGGTGTTAACTTATCTAATTGGCATTCAATTAAATTGGTTTTCCTTTTTAACTCTTTGCATACCTATATATTGTTTACATATTATACATAGTGTTAATCGCTAGAATGGGTCATGAGCTTATAATACTAGGTAATAAGACAATTAGCTTTTATAGAGGTAGCTAGATGTAAGTAGTATGACATTTGAAAATAAGTTGTTGTGGTATTGTTATGTATCTTTATATAGTTATAAAATTGTTGGATTATTTGTTTTGATTATAATCACGATTCGATTGTTTTAGTGAGTGCGAGTGTCAAACACGAATTGTAAAATTTAAAATACCCACTCTATGTAGCTACCTAATTACTCTACACATTTATGGTCCATAATACCATGCCAATTAAATCACTGCTCAATGTTAGGTGAAGGCATTTTTATATCTTATTGTGGGTTTTGATCCCAATTTGTTATTATTAATTGTATTTCTTCCGATAATTATACGAGGTATTGGAATTATTGCATATTGAATATATGAATAAAAATATGTATGTATATTAAAGTTAGCGAAATCATTTATGCTTAAGCTGTTAAAGAAGAAGATGTAAAAATTACGTTATGGGTACATTCTTCGATTTTTGATTTTGATTAAAAGGAAGTTGGTGCCTTGAATCTAAATCAAAGGTTTAAACATAAATTCCTGTGTACGTAATTATGTACTTTCGTTTACGTTTTAACGTTCGGGATACTTTTTTTCATCAGAAATATCCCAAGAATCAGTAGAATTATCGGCTTTCAAAAAAATTTAATGCAATTTAAGTGAAAATGAAAAATTTGGTTGACCCAAAATATCTCTCGAAGCATTAGCTTTGGCAACTTTAATTAAATTGTATATAATATTGTGACACGTTAATAAATTAGTAAAAATTAAAAAGAAATTCAACTTACGGTTTTTTTTTTGTATATACTAAAAATGCTGGAGAAAAGATATTTATCACCTCGAATATTATTTGAACAAGGCATGTACTCCCTCCAAGATAATTGTATGCATCCAATAATAACGCTTTTGACATCAAATACATTTTTTAGAAAAATTAGAGAAATCTTTGATGTGAGTATGGCTTTTGTAGCAATAGGTCCACTGGTGATCTCATATGGTTTATCTCACCGAACAGTGGAACTAATCTTTGCATCGTAAGATGATTGCGCTCGATATTTCAAAAGCATTTGATAGAGCTCTGTTATCGAAAATGCGTGCTTTTGGTATTGATGAATCTCTTCTTCGTTGGATTAGAAAATACCATTCTAATTTTTCATTACAAGTTGTATCGGATGATTTTAAGTCTGAAATTCACATAATAAATGCTGGTTTTCCCCAGGGCTCCGTTTTGTCTCAAACTCTATTCCTGATATTCATTAATGATCTCTTGTTTGCCACTTCTAATCCATTAAACTGTTTCGATGACGCTGAAATCCTCGGCTTTTCATATTCGTTTTTAGATTCACAACCTTGTCCTTCAAATGTGGAACTTCAACGGCAGCAGCTCATTAAATTTTGATCTCTACAACATTGTTATTTATTTATTAACCGTGTAGAATTTAATGCATCGAAAACTCAATGCTTTCTCCTGTCGTTAAAGCCCAACCTAAGCTAATCAACTTTTAGCACTCGGTATGTTTATCACATATCATGTCTTATGGAATGATCACAAATTCGATATTGCCAAAACTGCTGCTAGGTGCTTAGAATTTCCTTCTGATCTGGCTTTAAATTACAAAGCCTTCATCCGTCCAAAGCTTGAATAAAATTCGCATATCTGGGGAGGTGCCCCTAATACAAGTTCAAATCTCTTAAATATAATTTGAAAAAGTGCTTTTAAAATGATTGGCGATAGAACTATAACCAAAACATTTACATCCCTCGAACACCGCCGCAATGTTGTATGCTTTTAGTTGTTTTATCGATAATTTTACAAACAATGTTTTGTCGAATTGGCCAGTTGCATTCCACCTCTTAAACGATTCAGCCGTAATACTAGCATTTCCAGGAATGCTCATCAATTTACCGTTGAGCTCAATTTTGGACGTACTGTCAAGTATAGATATTCTTTCTTAAACCGTACATTAAAAATGTATAATGCTTTGGCCAACTCTGTTTTGATGTTCAGAACCTTAAGACTAATGTGCTACGGTATAAAGGGTACTAATAACCCCTTGAGTATCTGTAAAGTATTTAAAAAAAAATATTTAAATTAAGATCAATATACATATAAATAAATAAAATGAAAAGTGATCATAAATTACCAAAATTGTTAAATACATATTAGCAAAATCATCACATTTTAACTCCGATACTTAACAAAAATGGTGTTAGCATTTCACTAAATCGTTTTAAGTTTTTCGCAAATCAGATCAATTTTCTTTTTATATAGTTTTTTTTTTTAATTCAATGGAATACGTTTATAACTACAAACTACCTAAAACTTGTACTCGTATCCTTATAAAAATTCGATATAGATCTACAAAATTGTGTTTAATGACTTTTAGTATCATTTTCTTTTAAAAAAGTTTGAACTATACATTACATATTCGTATAGAACCCTTCGTGTAGTTAAAACAAAAAAGCTATATTTAGCTTAATATTTTCCATGTAATTTTGATTATGTACCATAGGTAAAAGGTACAATGTTCCTATTCTCTATATATGCTGTCTACTAAATAAGACTTAAATATGTAATCTAAAAAGGAAGTTCAATTGAACATGCAAATACAAAAACTTTCCTGTAATTCACGCCTTAAGTGTATATTTTAACAAAATTGTTAAATCAACATAAAAGAAACTAAACTAAAATGAAAAAAGAAAAAATGTTTGTATGTAATAGAACTTTTGTGCAAATGGAATGAAATCAAAAACAATATCGCGTGCAATCATGCAATTTTTATACGTTGAGATATTTATACGTATATCTTTTATATTCTAACGTTAAAATGAATTCACCTTTGTTCTCGCCTTCAAAATCTATTCTATAGCACCTATCTACAACACTTATGTAGTTATACATATGTATAGGGATATTGATGAATATACTTATATACAATACATAACCTATGACTATTCATAGAAGCAATGTGCAGTTACTTGATAGAATTTTCTATGAAATAGCCGATACCTCTATTCGAACGGATAGAGTTTTATGCATTTAGATGCAGAAATCCCGCTTTTTGAGTTCTTAATTTTGTATTTACTTGATGTAATCAAAATCAAATCAGATCTATAATAAATCAAACGCATTGTTTTTTAATTAACGTAAATTATATTCATACGTACATCTATGAAAAGAAAAACTTTTATAATATTATGATGGTGCCACCGGCATATTTAAATTAGGTACTTCAACATACAACATGTGTCTATAAGAACAGTTCTTATATTATTTATTTAAACATTCCCTTCCAATAAGAAGTTTAGTATTCAGTGGTTTATATTTTGGGTCATTATTTTTTTTTTTGAGGAAATAACAAATCCCATCTTTTGAAGTATGTAGTGTAATGTACCCATTTTCCTAAGAGGAAATTGAAAATATAAAAATATATAGAATTTTTGTATAACACAACAAGAAGTGAAAACATGAGAAATTCTGTGAGATCTTATAAAAGGGGACTGGTTTGAGACATTGTAATACACAACACTTCCTGTCAGATTTTTGTTTTCTTTTTCAAAAATACTTCATATTACTCCCGCACTTTGACTTTGGCCTATGTCAACGAATTAAAGCTTGGAAAATATATAAAAAAAATGAAAAACTTAACAAAACAAACTTGCAGTGAAATTTTTGCAATAGATTTTCAAAAAAGGGTTGCCAAACTTTTTATGAAAATAATATATTTTTATTTTAAACAAAATTTTTTTAAAAATAAACAGTAAGATTGAGAGAGATAGGGTGTTAACCTACTTTAAAGTAAGTAAAAGTACGCGGAGGTGGACGTATGATCCTTTTTGATTTTAAGGCACTTAATTAGTTTAACATTTTTTAGAAGACTTTTAATAGTATTTCGCCCAAAAAAAAATCATTGATTCATAAAATATTCCAACTAATTGTATTTTTAATTCATTAGAGACTTTGTACACATAACTCAATGCTAAACGCTGCTTCCGTCGATTCCAATCATCCCATATAAATTAAAAGTTTTTATATTTACGTACGTTCGTAAGTTCAGCCATATCTCAAGAACCGGAAGAGACATCGACCTCAAATAAAATTTTGTTGAACACATAATAATTTAAAAAAAAAACAATGAAAAAGGAATTCAAAAAAATTTAACGGTTTTTTTTTAACACATCAATTAAACAAAAAGTTTAACATTTGGTTGACCCCCAATATCTGTCGGACAAATAACGCTATAGCGACTTTATTTAAGTTTAATATTATACATTGTTACGTAACACCAAATTGGTATAAATTTAAGAAAAAAGATATTTGTATGTATAAAAAAAAACCTTTTTGAAAACTGGTAAAAATACTAAAAATTGGTAAAAATTGATTTTCAACTAAAATATCTCTGAAACAAAATCAAACAAACTTATTTAATCACATGTCAAATATGTATTAACTTTTAGTTAATTTTTTAGAAAAATTCAATTGAAAATCCTCCAAAACAACTAAAAACTGATACAAAACGGTTTTTGATTCAAATTTCTTGAGAACAGAGACCTTACCTTTTGAAAGGTCGACATATAACAGACAGCATTTTGATTGTTAAGATCGTTTTTTTACATATTTACTTACTTAAGGTGGTACTAAAGTCCTGTGTGAACTAGGGCCTCACCCAAAAAACTTCCCCATCTAGCTCGGTCTCTATACATAGATGTCGCCAGTTGCGAACTCCAAGTTGGGTGAAGTCAGTCAGTCTACTGCGCTGTCCTGTGGGAGTGGATTCGAAGAATTTCCGGACCGTAGCATTAGTTTCCATGCGCTCTACGTGACCCAGCCATCTCAATCGTTGGACTTTCACTCTTCTGGCTAAGTCTACTACACTCATTTTCTATCCATCCGCTTTTTTCATAGTTCATGCTTTTGCACCGTATAACAGGACAAGGATGATAGGCGTCTTATATAGCGACACTTTGGTCCCTCAAAAGAAGGCTTTACTACTCAATTGCTTTTTTAGCCCAAGGAAACAACGGTTAGTAAGAGTGATTCTTCGTTTGATCTAAGCGCTGGCGTTGTTTTCTGTGTTCATAGCGGAGCTTAGGTAGACAAAGTCCTTAACTACCTCAAAAATATGTCTGTCGATGGTGGCGTTTTGACCGAGGCGTCGGTTTTTAGGTCCTTTCTTGATGACAGCATGTACTTTGTTTTGCCCTCATTACCAATACTCACAAAAGCCCCATTGACATCACGCTGAGTTCTTCCGGCTTTGTCAATCTCGTCAGCATATGCTAGTAATTGGGCAGATTTTTGAAAGATAGTGAATCTAGTGTTGATGTGAGAGCTCTGCACTATTCTATCAAGTACGATGTTAAAGAAATCGCGTGATAGCGCATCACCTTATCTAAAACCTTTTTTGACATCGAAAGGTCCTGTTAAGTTGTTTCCAGCCTTTATGGAGCAGCGCGAATTCTCCATGGTCATACTGCACTTACAATGACGTATAAATCTAAGTTACATCCCTAAACTTAAACTTTTGATGTGTTTTACTGTGATTTCAAGTTAATACCAATCGTTACTATTAACTCCTGTTGGCAACCCTACACCACTGCTGAAGGATTTTGATGTAGTTAACTGGGCTTCTTTTTCGAATATGCAGCTATACATGCACTCTGCACATTGAAAATTGCACATGCATATCAAGCTAAACATAAGGAAATTAGAACCATGAGAAAGGCTCCAAACAAGGACTGACAGATTTATGGCGGTCTTTTAAAAGATTTTGCACCCTCTGATTGTGTATACGAGACTTGGTCTATACAATATACCCAGTCAGCGAATATCTACATCGTCGTCGGTCGTCGAGTAAAATAAAGAAACGCTTCATGCTCTGTACCATCATTCGTACTCGTATATATGTATGTATTTCTGTTTAGCAAAGAGGCAACCCTTTCCATAAAAATTCATATAGCGGGTGGATACGAATGTATCTAAATACGTATAACCTATACCTTACCTACAGACGAACAATTCTTGATGATTTTATTTAGATTTCTTTTTGTGTAATTTTGTGTATTTATTTAACACCGTAGTATGGCTTTAGTGATGTTTAGTTTTGTTGCTAATACTGAAGTGAAATGTGCATAAAGCGGTACTATGCGGCATGGTGCGGAATGGTGATACCTAGGTATATAGTTGAATGATGATGTAAATGGGAGTATAAAATAAAAGTGTGGGGGGGAATTTTTATTTTGTGTAGTTTATTCTATTGTTAACAAACTGCAGGGAATTAGCCAGCATGCGGTATAGCAGCAATGGCGGTATTGGTGGCAGCGATGTTGTCAGTAACAGAAGTCAGCTCCAGTGGCAGTGGCATTATAGCAAAAGCAGAAGCAGATGTGTGGTGACTGGTGATAGCTCTCTCAGATACTCTGGATATTATATACAATGCATGTGAGGTTTTGAACTTTTATATTGAAGTTCTTTTTTCTTTACCTTATTCTAATTTGGAACAAAACACAAAAATTCCACACATACCTCTTTTACCTATCTAACAGACACTTATATGTAGTAGCACCTCTATACCTATCTATAAAACCCCAATGATACAACAAAAAATATTTATTTATTTATTTATATTTTTTTTAAATTTAAGAATTTTACTTCTGAACAATTTCGTTGTATTGGTTGTGTGCAAAGAGTATGTGGAAATAAGGAAAGGGATGAGGACATCCAAGTGAACATATGGGATAGGAATTTTGTTCCTTTTTATTATTTTATATATTTGTTGTATGGTCTCTGTTGAATTTCATACCTCAGAACAGAATTATAATGTGGAACCTTCTGTGGTGGCTGGTGACTGGTGATGATGATAAACAAAAGCAACAGAAGGAATGAAAAACAAAAAATACGAAAATATGAGGGAGTGAGGGGAAATACCATCATCAACGTGCGAGAAACTTTCTATTTGAATTTCGTTAATATTTTTGTATTTGCACATGAAGAGTTTTTTAATTTTATTTTTGGGATTGTTTTGTGTTTGTTTCAGGAATCAGAGGATCATATATAAAGTTCTTGATTGTGTTTCGGATCAAAAATTAAAGAGGAAGCTTATGAGATAGTTTCTTTGTTTTTGTTTAAATTTGAGATTTTGTATGGATTTGGTGATATATTGACCTTTGGTAGTTTCCACCATCTATCCATAAAGAAGGGAGTTCGAGGCAGATAAAATCAATACACTTGCTTTATAAAGATAAGTTGTAAGATCTATTGATACTTTAACTTAGTTTAAAAAAGGTTACAACATAAAGAATTGAACGAAACTTTGACTAAACATTTTTCAGTCGGCTTTGGTTTTCTTATCTTCATATTTGTGTATTATTCAAAACAATTGAAAAGCCTTCTAAAATAAATAATTTACTAAAAAAATAGATGGCACAACTGTCTGTAGAGAACCAGGGCCTAGTGACTTACAACTCTCAACTGTTCCTGTGTGCGCGTCATGTCAGAGATGGAAGGGATCTACAGTTTGTATGCCGAATTAAAACGGCTAATTATAGAAAGCTCTTTTTATGCCTATGAGATTGAACTACGACTATCTTGCAAGACCCCTTGCAAGATAGTCCTACGCACTTACCAATACGCCACGGGTACTACAAAAATTGTCCTAGACCTAGTTTTGTCTGTAAAAAAAAAATAAAAGTTTATCTCGAGTTAAACTTGAAAGAATAACCCGCGTTACACTTTGAAATGCAATTACTTTGTTCTGTAAAACTATAGTTCTGAAACTCTGAAACGTCTATAATTCTTTTTTTTTTTAATAATTTTTGTTGTTTTTAAAAATATCCCCTCTTATTCGAAACTCAACTCAGATATTAAACCAAATTTAATGTTAACTAAAAGTCCTAAATAATACAATTTTAATTTATCATAAATTATTTGAGCCAACTTAGGTTTTTAATTGAAGAGCAAACTGGGAAACGTATTTCAGTGTGATCCTCACTGAATAAAATAAACTTTGATCGGCTTAGGTACTCATTTTTGTCCGATTGTTGATATTTCTAAAAGGGTTTTCAACGATTAATAACAATAATTTGTGTTCGCAAGATAATTGAGTCGAAAATCATTTTTTACCAGTTTTTAGTAAATTTTAGAGGTTTTCGTTTTTTGTAAAAAAAGTTGCAAATTAGATTTTTCTAGAAATTACTAAAAGTTAACAAGATATTTAAGTCGAAACCGAATTTTTAGCATTTGTTGAAGATTTGTATAGCTTATAAAAAAAATCCGGATTGGATTTTATGACCTTATGACCTAATGCTAACAACAATATTTAACATAAAAAGAATATTCTGGAAATATTGGAGTCGAAAGTTAGTGACTACCAATTTTGTGTAGATTTTTCTTAAAGTGTTACAAAATTTTAAAAACAATAGTTCAAAATTTTAAACGATTTAGTAAAATGTAAAAGTCACTTTTAGCAATGAACGATTTTAACATCTCACTATCTTTTTGTCTTTTTCTTTTCCCGAGATATACGTAAGTCGAAACCAATTTTTAGGATTTTTCAAGCTTTGTATATCTTATACAAAAATGTGGATTGTATTTTTTCAATAAAATTATTTTACGTTAACAAAAATATTTTACATAAAAAGAAGTAATTTTGAATAATATATTCTCGAGTTATTCTAGTCGAAAATTAATGCTTACTAATTTTCTGTAGATGTTTGTTCATTGTTTTAAGCCAAAATATTTCATAGTTGACAATATATTTAAGCCAAAAATCAACTTTTACCTACTTTAATAAAAAAAAAGTATCCCCAACCTACAAACATATGTACGCACAAACGCAGAAACACATATCTTCTATATTCCTTTTACTTAGATTCTAGGGACCTTGTAAAGTCGAGAACTGTCAACATTTTCAATTGGACCTATGGGAAGATATTAAGTTAAGTCGGTCCCAACCCGTCTTGTACTCATAATATTTACTATTGTTCTAGTTTCGTGCCGAAAAATCAGAATAAGAGGATTTTGATTAAAATAAACCTAATTTTCGTGCCGCCAAATTAAATTTGAAGAAAATTTACCGACAAATCACCAGAACTGACAACACTGGTACAATCCATTGAAAATTAGACGAACTTTTGTTGGATTCCTCTGCCACTTAATATCAAAATTGTTGATAGTGATGTATGTAAGTCACAAGACCCTGACTATCACATAGCACTTATCCTACCAATTGAGTTAATTATTATCTAAAGCTTTTGTCGAAAACATTTAAATTATGTATCAAAATAAACAACCTATATTTCAATAATCAACTTCTAAACAAAACAAATTAACCTAGAAAAGTGTTTATAACATCGACAAAAACAAAAATAAAAATAAAAAACTTCGAATCTACATTTTAATTGAATCTCCAATTCAACACTTCATAAAATATGTCCATCATCGCAACCTTCTTCAGGTTTTACCATATACACTTTCAACATAATATTCACCTACATATATATGTAGGTTCCTTATACAAATAAGGGCCATGCACCATCATCAGGAACCACTTTATGGTGTCTTTTTATTTTTTAAATGTGTAAATGCATATATTCAATTCTGAATTTTATTAGATTCATCCTTGATAGATGCACCACAGCAGGTAAAACATTTTGTTTTTGTATGTTGTAAATGCACTGTTTCAAAAAACATTATAATGCACTTGAATAACAAAACGAGAGTGCAAAACAACACATTGTGTTATGTGTTGTTTTGTTTTGTGTGGCAACAACAAGGGCATATCACACATTCGCTACTACGAGTATACGAACTTGCAACATATATAAAACATCAAGTGATTGTTCGTCGTTTGGTGTCTACTTGGTTGTCGCTGTCGTCGTCGTCGTTGTCAGAGCTAGTGGCCCGAGGTGGCGGGTGGGAGGTTTGGTAGTGTGATTACGATACGACGATGCGACGGCGACAGTGGCAGCAGCGGTGTCCTCCTGCTCTCTTCTGGATGGTAGTTCTATGAATAAATTTCCATACCAAATATCGGAGATTGAGAGTGAAATGAAGTAAGGCAATCTCTGGAATTTTGCATAAATATGTTTGCAGGTTTTATATATGCTATATATATTATATACACCTAATACTATTGGAATTATTTTATAGGTAGGTAGGGTTTTTTCTTATTATAGAAAGACATTGCGGGACATGAGCTGAGCTGAGCAAGGCTGTTTGACTGACACTTGTGCATATTGTAGAGTTCTTTAAAATGGATCAAGAATTCAATTTACACCCCTTAAGGGTAAGGGTATGACAATGCAATGGGGATTCCTTGTTTTCTTTTTTAAAATACAACAGCAACACAAAAAAAAAATAAAAATTGAATGAAACTCTTTTAGTTTTGTTTTAAGCGCTTATGGCTTCGATGAAGATTTTGAAAGACATTTTATACAATTTATTTTAAACTTTTAATTTCTTATACGGAAATTAAAATTTAAAAATATTTTTTGCAGAAACCTCTTATCTGTCTATTTTATAGCTTCTTAAGTGTTTTCTTGAAAAAAAAAACAACTAAACAATGCATTTTTGAAATTATATACCCACCATCATTTATGTTAACAATAAAATTAATTAACATCTTTAAGTTAACCGCTCTTCGACGACGACGTCATTAAACTTACTTATACCATAAATACATAAATATAGAAAATGTATAGATGAAGGAAAAGAAAAAAACTGTTAACACGCAGGTTAACCTACTTAATTCCCCATTGTGCATCAAACTTTTACTGCACCCATGTGCATCCGGATGTATAACAATAATGGCCATCATACAAAAGGCTAAATTAAATTACATTATTGCTAATAAGGTGTTTCTATAATGGTGTATATACTGCTAAAGAAATGAATGGTTGCGCGATAAGCAATTTTTCCGCTTAGCTAACAAAAACTATTTACATTTTTTCTTTTTTAATTGTATAGGTATAGAAGGTAAGGTAGGTATACCTAAAAACCTTCTTTTTTTTCTATTTCGAAAAAAAGTGTGAGCTAAGTATAATTAATTAAACATTGGACCTAGGTTCTTATGCATGAGGCAGGAATTATATAATCAGAAGGGTGGACACTTTTTTATAAACAACCTGTATCACTTAAGAAATTTGTGTTTTTTTTTAACAACGTTTTCTCACTTAATTGAGTTGAAAACAATACGTTTTTATAAGTACATATTTAATAATGATAAAATGATTAATATAGCTTCTAGAAGATACTTTAACCGAAGGAAGGCCATCAAGTTCCGAAAAAAATTCTCATTCATTCATTTGATGTCATATTTTCTAGTGAAGGTTGTTTTCCTGAAGAATCAAAAATTTACAATTTTATAACTTTGGTTGACATTTTTACCGCGATTTATGGTATCTTGCACTTCTGATAGTCAACAACTTTTGAAGAATGGCTGCGATTAGGAAACCTCAGTTTTTTGAAAACAGGTAGGTACAGTTGCAAAGAGAATTGCAAATGTCAACCATGGATCAGCTTTTAATATACAGCGTGACAAATTTTGTTCTAAATACTTGTACTTTGGATTTAGTTTTATTTTATCGGAATTTGGAAAAACTAAAAGACTCTTTGAGCTACAAGCTTAAGGTTTGCGGCTTTCATATAGTTCAAAGTGATAACAAATACTGGCACACAAACAAATTTGAATTTTTCATTTATATGGATTTCAAAAACTCATTTTTGAGCTAACTTTCATAAAGTAAAACAAAAATATTTCAAAAATCGTTCCAGCTAGAAAGTAAAACGCTTCAATTTAAAGTCTGACATACCAATATTTAGAATTTTTGTTAAAATACTTTTAATTGGTTAAATGGAACAGGAAGTGCAATTTTGAATTTTTAAATAAGAACAGCAATATACCCTAGGTTAGTTAAGGTTAAAATGACTGTTCGCGATGGAGTAGGACACACTTGGGCCAGTTTAAAATACCCATTGTGTTACCACATGAATCTTGAGGCTTTCTTCTAAGCTCAATTAAACCAATTTAAGTCCCTTAAGATACGTGAACGAATAATTATGTTAATATGATTGAGATCGTTTAGATCGTTATAGAAGAATTCTTCTAGGTAATTCTTGCGTTTTTGGGCTAGAACTGTTTAATCCTCTTCCTCATCCATACAGCTTTATTTGAGAATACGCCTAGCCACTGGGCGTGCTTTCCTATGACACCGATTATCGAGCTAATATACGATTTACTTAGAGATAGCAAGCACCTTGAGGGCTTTGAATCTAGTATAGGCCAGATGCTTGTTGTGACCACCTGACACATGGTGATGTTATTCCAACTGATGTTTGCCTTCTTAATAGCGTCTTGCATTAGTAATAGTTTACATGAAGCGATTGGTATGCCAGCATTAGCCAAACGTTTTATAATGGGTTGTACTGTACTATTTCTGGTGAGTTTACCTAGGTACCTTATAATTTCATGGAATGTCTCTATGGCCCGGCACCCAGCAAAAGTGAAGATTAAACTGTTGTGTCATCTCCATTAGAGATAATTGACGGTTATGGACTGTTAAAAAGTTCGTAGAGACAGAGTCCAGAGATTTGATACCGGCTGGACTATCTGACAAAATACGTATATCAGATGTTGATATTTCTTTTCCCCAAAAGTTCCCCCTTGGACATGCTACAATGATTGGGAAGGCGGATTTGTTTTTGATGCATCCGTGTAAAAGTGACTCGTTTTCCAGGAATGCCCTATATCCTCGCAGAAAGATTTGGATGGTGTAGAAATCTGGAAGTTTCTGTCTTTGAGGCAAATAGCCTCATATAGCTAATATACCTTAACGAGCTATTGATGTAATTTACTGCGCATCAATTTTTTATTTAACAAGCTACATTTTCCAAAGATTTAAATTTTCCGTCATAATTCAAGTCATATATAAAATTATAAGAATAAGTTAAAAGTATCAGCGAAACTGATTACCTACCCATCAAAAAGAAAATAAAAATTAAGAGTTTGTTGATCAGTTGTTTCTAAACTGTTAGTCCTGGAACTTAGAAAGTTAACTTAAACCTATCAGATAGGCAGTTTTTGGAGAAGAAAAGAACATTTTATAAATATTACAGTTTTATTAATCCAGACTTATCTCTCAAAATTTGATAAACTTTGGTTTCGAAACAAATTTCAAAGCAATAAACTGATTTTGAATACCAACAAAATTGTAAAAGCCCAAAAACCACGTAGGCCCAAAATATCAAACACTTTTCAGTCTAACCTAACTTAATACGAAAATGTACCAGTTTCCATATTCCCATAGCGTACGAAGTAAAAAACATAAAAACCACATTACCTTCGTTAAGGCATATAACTAAAAATTGCATTAATTCATTAGAGGCCAATGTTACACACATTAGCTTTCCTTAAAAAGAGCCTCAAAAAAGTCAAAAACATTACATTCATATGTACGCACATAGGAACATTTTATGTATCTTAGCCATGTAAGTAAAAGTATCTTAATTTTATTTTTCTGGTTACACTCAGTAGCATTTTCATTTTTTTTTTGTTGTTGTTGTTTGTATATTTAGATGCAAGCCTTCTAATGGATTTTTGCTTTTATACGTACAACTCTTTACCCATGTGTATCATGGTATACCCAAACCCAATTCCCCCTGGCAGCGGGTGCTATCCCCTCGGGAAGACAATGACGAAAAATCATATTTTCATTATGTGGTAGCTAATTTCTACATTCTGATGAATTTTGTTTTTTGGATTTTTGTATCTTTTTCTTTTTTTTAATTAACACCAAAAACCATATAAAGGAGGAGGTGGATGAAGCACAACAAAACAGTCAAAGAAAAAAAAATGTATATACAGAAACAGAAAAAATAAAATTAATTCCACAACTCTCTGTTATTTAGTCCATGGAGAGTATGTGTTTGACATGCCACACATGTGGAAATGGAAACCTGAAAATGTCCAATTTGTGAATTTCGTAGAAAACCGGGGAATTTATATTTTTTGTATGTTTTGCTTCTAAGTTCAGAGAAAAAAGAATATATTTATAAAAAAGATACTTTTTTTCATGAAATAAAAACAAATGGAATATTATAGCTAATGTGCGAATAGTTCATTTTGTGTATAAATGTTTATTGTATGGATGTATCTATGTTGCTGTTTAATGTCCCCCTAAAGAGCCACAAAAACCAGAGAGCCATACAAGCGGCTGTTGCCGCACCATAGAAAAAGCTTTTGCAACATTTGTAGATATTTTATTATTTTTATTTTTTTTTGTTTTATTTAATTTTGTACATTCAGTTGATGTATAAGTTGATATATCTGGTGAGTTAGATATAGAACATGCCACATCGTCATAACCTCTGTATCTTGTCATATATATTAGTTGAGTATTATAACCTAATGCATGACATGCATAAGAGTTTTTCTTTTATCAAATGGTTGTGTTTGGTTATAGTTTTGGCTTGATTTTGTCATCGTGATGGTGGAGTTATGACAATTACGAACTGATGTTAGCATAATTTATATTAATTAGTCCGAGATGGAATTTTGACTATGTTCACTCTATGTTCTGCTTTAAAAATGTGGGTTACATCAATATATTTAGGATTTCACTTTGGCACTTTACATAACAATGTTTAATACAAAGTATTTAACTCTAGCAAAAGGGTGGTATTTTCTAAGATTCAAATTCTTAAGAACTATCATTGTTCATATTGTTTAATTAAATAGAATTCTTCACGAAACTGATATAAAAAACTTATAAAGTTCTTAAATTCGCATTTAACTTTTTCAACCAATTTATTAATCTAGAGGTTATCAATGGAACTCAAATTTGGAAATATTGGTTAAAATACAAATTTGTGTTAACAATTCACTTCGGGCGTAACTCTTATTACCATGCATGCCTTACGGTATACATTGGAGAATCCTGTATGGCTGAAAAACAAAGATTGTTAACCTTCGGAAATTTCTATTATTGTTTTTATAAAGATTGGAATAAAGTATAACAACTTCTGTTGTTGGTTTTTCTTTAGACAACTTAATCCCGAAATTATCAGTAATGAACAAAATATTCACCAATTTTCTGAGTCTTCTAAAAAATAAAGTTTCAAAGCGTTTCAATTATTATCTGTAATCAGCAGATCTTTTTTATTTTAAAAACACGCGTTTAATGATTCGAACCGTCATTTTTAATTGTTGACACCTACAATCTACATACATAAATATTTGATGTGTAAGGCGCACTAAGCCGTATTTTTCATAATAATATAGATCAATTACCGCTAATATGCCTTTTTCCTTCTGAATCCCTGTAAATTTCCTAGAAATTTCAATAAAAACTAGAATATTTATCAGCTTTTAAAGAAAGACAAGATAACGACAGTAAAACAAAGTTTTGCTGTCTGAAACTTTCTGTCGCAGAGCCTATTTAGTGAGAAATTAACTGTGAAATAATAATCCGAAAATTATTTTAAGTGACATTGTGTTCCTTTTTTTATTTTCATAGTTTTTGACAGATTAGGAGTTTTTAAAAAAATATAAGTATCAACAATACAAGGTTAGACCAAACTCTTGATTTATGGCTAGATATAAAAATAAGCACCCCTATTACAGAATTAACCGAATGAACTGAAGTAATACTTTCAATTATTTTCCAAACTTTTACAATTACCAAATCCGAAGAAAAAAAAGTTTAGACAATGTTCAACTTATCTTGGAATCCCAAGCCTTTCGCAATTCATACAATTTCTATAATCTATCATTCGCGCCAATTTGGATTGAAAGTTTATCATCATAAGAATTTGAGTGTTTCATACTGAAATGATTGGAAAAATAAAAAAATCGGAAAAAAGATCTGGCTTACTGTAAATTATACATAGGTAAATTATACATTTTTGGAACCAACTCTTAATGCTGTGAATGTGTGTGATTCAGATTTTGATACTCGTTTTTAAAGCATCATTGACTAATTTTAAAAGGCTTTGAAACATTTTAATACAATTTACCATTGGTACTTCTTCGTCAAGTTCAAAGTGACGCAAACTCAAAAATGTCTTAATTTAAACGTAAAGACAATTCAAAAAAGTTTATGCTGTATCTATCGACCTTTATATGCATTTTATTGGAGTTTTCTTCATTGAGGCAAAGTTGCTGTATGTATAAAGGCAACAGAACAAAGAAACACGTATATACTTACAAAGCATCTGGTATGTCGTATATTCCTTTTTGACATGTCCTAAAATGACAGCGTCGATAGGCAAGTGCAAAAATGATAAGGTAGTCTAAGGAATCGACAATTTAGTTCATCCGTCAACCGCCAATCAATCGAGTTGACTCACCAGAAGTAAGATTCTTAGAATTGTTCTTGTCCACTCTTTTTTTTACCCTAGTTCGTTTTTCAGTCATAAACATTATCCTTTTCATATTGAATATCCTTCAACAATACATTTCACAACCTTCCTAATAAACCTATTTTAATATTAACAAGAAGTTAATGTAGTACTTAAAAAAGTGGGAAGGTCAAAGCAGTCCATATAAAAATATATATTATCAAGGAACAGGTTTCTATTAACACAAAGGCTCTCCCTTTACAATTTTAAAAATTTCCTTAACGCCATGTCTGTTTTCATAAAAAAAATAAAACGGTTGTGTTGAAAGTACCTTTCCCCTATCTCCCTATAATATCGGCCATATGTTGGTTGTTGTTTGATGATGTCTGCTGGATTCAAGCGCATTGATGATGCCACAGCTGAGTGGAATTTAAAAAGGGGAGTGATAGATATGCAAGTTCATTTAAACCATCAAATAAGCAGATGATGAAAAACATTTTTAATTTAATTTTTTTTATTAATTCATATCTACATATATATAAAAATGTATACTCATACACAGAAAATTCACACACAAATATGAATAAATTAAAAAATAAAAGAAGCCTAAGTATAACTTATATATATAAGCGCTTTTAAAATGACGCGATACATTTTTACCTACCGAAAGGTGCATAATCAGTAAAATCGAAAGAAACCTCGACTGACTTATGATGTCTTGTGTTTCCACCTTCCTACCGAAAAAATCAACCAACCAACGACAATCAGAAAGTAATCGACGCATTCAAAATTTATGTAAATAATCGATTTGTTTTGTGCATTAATCGATACATATGCAATTCACATAGGTACATATTTCAGAGGAGTCCTTTTCGGTCTTACTCCGCATTCGTTGCAATCTGCAAAGGTAAGATTCACAAAAAGAAAAAAGAACCCACAGAGACAACTTTACGAGTTCAATCACAATCTTTAGTCCATATACCCAACATGATCACGACGACCATCATCATCATCATCAACATCAACAGGCCGCCCGGAGAATGCCCATCTTTTGAATGAGGTGCTGACGTCTCTTTGGGGTTCTTGTGGTTCTGAATTTCTCTGTCTGAATCTGAAGACTCTCCTCTCTATGGGACTCACAAAACCAGACGGAAGACGACGATGCATTGTGGATGACGATGAGGATTCTTTTTCGTCTCGCATTCTCATTCAGATGGGCATCCAAATGTGATTTCATACAACAACAACAAAATTAAAACGATCGCACAGAAAATTAAAATAAATAAATAAGTCGTTGAAATAAGAAGAAGCCCGCGTTCCATTTTGCAGCAGCAGCATCATCATCCTCATCATTTTGAGAATCACGAGCTCTTCAAAAGGTATAAGTCTGGCATTACCTAATCCTGCACATTATACCTTTACCAGAAAAAAGAACCAAATCACATTCAAACCATCCACAAGTCATCCAGACTCCAGACCCAACCGGGAGTCCTCCTCATTTGACATTATGCGCTGGGATAATGCCTCATATACATGTTTTATGTGAGTTGTTGTGTGCAATAAAATAATGCGACATGAGGAATGAATTGCTCTCTCGAATACACTGATGTCGGCCGACTCTCGGCGGAAACTCTGTGTGAGACTGTGTGGTATAAGTTTGGAATTAATGGCTTAATTGAAAAATTTGTTTCGCGCATGGGAACTGACCGTTCGCCGATCGCGAATCAAGGCTTTTTGAATTTGTTTTTTTTTTTTTATTTTTGTTGTTGTCTTCCTTTTGTAAATTTTATTATTTATCAAGCTGCCTGCCAAGTGGTGTGTCGAATAAAATAAATTTGTTATGATTTCGAATAATGAAAATGGAAAGCAAGTAAACTCGCTGGAGGTCATTAGTGCATTGTTATAATATTTCATCGAAAGCATCATCAAAGTTATAGGAATAGCAAATTTAGATTTTAATATTAATCCGCATAAAAAGTAGATTGGACATTTGTGATAAAGAAGATTTGGACTTAACATGAAAAATAATGCCAAATAATCTAGTTTAACAGGTTTAACCCCGTTTTTCATTAAATGTCTAATTGGTTGTTCTAACGGTAGAAGCTTTAGGTGAAACTTGATTTTTACTTTGCTTAAAACTATAGAACTATAAATATTCATAGGAAGATAGTCACATTAGTAATTTAGTTTTCGACAGGACCGTAGCCTTAAAATAATATTTTAGAGGGAGGCTTTATTTCTAATAAAATTTCAACCAAAGATTAAAGTTTGTTATGTTTTAAGTTGTTTAGACTTTAGGTCCAGTGTATTAACATTTTAAAAGCAATAAGTTTATAAAGTTTTCAAGATAAATCATTTTTAAGTATCATGACTCCTTAACTTTTAAATAGATAGCCGATGGAAATCTGTTTGCTAAAAATCAACAGAAGCGGTTGAAGTAAAACTGGGGAAGCAGGATTAAATGGTGTTTTCATATAAAGGGTGTTTTTTTTAGAGATATATAACTTTGTAATGGAATAAAACAAAGATTTTTTTAAATTGTCACGAAATGTACTTTTTTTTTAAAACATAATACAGTTGCATTATAATTATTTGAAATGATACAGCTATTTCGGACGAATTTTCTAAAACTTTTTCCTTTTCCAACATATGTGGCCAAATATCGATACTAACGCGGTGAATGTTGTTCTTCCAGTGGTCAATCGTTTCGACCTCCTCGGCATAGACTAGTGACTTCACATATCTCCAAAGAAAATAGTCAAGCCGCTACCAAACGTTGTCCTCAATAAATCAATTATGACACGACCTGTCTAACATGTTGCACCGTCTAGTTGAAGCTTCTTCACGTCATGGTTTTCCATTTGATGAACGAAAAAGACAGTAATCATGGCCTTATAGCGGTCACTATTGACACTGCAAAGTTCTGGCCAGCATCTATTTTAAAAAAGTACAAACCAATAATTTTATAAGTCAGTTTCTTTGGATAAGTATGCCTCAACATACACTTTTTGATTATCATCAACTTTAGTATAGCAGTTTTGTTTCTTCACGTATCCATTCAACCAAAAGTGAGATACAACGCTAAACAAAATCGCATACAAACATTGGAATCAACGGACTTTTTTTTTGGCCAATTCGGAAGCGCTGTTCACGCGTCATTGTATTCAACCGAAACCAAATTAAAAATAAATCCCTTGACAATAGACAAAATGGCTGCCAGTTTAATTAGTGTTGCCAACATAAAGTTCTATAACTTAAAAAAAAAACACCCATTATAAAATAATCTCAAAAATATCCGTGTACTTTATCACCCCTCTTTATAATGGGTGATTTTTTTGAGGTCAGGATTTTCATGCATTAGTATTTGACAGATCACGCGGGATTTCAGACATGGTGTCAAAGAGAAAGATGCTCAGTATGCTTTGACATTTCATCATGAATAGACTTACTAACGAGCAACGCTTGCAAATCATTGAATTTTATTACCAAAATCAGTGTTCGGTTCGAAATGTTTTTTATCGACAAATTTTGTTCAGCGATGAGGCTCATTTCTGGTTGAATGGCTACGTAAATAAGCAAAATTGCCGCATTTGGAGTGAAGAGCAACCAGAAGCCGTTCAAGAACTGCCCATGCATCCCGAAAAATGCACTGTTTGGTGTAGTTTGTACGCTGGTGGAATCATTGGACCGTATTTTTTCAAAGATGCTGTTGGACGCAACGTTACGGTGAATGGCGATCGCTATCGTTCAATGCTAACAAACTTTTTGTTGCCAAAAATGGAAGAACTGAACTTGGTTGACATGTGGTTTCAACAAGATGGCGCTACATGCCACACAGCTCGCGATTCTATGGCCATTTTGAGGGAAAACTTCGGAGAACAATTCATCTCAAGGAATGAACCGGTAAGTTGGCCACCAAGATCATGCGATTTGACGCCTTTAGACTATTTTTTGTGGGTCTACGTCAAGTCTAAAGTCTACACAAATAAGCCAGCAACTATTCCAGCTTTGGAAGACAACATTTCCGAAGAAATTCGGGCTATTCCGGCCGAAATGCTCGAAAAAGTTACCCAAAATTGGACTTTCCGAATGGACCACCTAAGACGCAGCCGCGGTCAACATTTAAATGAAATTATCTTCAAAAAGTAGATGTCATGGACCAATCTAACGTTTCAAATAAAGAATCGATGAAATTTTGCAAATTTTATGCGTTTTTTTTTTAAAAAAAGTTCTCAAGCTCTTAAAAAATCACCCGATAGTTATTCTACTTGGTTCTAATTGATAAAGTTTTACCAAATTTATGAAAATTCATTAAATTATAAAAAAGCTTGCTTGTTCTCTAAAACACTTTTTCACTTGACTGTTTTCTTAAAAGTATCTTTCCTAAAAACACCCTAAAATTGCTCTTTAATAAATCTATATATTTTCTAACCAAGCTAGATAGGCCAGATCTAGGAAGAGCCAGAGCCAAATTTGTACAAATAAGTCAAGAAAAAATACTTCACAACTCAAAAACCTCGCCTTGATTTAGTAAAAATTTAGAAATCATGAGTCAGCGAAAATATATTCAAATTCGTTCGCTTCTTATTTTAACGAGAGTAAGTTTCAAATTTGAAAGCATGTTGAAGCTTTTTCAAATTGTAACAAGTATTACAAATTACATGCTTTAAGTTAAAAATTTTATGAAATGCCTTAAGAAGTGATACCAATGCAATTATAAGTATGTTTAAAATGTAAAATATTTATGTATTAACTTACTCAATGTTGAAATTTTTGACAAGTACTTGTCTACGAATTTTCAAAAACCTTGGGAAAACTAATACCGAACTTTTTGTTGTTCACATCCGAAATTTGTAAGAAAAATTTCAGTATGTTACATAAATGTTAACATTTTGTGTGTTAAATAATAAATAATAAATGGTCTAAAACTACTATCAAATAAATTTACCAAACCATGACAATTCCTTGTTTTTGGGAGTTCGTTACTCAATGGTTTATAAACGCAGGCATTCATCTGGATTTGGCAGAAAAATGTTGGTCCACTCAATTCATATACCTAAGCTTAGGTAATATTCGAGGAACTGATTCTTCAAATTTAGAGTAGTAAATCATTAGACCTTTGGATTCTGCGCATTAGCTATCACCTTAATAAACTTAACCATTTATTTTTAGATTCTTAGGTCTAATTTTTTTTGGAAACCTTAATAATGAGCTTCATATAATATGGAAGTACCTACGTCTCCTTTAATATTTCTTACAAGATTAGATTTCTGAACGCAATCATTCCTCTTGCGCTGATTTACTTCAAAACACCCTTTGTCCCTTTTGCAATATTACGGACCTTTGTTGGTATCATAAAATATGTACTTCAACCTTAACAAGCCAAAAGGCATCAACCGCATTACAAATTCAATATTATTTTTTGTTGTTTTTGTTCCGTATCGCTGTAGGTATAGGTACTTCATGCCAAAAACAACATCGACAGGTCGACATTTTGAAATGTAGCAACACACGTACCCGCGAAATCTATAAAAGCGAGCGACGAGAGTGTATGTCATACCCTATGTACGGCGACGTAAAGGTATGAGCACATAAAACGCGCTTGTTGCTCTGAACTTTTACTTCACTATACACAATTTAATGATGAAATCTGATGACGATAATAAACGATGTGAAAATTAAATTTACGCGTATTCACCACCGCCGGCCGCCGCCTCAGCCGGCCGCCGCGAACACACCAAAGCCTCGTTTCGTATACCTAAAGCTGACCAACAAAACGTCATTCTATACGAGAAGTCACTCGCAAAATTCCTTTTTTGCATTTTTTCAGACCTATCGTTTGTTTATTCCTACCTTTACCTATATATTGAACTTATTGGTGGTGATGGCGGAGTGTAGTGTTGGATCTCGGCTATATAGCTTAGGTCTCTCATCAACGGCAATAGGCAGCAGCCGCATATCGCTTGTGCTGAAAACTGATGTTGTGTTTTGGCTCCGAAGTTGGAGCATGAATATATCTGACGGTTACAAAAAAGCAAAAAAGAATCTCTAAAGCATTGTCTCTTCAGAGATAAGTAGGTAGAGGTGAAGGTATACCTATCTCCATACATCGTCCTGTGTCCAGAGAAGGCCTCTTCTTTCCTCTTTTTCTTATAACAATTTGATCGCTGATATATGTAGGTAGTTTTTTTAATACTTTTATACACATAATTAACATTAAAGTGAATTCATTTAAAATTATATATCGTGAGTCTTTTACTGATGCATTATTTAATGTCTGCTTTATAAGAGATGTCTGATACTTTGATGCCTTATGTGTAGTGTACAGCTTCAATGCTCAAAGTATTATAAAAGGTATAAGTAGATATAGAAGGAAGGTAGATATACATATGTAGAGAAAAAGTCCAAGTCGAAGTGGAAACTGCACAATAAAGATTGTTGCAATTCGATTACTAATTAACAGGTTTTTTCCTTATATGTATATTATAAATAAATATAAATCGCATCACACTCACAGAATTCATGCCGCCGCAATTCGCGCGTTTAATCAATTTTATATCAATTTGTAAATGCGCGATAATTGTGATAATTAGGTATGCCAAGCACTTAAATACGTTTTTATTAGTTCGTTCTCTCTGGGCTTTCCTGATGTTGCTGTTCATGATAATGATGATGATGATGATGATGACGACGACGACACCGCGGCGACCAACGATGCAGGCGCGAATGTTCAAAACAAAAAAATGTTGAATGAAAAACTGTTGCAGAGGTGATAATGTGATTTTAAGAAGACGACTCCTTCTTTTCACCTTGATGATGATGGTCCTTCTACATATATATTTCCTCTTCAACAGGAAGGTATGTATATGCGCGAGATGGCGATAAGTGATGTGGTAATTAAATTGCATTCAGAAAATTGAATTAAATTTGAGATCTTTTCTCGACACTTTTGGGTGATACCTACACTTAATTTGAGGTTGATTTGGTGTTTGTGGGTATACGCACTGCCATGCCGGCGCTTAAATAGGGGTGGTAAAATAAATTAATGACTGTATCTCTCTCTATTTAAGTATAGTTAATTTATATTCAATTTGTGCTAGAAACTGAGAGTGAAATTTAATGACTATGAGACTATGACTCTCAGGTTATTTATTTCCAAATTTGGTGCGTGATTATTGTATAGTGACTTTTTTTGTTTGTCTCACCCATCATCATCATCAACCCCTAACAACAGATCCTTTTAAATTTAAGCCCTCTATGGATAAAGGAGAACAATCTAAAAATTATCGATTTAGAGGAAAGAGCATCCATATTGGATTTGTTATATCTATAAGGGTGAAAGTTACTTTAATGTTTACTGTAAGGTAGCATTAGGTTTACCCTACGATATTAATTCATAGCGAAAATTCACCAAAATATATGTAATATAAGAATAGGGTGGCAAAACAATTTTTGACGTTCGCAATAAACGTTTTTGTAGAAAATGCTTATTATTCGTATATTGGAAAATGTTTGCCCTTTCTTTTCTCTTGCTTTTGAGACGCTCACCCTCGTGGACTCATCGCAATATAGTTTGGATATGTTATAAGCAAGGATGCTTTCTCTTACTATTTTTATGATTTTAATTTTATTCCCTTATTTGGGTATTGATATCACAGTAGAGGACTTGCATATTTTTAGATATTTTGAATGTTCGGGCGTCTTTTAAGCACAAATTCTTAACATAAATGTTGTATGTAGGAAACGCATTTAAATGGCAATCAGGTAAATTTTAATTAAGTCATAGAAAATGGTGTAGAACCCATGGTGTGACGGTTAGTGCTTACGACTGTCATGTCAGGGTTCCTTCTAGGGTCTATCTTTGCCTGTTTTTTTTTTTTATATTGTGCGCGCACTAAAGGGGTTATGAATACCCCAATAATAAACGTTATTGGGGCACCAGCCTAAATGTGAGAGTTGTTCTCGAGTTTTGGAGGAATAAAAGCTTTGTAAATTAAAGCCAGATTAGAAGGGGTAAAAAACTTCTTGCGTCGTCGGAGAAAACCTAACCACAACAAGTGGTTTCTGATGCACATACCTTGGACTGATAATTGTTGAATCTCCTCGATGCAAGTACCACCCATGGATAGTGGCATTGGGGGAGGGTTAAACTTTTGCGACAGTAGCATTTAATTCTACACGGTTTTTGATACCCCATTGAATAATGCTGTCAAGATCAGAATTTAATAAGCATATCATACGCTGCCGTAAGTAGTCCACATCCGAAGAACAAATATGAGAATCTAAAAATGAATATGAAAAGCTTAGGGTATACTGTCATCAGAAAAACAATGTAGTGGGTTAGAAGTTTCAGACATAAGATCATTTATAAAAATAAGGAAGAGCATCGGAGACAAAACGGAGCCCTGGGGCACACCAGCATTTAGTTTGTGGATATCAGATTTGAACCCGTCTGAATACTACTTGAATTGAAAGGTCCGAAATGTTATTTCTAACCCAATCGAGAAGCACGCATTTTTGATAAGAGAGCTTGATGCCAAACTCTATCAAATGCCTTTGAAATATCCTGTGCAACCTAAGTTTCTTTCAGCTATTCTATATCCTAATTTATTCATGTCTAATTAATTAAATCTGTTTTATTCAAAATTAATGTATGTATTTGAAAAATTGATTGTAACTTTATCTTTAGTTACACTTAAATCACTTTATAAAAATATAAAAATAAATTTCACAGTATTTTAATAAGAGCAATGCTTATTTTTAGTTAAGGACAAATTTATGTAGATTCTGATCCAAAACACACGTGTGACACGAGTAACAAACGCCATAGTTAGAAGTAGATACAATTTTGTCTGCTTTCAGCTCAAGAAAAGTAAACTGAACTTTATTTTTATTACTTCTCTAGTGTGTGACGTTGATTACACACTTTGAGAATTAATTCCTTCGGTGACATAGTTAAAATTCATTATTTTTTAGAAATGGTCCTGTTTTAATTTTACCTCAATATACCTACACAAATTATGCCCATAAAAAAGAATTTAAATTGGCTTAGTTCAAAAGTATAGTGCTGATTCAAACAAATAAACAACAAAAAAAAATAAGCAAAAAGGACTTGGGCCTTTTTAATAACGAGCCTAGTATAAATCAACTTTCCTAGTCCGGCACTTTTTAGTGTGTCTCTGTCTATATGCGGTGGTGCCATGAATGGTGAACCTGTATTGAAATTCATCCGATTTTGAATTTAAGTGTTTTCCCTTGAGATTGTATATTAGAAATCGTGTTACGTACATTACGAACAACTCTGATATGTTTTGTAGATTTTCCCCGTCCTTCAATGTATAGCATAGAAAATTGTAAATTGTAACTATACTAACTATTGTATTTTTGTATATACATATGTGTGTACATAAATATCTACAGATATAATATTGATTGAATGATATGAGAAATCTAACATCAGGAGTTGAGTTTCTTTAGGTACAAAACAAATCTATAATATAAGAAAAACTTAGAACGGAAAACAATGTTTACTATTAGAAATGTGTGGAAAAAGTATAAGGTTTATACAGGAAATATATATAAGTACATAAGTATCTATATTTTCTACATATACATACCTTAAACCATGACTCAACTCTACAATACACTATTTGCCCTTACAAAGAACTATAGAAGTTAGTTTTAAGGCGAAAGTATCTAACAATCTACATACTACTTATACATAGGTAAAGTAAAAGTTTGTGTTATTTTTCAATGGATTTGTTTTTTTCTTTAAACTTAATACCTCAATATCTATGCATGCATATACTATATATATATACAGGTATAATTTTGTACTTTTGCGTTTTATACAAAACAGAAAACGATTTTTTGTTTGATGGTTGATAGTACTTACTTACCTATAAGATGGTTGTTTTTGATTCAACAACTTTACTACCTCTTCATATATGTTTGTACATCATTCCCTATAGAAAAGCAATGTTAACTTTGACTGACACTGGCACATGTTCGATTCTCATAGTTAAAAATGATGATAAGGGTTGTGAAAATCGATCTATTTCTATTGTACGTTGAAATTTTTAAAGGGAAAAATTTTAGTTTAAAGATAAAAATAAGTGCATTTTACTCAAAACACATTCTTCATTACCACTTTACTTATAAGGTTGATTTAAAAAGGTCAATAACTTTAAAAAATACTTAAAAAAAAAACATAAAACATATGATAAAATTGTAAAAAGAATTAAGAGAATAAGTACTAATACTTGAACTTCCACAAATGAAACACGCAATTTATTATGTATAAGCAAAACATTTATTTAGAAAGTTTTGTAAGCTTATAAATAGAAAATATTACCTTGATCTATAAAAATGGTTATACAATTTAAAAAATTGGAGTGGCTCAACGAAAAACTAAACTGACCCTTTCTATGTTAGACAAGAGAACAAAGTTAGCTAGTGCAGAAAAATACAGGATAAAGTCCAGCGGTGTCAAATCGCATGGTATTGGTGACCAGTTGATATCGCCACGACGAGAAATTACGCGTTCAGGAAATATCTCTTGCAATAAAGCCATATTCGCTCGAGTTGTGTGGTTGTGGCACCGTTTTGTTGAAACCACATGTTCTCCAAGTCGTATTCTTCAACAGTAGGCAAAAATTGTCGGTTATCATATGAACCGTTCCGAATTGACAGTGACAGTCGTTCCATCGTTGTTTTCGATGAAGTAAGGTCCAATCACACCTCCTCCGCGCCGGACGAAAGAGCGCACCAAACAGTGAATTTTTGTGGATGTAATGGCCTTTCTTCAATTACTTGAGGATGGTATGTTAACCATAATCTCCTCTTAAAGCACGATATGTGGCTGTGGCACAATCACCATTTTTGTAGTAGGTTTTAACATTTTTATGCTTTGTGCAATGGTTAAGCGATCCATTTTCGTAAAAGTCAGAACTTAAACTGAAAAGAAGACTGGTTTAACAATTTAGTTTTACAGATGTCGAATTCCAGCCTTATACTTTTGAAAGCGCAAAATGGATAACCCGTTATTAGAATTTCGTTAGGTGATGCAAAAAATTGATTAATATAGACGCGTTTTGTTAAAAACACTTAAGTTTCGTTGTTTTACATAAATCGTTTCGCTTACGTTTGAAAGCTATTTCGTTGAGACAATTACATTTTAAATTAGCTAACAACTATTTTTAGTTTTGAATGGCATTTATATTTACATAAATGTTTATTTTAGTGTATTTATGGTAAGGGATTTTGTGTAAACTGTCACTACCGTCACAATTTATGACATAACTGAAGCTTTGCCCATAAAATTGCAATATTTAATCAAATTATTTGTTAACTATTTACTTTTTAAGCTGGCATCTTATTAGAAAAAGTGCTTCAAACTTAAGAACTAAGCTTATCTTCGCTTAAGATTCAAATCAATTTGTGACCTTTCAATACATTGATTGGTGAAAAGAAATGGGATTTCTTGACTTGTCGTCTAATATCTTAGGTTTAATAATTTAAAATTGCGAAGTTAAGTACTTTTTATTTCGAGGCCACGCATTAAAACCTTTTTAACTTGAAAGTAGAATTTTTCATAGAAATGTCAAATCTTTTATTTTTTAAGGCAAAATAAAGACAAGAAAAGAAAAGAAAGAAGGTGAAGGTGTTATTATAGGACAGTTCAAAGTTTACTACGTACAAACTTATTAAGCACCTTTATACAAAAGTCTTCTTGTTTTTTTTTTACTATAAAAAATATATTTTATATCGTGATTAAAAGTGTCATAAATGTCGCATTCAATTATCATCATATCTACTTGGTGACACAAATTAAATAATTGTGTATCTAGTTTCTGTCATTAAAACATCTCTCTCTACCGTCACACAAAATTATCGTGTCATGCTCAAATTACTTGCTTATTTTTTCAGTTAAAATCTTTGCATATTTGCGACTGGTAAAAATGTCATTACTTTCAAATACAGACTCTAAGTGAGGGTAATGACGCTCTAATTGACACAAAATAATGCTTTGCCTTTTTTTCATTTTTGTGTTAAATAATCGGTTTTGAGTTATAAAATTACTCATCAAAAACATTATTGTCTATACATTTATATAAAAATTAATCTTTACTACAGGTATAAAAACAATAACTATTTTTCCATGTTACAAAAATGTATAACTTGCCTTATAGCACCTGGTGGTTGATATCACATCACAAGTATAGTTACCTATGTATATAAAAAGTGTCCAATATAAAGTCTTGTTTTTTATTGATTGCGAAAATTATAATAAAATGTTCCAAGTCAATTTGGTGTCCTTTTTGTTTTTGTATAAACGATTCCTTTTTACATGGTGATTCAGACCAATTAAAACACAATGATACTACTTCTATACGAACCAACTTCTGTTGCTGCAGACCCTAAGACAATAAACCCACCGAATAAACGAGCCAGCAAACACATCATCATCATCATGTAAATTTCCTTGTGATGTTAAGTGCGGTATAAAAATTGTGCTCGAAAAGAATAAAAACTAATAAAATTAAAAAACATGTAGTGAACTTTAACGATGACACACAACTTAAAAGTGTTCTTTTTTTTATATTCTTCTCAACATCGAATTCAACAGAATCAAAAAGAGAAATAAAAAATAAAAATAATAATTAGTCAAAACAAGTTAACATGGATTGTTCAACAAATAAGGATTAGTCGAGCTACAAGTTTAGGTACATGCAAAATTCTGTATGGTCCTCCATTACAAAGTTGCTTTTAAAAAAAGCAGCCTAGAGTTGTTGTAATGTTTTAATGGCTTAATTAACAAAAGATTTGTTGGACAAAAAAGGAAGTACTTACACACATACATACTTATAGAAAAACAGTCAACAAAAAGTCAATGTACTAAAAACATTACATAGAGTGATCTCGTAAAAAGATTGTGAGAGATTAATTTCTTGAACCTTTTTTACAACAAAGTAATAAAAATGATTTAATTTTGTCGCTTTTAGACATTTACAAAAACCTTCTATTTCGATTTTTTAAATAAAATTTTTAGTTTTAGGTAACTTTTTTATGACTTCATATACAACAACTGTCATCGGTTAGTCGGTAGAATTTACTTTGAACTTTAAGCGACAGTTGGTTGTTGTTTGTACTCGTTTTATCTCATTTAATTAATTAAGAGACTGCTGCCTGATGATTAAGTTGCGATAAAAACAAAAAGAAAACGACATTCTGTGTACATAAATGAACACTGGTAGCTTGATTGACAAACTTAAGATGCATATCAGAAATATCAGGCAAACACGTTAAGAAAAATAAAAATATAAAAGCTAAAACATCAGTAGCTGCAAATTGTTGGTTTTGTCAGTCATACACCAATGAAATGTTCTTGTAACTTTTATTTTTATTGTTGCTTTTGTTATATTTCAAGTTGACATTTTAACAAAATAAAAAGTAGAGAGATATCTAAGTGACTCAATATAATGCTGCTTCTGATGATGATGACGATGATGATTATAATCAGGGGCTGTGTGCGGTCGGGTTTTTGAGATTTTAGTTTGTCGCGAACTGATGTTTCAGGGTCATCACAAAAACCTTTCAAGGCTTGACGTCAAGCTTGTTTAAAATTTTACAAAAAAACAAAATAAAATACAAAAATAGGAAGATGGATTTTTCGATGTCTCTTTAGAATGTCAGTGTGATGGGTACAAATATATGTATGGACATTATGCTATGTTTATGTTACCTAGTTTAAATACTGGAGTGTTTTGTTTTTGAATAAATTCAGACAGATCTCTATTATAGAGCTTGTTATAGATTTTTGTTTAAAAGATTTTTTTTTCTATTTAATTTTACTAATGAGAAATTTGTTAGTCAAATTAATTCGTTTTTGTAGGTATATTTCTTCTTTTTTTGAAAGGGAAATGACAACACTGCATGTCACTTTAACCTGTCAGTTGTGTTTTTCGGACTTTCAATTTAAGGCCTGAGAAAATAAATTGGGAATACCTGGTTTTTTGAGGTGATCTAAGATTATAAACAAAGATTTTAGATTCTTTGTTCGGTTACAACAAAATTCTAAAGCAAATTACATCACAATACAAATTTTAGTTTGACAGCAGTTTTAAATATGGTTTATAACAATTTTTGTAATTTGATCAATATTTTCATTAATTTTTAGTTTTGTATTTAAACCTTCAACTCCTAACTTTCAAAATGCACATTCTAAGCGATTTTTAATCTCTTATCGTAATTTTGTGTATAGTCAGCTAAAAAGTCATACCAATCTTAATCTACCTTTTTTGTGTTTATAAAAATTATGGCTGACACTTCAAAATTTCTCTTAGGTACTTCAAGCTGCCAACAAAATATCATAATGGCAGCTGCGCAAAAATCTGCTTCCATGTTGTTTCATAAAGATGGGGAAAAGGCATAAGAAACCATATATTTCGAAAAAAGCAACAACAACAACAAAACACATCACAACTCATCAAAATCATAGGCTTAAGGTTAGGGATGTCAATCATTCTTCTTGAAAAAAGACTGTTCCGCCCATTCAAATATAGCTATGGCTTGATAGTTTTAAAAGAGTGGTAGGTTAGGTAGTATAATGGCGAACATCAAATTTAATGATGTTGATGGGGTGAAATGGCGATTATGTAAAAAGTATGGAATATAGACACTCCAAGTTATTAATGTCAATTTATGTGACGCAAGAAATGGTTTCGTGTGAAAAGAAAAGTTTCAAATAATGATGTTTTGTAGTGCTTGTGATTAAATGGATGAACTACGTTGACATTGAAATTGTATAAAAACATTTTTTCTTAAAGACTTTCGTCAAAAACAGATTTTTTAATTAAAAAAAAAAAGTTTTCTTAAATTACAGTTTGGCATATTACTTGCTCACTTAAGGTGGCGCTAAAGTCGTAGGAACTAGGTCCTCACCCAACAAACCTCTCCATCTAGCTCTGTCCCAAGGTAGATGTCGCCAGCTGCGCAACTCAAGTGAGGTGATTTCCGCTTGTGCGCGCCACCTGGGCCCTATTTCATAAAACTATTAGTATAATAATTATTAGCGAATTTATTAATAATTATTTGTTTATTAGCAAAAACGTGTTTCATAAAACTTTTTCCGCACTAATAAATTATTTCTCTAGCGCCAATAATATTAGTGGGAAATTATTACTGTAGGAAGATGAAATTTCATATCGACAATTTTATTAGTAAATTTTTCTGCCGGACTAATAAATTAATATTTTATTTTTATTAGTCTACGAACGTAGGTAGAAATACTCTAATATATTTAATATTTTGTTTGGGAATTCTTTACTAATAATTTCTACACTAATAAAATATTTGTTTAGGTATGGGATAAATTAGTAGAAAAAGATTTTTCTATGAAACTCAAATTTACTAATCAAATATTTATTAGAACTAATATTCTTGAAATTATTAGTATTAGACTAATAGTTTTATGAAATAGGGCCCTGATCAGCGTTCTTCCTATACTGCACTGTCCTGTGGGCGTGGTTTAGAAGACTTTCTGGGCCGGAGCATTGGTTTACATGCGCTCTATGTGACCCAGCCATTTCAAGCGTTGGACTTTTATCCTTCTGGCTAAGTCTACGTCGCTGTACAGCCCGTACAGCTCGTCGTTCCATCTTCTGCTCCACTCATTTTCTATGCATACGGGACCGGATGCTCGAAATGACGCAAGGTGCTTTCATCCGCTTTTATCATAGTCCATGCTGCTGCACCGTATAGCAGTCGCTCGATAGTGGGCTTTACTACTCAGTTGCATTCTTAGCCCAAAGAAACAGCGATTTGCAAGATTAATTCTTCGTTTGATCTCAGCGCTTGTGTTTTGCATAGCGGAGCCTAGGTAGACGCAGTCCTTAACTACCTCAAAGTTACGTCTGTCGATGGTGACGTTTTGACCGAGACGTAGGTTTTGAAGGCCCTTTCTTGATGACAGCATGTATTTTGTTTTGCCACCAATAACTGCTAAATCATTTTTGCCGTCTCTTCCTCAATACCTATTCGTAAAAGCCCCATTGACATCACGGCGAGTTCTTCCGATCATGTCAATGTCATTAGCATATGCCAGTAATTGAACAGACTATTAAAAGATAGTGTTGACGTGGGACCTCTGCATTATTTTTACAAGGACAATGTTAAAGAAATCGCATCACCTTGTCTTAAGCCGTTTTTGTGCGCATCGAAAGTTTTAGTTAAGTTATTTCCAAACTTTATGAAGCAGTGCGAATACTCCATGGTCATCCTGCACAAGCGGACAAGTTTGACAGTAATGTCAAAACTAGACATGGCTCTATGGATTATATACTAAAACCACTAAACCTACAATTTGCATGATCTCGCAACATCAAATGTTGAAATAAATATAATTGAGATGTTGTCATGTCACACTAGGCCTATTTTTATTACACCGATCAGCAAAAACGCAGAAGCAGTTAAATTTCTATACAAAATATTTCCATTCTATAAGAGCCGCATCACTATTTTTATAAATAACATTTAATTTAAGGAAGATGTATGATAAGCTCAATTATCGTTAATTAGTGTAGTACTAAAAATAAAAATATAGATAAAGTTGCAATTAAAATCCATTAACCTACCTCAATATTTAACAAAGTAGCTTTACATGGGTACACCTTATAATTAATAATTTAATATAGTCTAGTTATTATAAACACGATTTTATATCTTTAAGTTGTTAACAAATTTTTAGTTTTATTTATGACCTTAATCACTAATGATACAATTTATTATAAGCTACAAATAACACAACACGGTCTAAAACAAAAACCTCACACGTTTCAGATAAAATTTTGCAACAAACAATTAATTATTTGTATATAATAATTATAATATTTAAGTTTGAAAATTTGTTTACATGTTAACAAAGTAATTAAAACGCCACTGAACCATACCTTATTATATGAATTTAAGAAAAAACGTCTACGGTTTAACTTTCTTAAATTACTTTTAATTGCACTGACCAATCTTCCATAAATTTTACATTCAAACCGCCACTTTTTTTTAATTTCATAGCATTTAACAATGAAAAACTTCTATGTCACGAAATATCGTGGATGTGTCAAGAAGTCAAACAGTTTTCATTGACGATTTGCAAAAATATGTTTCCAGCTTAAATTTTGCCCTATTTTAACCTTATTTACATAAATATTTCCCAATGAAATGTATAATATTCAATCTTTTCTTTTTTGTATGAATAACTTATAAAATAATAAACAATCAAAATCTCTACTGCCTATCTGAAAGTGTGTGTTCCCATAATAATGTATATGCTTTAAGCATAACCAAACGCAACCCCCTTTTGTATCTTTGATATTCATTAGAATTAATAAAGTTGTCAAAGTATCAATTTAATTGATTTCTCAGTCCCTATATCGCTTTATAGAGACCAAATGACGACGACCGACAACGTTGACTTCGACATCGACGTCGACGCCAACGATGAAAACGACAATTGACGCGACACGTTTTGTTGTAAATACAAAAATAAAAATACAATAATTGACTTCAAGTCTCATATTATAAAAATAATGGGTAGGTATATCATATCACATAGTATATAATATAGAACAACTATATCTTATCAAATGCGTAAGCGGTGTCGTAAAATGTCAATGAAACCAATTATTATACTATATTTTAATTTTTTCTCTTTTGATGTATTGTAGTTTTTAAATCAACTTTTTCTATCAGATTCAATATAATAGATACAAATAGTAAGTTTATACACATTCAAACAGACACAATGAAATCAATTTAAAATCATGAAACATGTTGCATGTATTATAGTTTATTTTTAAAAATAAAAACAATAATTATTATTGTCTGTCGACTTTTCAAACGGTATAAGACTTAACGATTGGAATTGGAATAATTGAATAAAAAATCGTGTTTGGTAGAATATTTATAACATACTTTGAATGTTACTAATTAAACGAATAAAAAAGTTTAAGATTAACAAAAACAAATTAAGGTTTTATTGGGAATTTTTATTTTCAATACTTGCTGTTTTGAAAAAACTTAGCAGATTTCCAAGAAATGTTTCCTGGTGTTATCTTTCAAAGATGTTCGATCTCAAGTCACTTTTTTCTTTGAAGCCACGAAAAGAATACGGTGCTGCATTTGTAGCTTGATGACCAATCGAATAATATCTTTTTACATTATAAATGGAATAAACGTCCACATTGATTTCTCTTAAAAAATATTAAAATAAAACCTTTCTTTTGTTTTTTGCGGACTTAAATTTGTTTATTTGTATTTTCTTTGTTATTTTATAAGCTTTATAAAAATACTTATTCTTACGGACAATTTCTTGACGAAGTTTTAAAATAAATTAAAAACTTTTTCTGGTAATTTTCGGTAAATCTTTTTGGAACTTCATTTTTTGGAGCTTCATTTTAAAAATATTTTGAACTCGAGCATTTCTTCACATCTAATCATATCTCCAGAGCTCGGTTAAAAGTAATTTTATGGATTTTAGGAATTTTAGATCTGGGTTGAATGGAACTGAGTAGTAACTTGAGTTTTGCTATTTTTGTAGCACCCCGTAGATTTAGTTTTGAATAAAAATTCCGACATTTTATGAATACATTTTTTAAAAAATCTATCAGTTTTTTTTGGAGTGGACATTTATTTTGGAATTTGGTTTTGATATTCTCACTTTTTTTTTAAATAAATATTGTGTTTTCATGTTTTATTGGATTTCGTTTAATATTGATGTTTTTTTAAATGATTTTTTTTTTCATAAATATACACATATTCGTGTTGCACTGAACCATCTTTACTTGAATGAAGATTGAAGAAGAAATTGGTTTTGATTTCATTTTTCCACTCTTTCTTGAAAATTTGAACCATTATTTCAGATATTGAAGCCTTGCATCTCTAGATTTAATAATAGAAAATGATACATATACATACATATATATACATACAATATTGAAAAGTTTCACGAAATTGTGTGTTAACATTCAGCCAAAAGATTATTGTCGAGATGAAAAGTTCAAAAAAGTTAAAAGTTAGTATTTTTAAATATTTCTCCAAATGCACACAATATCAAGACGAGCATCTTGTCTTCTATTTTACATTTTTATCTGGTAATTTCGTTCATAGGAATATTGACTATTTTAGATTGGATGTTATTTCTCGACATAGTTTAAATAGCTCTTATTCCTTGTGTGCTCGTAGTCATTATAAACACTAATATATATAATATCCCCCCACCCTTTGTGTGTTATAAATAAAGCGCAAGAAAAGTTAATTCTCTAAAGGGTTTCAAATGCACATGTAACTTATACTTTATGAAACTGTCAACTATCAATAAACCGAGTTTTAAAGACTAGAACTTTGTCAAGAAATTGGTAGTTACATTTTTTGAATTTCAATATCTGTCAACAAATATGTGTCCTATTTTTTTGCTTGCCTTAAAAATAAATCTTCCTAAACTATTTGCATTCTAATACTTCTGTAGTAAAATTTAATATAAAATTTGTCATTCTATGTTTTTCTTTTTTATTGTTATATAAACGAGCCTCCAAAGAAGATGGTTTGCCAAACTTATATTGAAAATTCAAAGACTTACAAAAACATAGAAAACATAGTACAATGATTTTGAAACTAATTATATTTGTCATTTTATGTTTTCTATGTTTTTTTTTAAAATATTTATATAAACATCTCCTCTATTTAAAACAATGAATACAAAGACCGATAAAAACATAGTGTAATTATTTTGAAACTAAATGTATTCAAAACCTGTTCATGACCACTAAATAACAAATAAATGGGCAACAGTAGTGAATAAATATTATAATATATAAATATAATAATTGTAATTAGTAAAAAAAAAACATAGAAAATATAAAAACAAAAAAATATTGAAAAATTGATTAACAGACACAAACCAAGTTTTTGAAAAAACTAATAATTTCACACTAAATTATTTATCAGACCAGTTTAATCGTCGAACATCATAAACTGTGACAACTTTTACTTTAGGTAGGTTTTTCCTTTTTCTGACTTAGTTCTATTTCAAAGGTTGCCAAAACTACTTTCCTATCCACTTTAAATAATTGAGTCTTCTTCTCAGTCCAAACAAACATTGCTCACTTTATAGCCTCTCATTAAAGAAGACAAACAATGAAAGTGATGAATTATAATAATGTTTGTATATACTTACCTTTTAACTATACTATTAAATTACATTTACCTACCTATATACTCTAGCCTAAATTACCACTCATTTACGCCCATGTCGGTCGTTACAAAAGGTCACAAGAAACAACTTAAGGTATATGCATGTTCCTTATAATTTATTTTAAGACACACAAATTTCTATTTAACATGGCTTAATTTAGACTTTAATTACCGCTAGATATTTCTACCTTACATACGCTATGCAGTGCATTTACAACAGGTAATAATAAATGTACAATTTTTGAAGTAGGTACACCACTCTCTTTTAGTTGCAATGTCTAATAATTTGTTGTTGTTTTTTTTTTTTTTATACAAGTTGTGCATAAATGTCAAAATTATTTTATAATCGTAAATATTTGAATGAATTGAAGGTTATTTTATAAATAAAAGTACCTATACAAAGTGTACATTCAACCTTAGTATGCTAGATGACTGTTTTTATAAAAACAGGTACAAGTCCGTAAAGTAGGTATAGATTAGGTATGTTGTGCGTGTGCTATTTGAACAACTTTTAACATTTTTCGCTGTTGTTGTGCTATAAGTTAGAGACAGGTAGGTTATATGTATAAGTAGGTGGTTTAACGTTATGAGTTTGATATCTTTTAACATAACATTGTGTCATGCAACATTCAAATTGGCCATCGGTGGCACGTAGTTAGGTATATTTGTATATAGATTTTTTTGTACCAAACGACAAGTCAACGACACACTTTATACCTCTACCTGACGTAGTGTATAACCTAATTATCCGTGATATCCATGACCGAGAGAATGAAACGCGAAAGATATGTTTGAGTTTCAAACTTACCTATTCTTGCGTCACAGATACGAATGTATACCTATACTTAGATGGATTTTCTTTTAGTTTGAAACTGTTTTTGTATAGTGTTGTGTTTTTGTTTCAAAAATTTAAAGAACACAGGATATCGTCTTTCATTATACTGTTTGTTTGTTGAATATATTTTCTTGTCTTTTTGTTTTTCCTTAGATATTTCGTCCTGAAAAGGTGGTGTATAGGTACTCACAAAACTTTCTCTTTTATTATCCTGCTGTGAGTTTTTCTAGATCCTACATAGTTTATGAATATTTTTAGAAACTCATGACGGCAGGTTTAAAACACTGAACAAAACAATTTTCTATGTGAATGTCCTTTTTCATGCATAAATGTATATTTTATTGTACAGGACTTCATAATTTTGGTCAGGGTTGGTTTGAGAAATAATATTTTTGCGTAACATCAGTGTTGTTGGTGGGAAATATTTTTGGTCTTTATTCTTACTTTTTCTTTTTGTCTCTTTAACCTGCACATAAACAAATAACGCATATTGAATTCTTTATCATTCAAGGACGTTCTTTCAAAAATATTTGACCATCACATTCTGATTATTATTTTATTGCCCGTAATGGGATAGATTCATCGTTTTCTTTTTGTTTGTTTTGTTCAAGTCAAACTGAAAAAAAAAACTTGACTTTATTCACTGATGTGTTATTTCATATATATACATATGTTTATCTATTTGAAAATTCATGTCACATCGAAATAACAGAACATGATGGGTGATGTATTATATAAAGAATAGAAAAACCCACCGAACCAAACCAAAACCACAACACACCGTACAGCAATAACAACAACAAACCAACGACGAACGATGACATCAAAATTCTGAAAAAGCCGACAAATTCCTTGAAAATATTTTGTCTAGGAATGTTGCGCTGTCAGAGTGCCTCCGTATATAACTTAGTTAGATACAAAGGGGCTGACTGCATAAGAAGAAAGGCCTGAGATAAATTGTTAAGAGGGCGAAAAACTGCGTTCTTAAGTTATTTTTCTTTTCGTTTGTATGATTGTATTCGGTTTATATCCTTAACCACTGCAGTTATCTTCTTCAACTCTAAAAGAAAAATTGAGCATTTAAACTCTTAAAAATAACAAGAAATCCCATGCGACGTCTAAGCATAATGCAAAATTTTAAACAAAATTTATTAAATACAAAGTTGTCCAAAAAGTGGTTTCATTTTGATATTAACAAACCAAGTATTTTCTCAGAACAAATTATACTGGTTGTTAATTTCATCGTAAAACGAAAGGTATGATGTTAAAGATGAAAACGATATAAGCCGAATGACGAGTGGAAACGGTTACTTCACGACGATACGAAAGTGATTTTCGAACTGTTGCTGCACCATTTTTGTAGAGAATTTCACCAATTTCAAAGCATTGTTGAAATTTTATTTTTGGTAAAAACGTAGATTTTACTTTTCAAATGTCAGATCATGACGCTACAGTTACCCAAATAGCAGGCTATGAAAATAAAGCCTCTTATTTTAAAACTCTTTCTTTCAAAATTGTAAGCCTTTGCTAAGTAGAAACGTTTTTATTAGAAACTTTGCAAATGTCACAATATATTTTAAGTTCATGAAGAAAAACGCATCTTAAACAGTCCTTAATTTTAACCTTTTGATTGTAAATGTCATAAAATCAGAAGCTATTATGGATTTAAAAAGGCTAATGATAGTTCGAGTAACTATATACAGATTTTAACGTTTATTAAGGATTAAGGGCAGTATAAGATCCTAAAATTTTTAATAAGTTACTTGAAGTGTTAAAACATTAAACTAAATATTTCATAATTTTGTTTCTATATGGATTGGATACGGTTAACATTTTGAAAAAAAAAAATGAATTAAAGCCCATACAAGTAAACCTGCCTCAAGCCATCGATACGAATTTTTCCTTAAAAATTAAAATTTTTAATGTTTTACAATTTATTCGTTGAGATTATAATTTGTTTTTATTATAAGAAGACTAATAATATATATTATGTTTTGAATCAATTTGGACTTGAAAAGTTTGAACTTTTATTCTCTCTCCTAACTCTACAATGAAAAAATTGTGAATATCATAAAGTAGTGTTACCGACTTTGTATTATCATGAAACTTGCGTTGGAAAAAACGTTTAAAAGAAATAAAAATTCACCAAAGAAATTTCGATACAGTGACAGCTGAGACTATATGATAGTAAATATGCCAATCTATATTTAAAGATTTATGGATAATCTTTTTCGTCAAAAATTAGATTCTGCATTATTAATCAGCTGAAATTTAAGATGTGATTTTTTAAGAAACACCATTATATAGTTTTCTTATCGATATTTTTCATTAGTCTTTGTTACGAGGGTAGTCCTAGAAGTATTCGACCTAACAAAGAAACCAAAAATGTATGGAAAAATATCTTTATTTCTCTACATAGTCTCCTTTTAGCTTCGATACCCTGTTTATAGTGAGAACCGTCGAGCTCCTCAAAATAGCAATCAACCCCAGACTCCACCTCTTCATTGTAGGAAAATCCACATTTTTTCAAGTTCGGAAACAGAAAAGGACTGGGCTAAATCTGACGAATAGGGTGCGTAAGGAAGCAATTCGAACTTTAACTCATTGATTTTGGCGATCGCGATAACGGATGTGTGAACAACTGGTGCATTGTCTTGATGGAAAAGAACTTTCTTTTTCGCCAAATTCTGAAGTGATGGATCCATACAAACTCTTTTTATTTCTGTGAAGCCAAGCACTCGATTGAAACATCCTTACGACTCTGTTTTTATTCCATTGTGAGTAATTGCGGCACCCATCTCGCGCACAGCTTTCTCTTGTCCAAACACTCATTCAATATGCGATGTACATCCAGTATTTTATTGTTGTAAACAAAGGACCAGAATCCCCAAAAGTAGAATCTAGCTCCGCTTTGATATTGGTTGGTGGAAACCTTCCAAATGGTATCACATATGGATGACCAAATTTGTCCATGTTTACAAATTCACTGAAAGCATTCACCATTGATGGCTGCAAAACAAATACTGAACAACTCACGTAGCGTCGTAAAACTTCAAACATAAGCTTTAAAAAGTTGGTAATCTCTACATAGTCATTCTTTCCGACAACAACCGCCATCTATATGTCAGTTCGGGTACTTCTGACATGTCATAAAGTTATTTCTTGAGTATTTTGCATGGACAAGAAATCAGTAATATGTGGAAAATAGTAAACGACGCCTTTATCAACAAATGGCCAAGTCAATAAACCGTCGACATGTTGTTATTTAACACACTTCCTATTAATTTCAACTATATAACCGAGTTTCAGACTTTTTGAGTAGCGTGGATTATTATAATTTGTTTCTTATTTCTGTTATGAAGAAACACATTTTTTCATTAAACTGATTTGATCATAGATAATCGTTTGTGAAAACTTAAGCATGTTACCGATTTGACGTGCGAATTAAAGATATTTCTACATCTACATCTTTCAATTGCAATAAAATATGTTATATATTTTAAATTGGAAAATTGTATAAAATATTCCTCCACTCATGATGTGCTTCACCTATCATCCACCTCATGCAACCCTCTTATGTTTTATTCTTTTTGTATAACGCGATCATGTTAGAGCGTCTGGTAGTCTCATCTCATCTTTTATTCGGTTAAATGCATTTTCATCGGGGATTTAATTTTGGAATTGACTCAACTCAAATTCCAAAATAAAATAACAAATAAAAGATACAAAAATTAAAAACAAGATAAAAATATATACGCGCATACAAAACATGAAATGCAACAGATATCCATGGCAGGAGGCATAGTAGGCAGTCAGGCTAACAGGCTTGAAGGCAGGCCAGGCCGAGCAAGGCAAGGCAAGGCAAGGCAAGTGAGGAAGGCAAAGGCATATTAAGCAAGCACAGGCAGTGTGTGCGTCTGTCTTAGCTGTCTGTCAGATGTACCAGATCTTCAAACGAAAAGTCTCATGTGTGTTTTTATATGTGTCAAGAGTGTCGCAGTTGAAAGAGAATTCACTAAAATAAAATGATATTAACTGAATTAAATTGCGAGCAAACTCTGTGACTCTTTTAAAGTATAGGCAGATACTGATATTATAAGAAAGAAAAGCGGGAGGTGCAATGTTACGTACGTTTGTCATTTGTATCTGCGCATCACAAACTAAAATTGTCTCCTCCACAAAAATCTCTTGAGTAAAAAATTGTTCTTTTTTTTATAACTTTAGTTGTTGATGATTTCTTTTGTTTGTTTTTTATTTTCATAAACTGATACTTTTAAGATGATTCAAGTTCAACATAAAGAAAGAAAAGAGATCATGCGTCGCCGAACGCCGCGCCGCTGCCGGTAGATCTCTGTGCAGTCCGCTAATAAATGCGATATTTTTGATGTTTCATTTTGTATTTGGCTTGATATGATGACTGCGATGATGGAAGTCTTGAAAAAAGACAGAAGAAGAACAAACAAAAGGGGTTATCATTTTTTATATAGAAGCAAAAAGAATGTTCGTATGATGTGAGGGACAGGAAACTCAACGAACATAATTTCTTTTAAATTTGCCTACTTAAAAAAAAACATTTCTTCTAGATACATTGCATGTTAGAGGAAAAATGGTTTTCCTATAGAACATCAATTTTCTCGTCCTTTTTAACGCTATGACTGGCCAAGCAATCTGAAGAAATGACAGCTATTTTCACAAATTCACCCAAAAGTTTAATCTTATCTTTTCTTTAAAGCTTCACTGAAAATCAATCTATGTTTCTAATAAATAAATAAATAAATAAAATGGCACAACAATATGCAAACGAGGGTCTAATGACTTACTACTCTCAAACATTCCAGTGTGCAAGTCGTGTCAGAGATAGAGAGGGCTGACAATTTTCATGCTGAGCGGCTAATTTTAGAATGAGGATTTTCCAATTCCTCGCAAGAGGCAGCACCCGTGGAAAAAAATTAGATGACACAGGCAAGGATTGAACTTAACCTTAACCATAACTCCACGGGTAATAAATTCCGGATTATACAAAGTTATAAAAGTTTTTTCTAATAAGCCTTGCAATTAAGATTTTTAGTAAAAACTGCAACTATTCATTTCTTAGAAAAAAGTTCATAACCAGTTACTTATAGAAATGCATCATAGGAGGAATGATGTGTACAGCTTGTGCCAGTTTAAGTGAGATCCGCACAAAATATTTAACATCATAATCATAACATTTATAACAAACTATTTCTGACAGTTGTGCAATAAGAAGTAAATTCCTCTTACCCACATACTTAACTGTAAACAAAGGAAAAAAAAATAATTCACGTTCGCTATCTTAATTTGCCAATGCTCCATTCACTCACTTCACTATCTTCATATATACATATATGTATATACTTTATAACCGAACTCTATACAAGAATATAGGTACTGTATCATTATGGTCAAATCCAGTTATTGGCACTTTGATTGCAATGTTGGAATTAATGACTCAATTTTGCTGTATGGTTTTTTATTTTATTTGTACTTCCTTCATTTTATATTTTTTTTTACTGTTGTCAATAATAAAGCTCTAAACCAAAAGAAGATCTTGATCATCAACTGTATAGAGAATAAAATAAAACACCCATAATATAACAATCTCGCACACGTCTCATAATTAGGATCACTTTTCTGCAACAAAATCAACTGCACGCAGTAAAACAACTAAATAGCAGACATTCACAAATGTTGGAGCAACGACAGTAAAAATGTCGCACAGAACAACAATCAAGAATGACCATACATACAGTGAAGTTCTTAATAAGGTGCACAGCATCAACGTTAATTGCATTGTATTTGGTTACTTACAACAACAACAAAAAAAAATACTGTGCAGAATTACAGGCTTACCCAGAATTATTCGGATCATATATTTTGTTTAAAATTTTAAATAACTTTTTATTAATCAGTTTTCAGTCACGTTAAATAAACTAAACCAAATACAACCACTTTTTTAAATTGGAATAACAGGGTTATTCATTTTGGGGTTTTAAAAGTAAAGGTAAATAAAAGATATATTAAGTATTTTCTTTCATGATATTTCTTTTTTATTATAAAGTTTACCTGTGGCATGATGGTTAGTGCATTGGACTGTCATGCCAGAGGTCTTGGGTTTAAACCCTGCCTATGCCATCTAAAGTCTTTTTCACGGGTACTGCCTCTTGCGAGGAATTGACAAATTCTCCAAGAGTAATTCTTGTCATGAAGAAGTGCTTTCTCAAATTAGCCGTTCGGATTCGGCATATAAACTGTAGGTCCCCTCCATCCCTGCAATTACTCGCACACAGGAATAATAGTTGAGAGTTGTAAGTCACTAGGCCCTGGTTCTCTACGGACTGTTGCGCCACCTAATTTATTTTATTTTTTATTATAAAGTTTTAACGCTGACATTTCTTACAAGGTAATTTTTGACCACTTTTTGACACATATTGGCCGGTGTATCTCAGCCTTAACTTCACGAATGTTGTCTTTTAAGTGCTCAAGATTTAAAGATTTATCTGCACAAACACAGTCTTTCTCGTAGCCCCAGAAAAAAAAGTCCAGCGGTGTTAAATGGCATGATCTTGAGGGCCAGTTAATATCGCCACGACAAGAAATTGCACGAAAATGTCTTTTTCAATAAAGCCATATTCGCTCGAGTTGTGTGGCATATGGCACCGTTTTGCCTTTAATAGCAGGCACACAAAATCATATGGTATGGTTATCCTTATCATATTAACAGCCAAAAGAATTAATTATTTATCATATTGTCGGGTAAACGCAGTTATAGTGTATGCGCTAAAGAGAGTAGATAAGGGGGTGGGGATTCTTATGCCCCTTTCCTTTGAAATTTTACTTATGTTAACTCACATTTTAGTAATTTTTTTAAGCAGAGTTCGACTTATTGGTATACTTTTTGTTGTCGAAAGGTTCGCTTTCTCCCTTAAGGTCTACTGTTGTGCACCCCTTTGAAACATTTTCGCCGGCGGGCGTTAAATTCAAAAACTTACAATTCCTTCTTACGTCTGAATACTTTTTCTCATTCCTGTGCTTATACTCGCCATTCAATTGCAATTGTTTTGCGTTGCATTGCTCTCGCTCGTAATGTTAGTAACCTGTCCGCCTCGCCTTGTATGCCAGTAGTTTGCAACATTTTCACACGCAATCATCATCATAATCATCCTCGGCAAGAACGTCGTCCCTTGTCGTCGCGTCGTTGCGACACATCGAGCGACAACAACGCGTACAATCGTGCGTATGCGTATGTATAGTTCTCGTATATATAGCAATATGCTCCTCGCAACTCAACCTTAAACGACTATGACTCTGTGGGGACATAACCACAAAAAACTTCGCGCTCAATTGTTCTTTTTTTGGTATGTTTGTAATATTATTAAACGCGCTCGCTGATGCTCGCATGTTTGGTTGTAATGATGGTATTTCACATGAAGTGACGTATTACTCTGGGGAGGACGAGTTGACTTCATCTTCTCCATGTTTTCATCGTGGTCTTCATTTCTTCATTTTCATTTTTATCGATGGCGATGGATGGATCGATGGATGGATGGATGGATGATGATGCTCTGGATGACTGCAAAGCAAAAAAACATGATTTCCAACACCTTGTTGGACTACAATGCCACAACCTCTTTAAGATTGACAGTTCTTACGAGGATTTAGTAGATATATATTGTAATGTACTCTATCTCTGTATCTCCTTACCTCTGGGCTCTGGGTGACTTGTTGGTCGTTTCCAACTTGCATCTAAATAAATACGAAGAAAAAACTGAAGTAGGAAAAAGGAATCTCATAGATTTCTCTAGTCTCGAAGTGCATGACGTGTAAAAAGTCATACGCGCGTACAATAATGCTTAATGCTTGCTGCATGATGTGAAGTATCAGAAAAGCCTCTGATGATGTGGACTGGATGCCTTGTTAAGGTCTTTGCATAACCATTTTTGGGACGAAAATAACCGAAAGCTTTTCTTTTGTTTTATATTTTCTACTTGGATTGTGAAAAAATAAATCTACTTCTATAACTACCTATAGCTCTGCCTACTTGAAGCCTAAACAGCGCGATGACTGAACCTGGACTTTGATTGCTGATGCGTGCTCCTACTGCTGCTGCTGCTGTTGAGTGTTTCTGTTTTTGCAGCGTGCAAATGTGTCAATTAGATTTATTATCAAGCGATGGTCTTTAGGAGATTGCTTGTCTCTAGCATTGTTGTTTTTGTTCTTCTTATATTTTGTCACCACAATTCCCAGATGCGTTTATACCTATTTCGATGGATGTGCGCAATGCGTGAGATGAAGTAATCTTGAGGTATGGCAGTAGGTATAGGTATAGGGTGGCCACTGTGAAAATATAGATAAACGGAAAGGGGACAGACGGGGGAATGTGTTGCAAAATGGTATCAATGCAACAGGTGCAAAGCAGGTGACGATGAACGTTCGTTCGTCGTCTGTCTTGCCCTTACAGTGTATATTTTTTTTTCTGTCTTCTATATGGGGAGGTATATATAACCTTCTTATTCCTAGAAAAGGATTTTTTTGCTCTTTTATATTGTGTTTATTATCATGTGTGCGCGTTGTTTAATAAAATGCAATTAAGAAAATTGTTTTATTTTCACTTTATTTCTGTATTTTTCTTTTACTGTTTTTTTATTTTTTTATCGTAACTCGCAGTCTTCTAATGAATTTATTTTCTTTTTATTGCAGGTACGAGTATACCAATACTTTTATGTCCTGAAATGGATTCTTATTTAGATAAGTGAGTATACATTTTATATGGGGTTGATGATGGTGATGAAGATGATGGTTGGGTTGTGCATTAATTTAACTAACTTGGTGTGAATTTATTATCATATATTTTCTATAAAGAATAAGAGAATTAAGTTTTTAGAGGCATACGTTATCTGTATATGGAAATATCCACGCGGGGGTTCTTTTCAATTTATTAAAACACTAAAATAGGAATTTAATTTAAAACATAAAAAATCTTAAAGTCAATGACCTTAGGTATAGAATGTTTTAAAACACTTCTGCAATATATTTATGTATTGTATACCAAAGAAGTACTTAAGTAAAAACTTTGATTGAAGACCTCCTGCTATGAGTTACTATATGGTGAAAATCTGATTGATTTGATGGATATTCTATATTAAGCTTCATTTTAAATTAATCGAGTAGGTACAATCTAATTAATATTTCAGACTTACCCCGTTTATCACAAAGTAAAATCATGTCAATATCCATTTTGTTCCTTATAATTTGATTTATAATTTATAAGCTGTAAATGGGTGCCTTTTGGTACATTCTTATCGTAACTTTTTTGTATTATCATGATGTCTTGAATAGCATTGTTAAGGTCGGCGCTTGAATAAATTTTTGTTATCGGCACCAAATTTGTGATAGAATTTGAATAGATTTTTTGTTTGAATTCATTTGATGAATTTGAATTTATTTCAGATGACAGTGATTCTGTTTTTTGTTTGTATTTTAAAGTATCATTCTGTTTAATTATATTTTATAAAAATTGTTTTAAAGAATAACTTTGAAAACTCCAATTTTAAATACAAAAAAAAGCATTATTTTGTACTTTTGATTTCATAGAAAGGAGGCATTTTTTAACAGCGGCTTTAATTTAATTAATCTGATAACTCAAGGTCTTGACTATGCTTAAATTTAATTTTTTTACTTCTACATTTCATTTATAAATATGGACCCATATAAGGAACATACATATATGATAGAGTTGCTAAAGTTGACATCAGCGAATGTTTAGTTTTATTTAAGGTATCTTTTTATTCTGAAGAATTTGTTTTATTTGTAGTTTTATATCTTTATTTTAGTTTTATTGACTTCAAAAATTTTATTACTGTTTACAATTGTCCTTATAAGTTTATCTTAAGTCTGTAAATGGTTTGGCCGATTGTCGTCTGCCAGACTGACGTTTACATATTAATTTGTATTTTTCAAAAATGAAATTTAACAATTTTGCAAATAATTTTGTATACATTTAAGCTTTCATTGATTATACATGTTCTGTGCAGTAATAAGCTCTCAAACAGTATTGGTATAAGACTTCCCACTCTCGTTCTCCATTCATCAGTTTTATGTTTTCCTCTAAACTGAGTAGGTATGTATGTCCACACTTGCGCTCCGTAAAAAAGAATTGCAGTTGCGGTTGCTCGAAAAACTTTGTATTTAGCAATATGTGAAACGTCAATTCTCGAATAACAGCTTCTCCACACGTTACTCTTTGCACGCGTAGCTTCTGTTACTTTTGCTCGGAGGTGTCTATCGAGATTCAGGTTCGAGGTAATCAATACACCCAAATACTTGTACTCCTCAACTATTTCTACGACTTCTTCTTGAAAAGTCAATTTTTCCATTCTAGAGTATCTCCCTCCACCGCTTCTAAATATCATTTTTTGTGACTTTGATAAATTAACTGATAGGTTCAAGAAATTGCAATAGCAAATTGATTATTTGTAAATCAATTCAGATAAGAAAAATACGTCTGCTATCTTCTAAAATGTGTATACTACTAAAATTTCCAAATTACATAATCAGCATCGGTTGCGTCTAGTTTAACAATGTTTCGAATTTAATTTGTGCACGGAACAAAAAGAAGAATATTTCAAAAGCTCCTTTAACCTTTTCTTAACTTCTATAAGTGCTTTTTGAGAATCTTGTCATAAGTGTCATAGTGGAACTTTTAAAATAACTGGTTGTTTGATATTACTTTTAACGAGGCTTATTCGAAACTCAGGCTTTTTACAAAGATCTTTATTAAAGCGTCTTTAAAAATGTCAGAGAACTCTATTCGAGGCTTAAAAATTATAGATGAAGTCAGGTATGTCTCTACCAAAATTACAATACAAATTAAATTCACAAAGTTCAGAAAAATATATTCGAACATACAAAATTGAAATATATTTCCTTGGAAGGCATTTTATTTAAGATTATTAGCACATTCTGTATACTACGCAAAGTCGATACTAGCTGAATTTTATAACCATTTTTAAGTTAATTTACAGAAACACACAGAACCTGCAATATTGCCTATCAATCTATTACACGCAGTCAGATTGAATCTTAAAAACTCTCAAAATTTCCTATTTCTTTAAATTATCAACTGCCGTCGGCAATTCGCTTCTTCTACGATTTTTAATATTAATCTGTTTGGAATTACTCGTTCAGGAACTTTCTTAATCTTCACATACATAGGTACCACACTTTTCAATTCTTTTATTCAATAAAGTGACTGCAGTTAGTTAGGTAACGACTGTAATGTATATTTTTTGTTAATACACGTGCCACAAATACTTTATGTAAGAAATAAATTTATTGACCGAATATCATCGATGACAGTTTTATTATCGCAACCACCACACTGACGACACCATAATACCAAGGATGAGTTAAAAAACAAAAATAAAGAACCTATAAAGACGAAATAAGAACAGGATCGACAACAGACAACAACAATAACACATTCATTTCAAAAGAAACCTAACCAAAATACCTATATACTACACAATTAGATATATGTAGGTACTCTTATTGCGTTTGATGCAGTATAAAGGTAGGTGCCATCATCATGGCCTAAGCGCTCTACTTAAGCCACTGATACCACCAGGAGTCAACGGAGTCCATCCGCGCTATCCACATTCTCTCTATAAAATCGCCTTAGAAGTGACTCTGACTGTCAATTCATTCGGATAAATTCTCTTCAACTCCGCAAGTCGTCGTAGTCGTTGTCCTCGTTCTCGTCCTCATCGTATAGCGTTGTCGTCGTAGTTGTCGGTCGATTAAGTTGCTCTGGAGTGTGCATGGACCTCATTGATGCAGCTAGGTGGATTAAATCTTCTTTAAAGAGAAATCGAATCCCTATTTTTTCGATTAATCCCGGAATAGAAAATAGAGTATAAAAAGGATACTCTACGGAAATTCACCCAGCACTGAAGTTATAGAAAACAAACTCATCAGGATCTCCATAGACCATACAAAAAAGAAACAAAAATCCACATCCATGGATCGCCGGGAACCCGCCGCCGCTATTGAGAAAACTCTCACTGTGGGAACCAACAGAACCGTTGGCACCTCAATGCATGTTCTGCACTGTGGGCGCCAAACCAATCCACCTTATCAACATGTCATCCTGCAAACGAATTCCTGTCTTTCAATATTGAAAGGGACGCGACGGGTTCCGCTGCCGTTGCAGTCACAATCGCCCAAGTGTGACGTACAGGATATCTCCTGCCATGTGAACCGTTTCTCAAGCTCAGCACACACACAAAATACAAAAAAAACAACATCAATTTTAGTGATTGAATGAGCTCATTCCAGTGCCAGCGCAACGTACGTACGCAACGCGCTTCAATGTTCAATCCAATCCAATCCCCCATCAAATTTTATATCTCACAGTCCTGAATCCAAAGACGAAACGAACGAACGAAGAAAGACCAAACCAAACCCACTGCTGCCGCTGCATGGAGAACACAAACAAGATACCTTTCAAAGCAGCAAACAGAAAAACGCACAAACACTAAATACTAAACACAAATAACAACAACAATAATAATAACTAAACATGGCGAGAGCACTTTCAGTCGGGTGATGGTGATTGTGATTGAAGTGGAATGAACGATTTCTCTCTTCCAACCATCAGCCATTTTGATTTACGACCTTCATGTTTGCCTGACTGCTGCTGAATATAATACCCTCCCCCTTCCAAGTTAATGCGCGTTGCGTTGCGTATCCTATTGTGTTTGTTTTATAGCAATAAGAGTAAAGAGCAGAGAGTGAACAACACACCGTGCAAAATGCGAAAGCAAACAGTGCCTTTTCACTCTGATAGTCAGATAGCTACATAGTTTAAGTGCGATGCATGCAGGCAGTTCTCAACGAAATAGTTTGTTTGGATATAAATGGATTGTCCGATCCGTTGTCCGACTCTGTAGATATTACTGTACTGTATTGTACTGTAAACTACCAAGCAGCTGCCTTGCTGGCTGGTTGGTCGTCTTCGTCGTCCCAAACAAAAATGGATAAAGTAAACAACTATGGGTTTTCTTTTGGGTGGGGGTGGTTATATTTTCCATGGACGCAGCAGCAAACTTCATAGAGCTAGAGCCATAGCAAAAGAGGTTGAGTATAAGTAGGGTGGCATGCATATCAAGTTGTTGTTCTTTTTCTTCCCGTGTGAAACTAAACGACCTTTGCAGCTGTACGTAAGTTTGTGTATAGTTCTAATTCAATTACATTTGGGTATAGTCGAAGAAAGGGAGCGATATTAGTGTTGCCATACCAGATGCAATAGTGTAGATACATTTTTAAAAGAAAAATATAATATTTTAAAAATTGAGGTGATCAAAACACAGAGTCCGGCAAAAAAACCTCCCGTATTTTTAGACGTTTATATTTAAAGATATTTATAGATAAAATGGTATTCCGGGTATAGATAGATAGAGGTCTACGTGCCGTTTTTAGTAATCATAAACATCTTCATATGCATCCCTACAAAATGATGATCGCACAAGAATTAAGTGAGAGAGATTTTGAAACTAGCAGAGCTGTTTGTGAAGACATTCTTCAAAACATTTCCGTTGGTCCTGTTTTAATTTCGTCTGACGAGGCCCATTTCCATTTATCGGGTATACTGTAAATAAACAAAATTTCCGATACTGGGAAACAGAAAACCCTCAAGAAATTCATCAACGACCACTTCACAGCCCTTATGTAACAGCTTGGTGTGCTGTTGCTAATTTGGTGTGTTAGGTCCGTATTTTTTCGAAGAAAATAGGCAAAAAGTTACAGTTAATGCGGATCGCTACTGTCACATGATTGAGACCTTCTTCCAACCAAACTTAAATCACTTTACTAGGAACCACAAAGAATTCTGGTTCCAACAAGATGGAGCCACAGCACACACTTGCGTTCACTAACCATTTTGAGAGAGATGTTTCCAGGGCATCTTCTTTCTTTACGAGGAGACATTACCTGGCCACCAAGGTCTCCCGATTTATTACCTTGTGATTTTTTTCTTTGGGGACATTTAAAGGCCCAAGTCTACACTCATCGCCCAACATCTTTGGAAGCAATTAAGGAGGCAATCACTCAGGAAGTAGCAGCCATTACACCACAAATGACTCGACGAGCAATGGAAAACTTCCGGGAAAGGCTTCGTAAATGTATTAATAATAGAGGACAATATTTAACGGATAAAATGTTTAAAACTAAGTAATTATTTTATTTAATGTGAAATGGCATAGTCTTTTATTTAAAAAATTCAATAAAAATTTTCTGTTAATTTGTTTATTTATTTGTCATTGCCTTTTAAAATATGGGAGATCTTTTTACCGGACCCTGTATTTATGGAACTACATCCGATAGGCAAGGAATTCAATTTAAAATGAAAACAACGACTTGAAATACTAAAAAATATTTTTTTTTTAATTCTATTAAAATAAATTTAACGATTCTAATGAAAAAAGAAAAATTAATACAAATTTCTATATACACACAAGTAGAATGACAATGCACTAGTTATTAGACTGTTGAATTTTAAATTCGATACAGTTTTGAGGTCTAAAGTCCATTATTTCACCTGTTAACACTGATGAATCAAATAAAATGGTATTTAAATTTTTGAGAAAAACTTATTTTGCAGATACATTTTTAAATCTTAAAATATAATAAATATTTTTAAACAGACTTTTTGGAAGACATTAACAAGTTCTATCGACCCAGTCGTGTATTTTATTTCTTTCTAAATTAATTTTGTATTGAATACAAAAACTTTAAATATCTTAAAAAATTAAATAAATCTACTTTTTGAAGTGAATTTACTTTAGAAGTTCTAGAAACATTTTAAACACGCATTTCAAGAATATAAATGTCCCAAAAGCAGAAAAAGTGACACTAGTTGAAAAACACTATGCACGTTTCATATCTATTAATATAAAAGACTGCCACACAAAAGCTTCTTCCCAACTAGCTTTTTTAACTTAATTTGTTTTTATTTTATATTCAGAAAAATTATGTACTTAAATGCACCTATCCTTAAATTCTTCTTGAATTTTTCTCTCTACAATTTTTAAGTTTTGCTGACTCCTTTAAGATCAAAATATTTTCTAGCATCAGCTCCAATCTACGAGTAAGCAGACTGATAGCAATAGTAATAATAAACTTCCGAAAATTGAGTCCGAAAAAACTACGTCAAAAAAGCCAGAAAATTCTTGATATCAGATTCTTTCTCGTTTTCTGGGTCTTTGAATTTTTTTTAGAGTGTTTCGCATTAAAACAAAAAAGAATATACTTTTTGGAAAAAAGCTAAGTTTCAAAACAATTTCTTACATTTCTGTGTGAAAGCTACAAAAATCCTCTTAACTATTGTGTTTTGCTCTTAAATATGATATATATTTAGAAAACTGTTGGAATCTTGAAATGCTTTTATATGTTCTCGTAGGGAGTCTTCCATATTAAAAAGTTAGACCATACCTTGCTGGACAACAGTATTCTAAAATAATTTTATTACTAAAGTTGTCACTTTAGCCCTTGAAATGTGTACATGTAAGGTTATGTTAATTTAATTTTGGTCTATAATGACTTCATAAAAATTTTGTCTGCAAACCTTAAAGTTACCTGTAAAGAACTGTTTCCAACAAAAAGATGATGTCAAAAATGTGGAACAAAATACAAATATGTATTTGAGTTTTATCTGGTTTTATATTGATTTTTAGCGAAAGGTGTATTAATTGTCGTTAATTGTTGAATATTTACCTATTATGATAGTTTGTGCGACAAAAACTACCAAAGATATAGAGTAACTCAATCTCAACGTTCTAAAACCATGTCAATAAAATATCATAAGGATGGCATATGTGAACATTAAAACTGCATTTTCAATTTTTCTAGATAAAATATGAAGTAATAACATTTTTGATATTTGATACTTATTTATTTATAAAACTGCTGTACATCAAGTAAAACTTACAAATAGTACAAATATCTTGGAACTTTCCTGTTATTCCTCCTTGAATTATTCCACAATCTCAAAGCATGAACAAAAAATTGCCTGTGCGATGTCAAACTCAGTATGGATGGACGGGTGCAATAAGATAAAACGACTTGAGAAACAATAAATAAGTCTATTAGATAGATAACTTGAAGTCTTTTTAACAATCAAATTGAAAAGTAAGATACAACACCGATTCTTGAAGAAAGCTTCCACATACAGCTAAAAAGTTGACGAGCCTGAAACGAGACATGACCAAATCAACGCAGGTTAAAAACAAATCGAGCAGTGGCATTAAATGCTACCTTTAACTTCTGAGCCGATATAGAGTCAAGGTCTGCAAACAGCTCGCACGCATACGTAATTATAGGCAGAACGAGTGACTTAACCAACTTTAATTTAGTATGATTGGGTAGAATTGATCTAATTGATCTCTGAGCTAAGCATATATTTTTCACACAACAGTAATGACGTGGTTATTCCAAGTTAGTCTTTTGTTAAAAATCAATTCTATTCACCTTTTGAAACATGGCCACACGCTCAAAAGTACGAAATAACATTTTTACTAAAATTATCAATATTTATGAAGAGTCAGAATAAATAATTATTTGCAATCCTTAGGTATAAATCTGTTTAAACTTGAAAATAAAATGAAAAAATGGAATAATAGTCAATTTTGTCAGAAGAAAACAAAGAACATAACATAACTAAAAGATAGCGATAAACCGTTTGTAATTTTATATGTGTATAGTTTATATTTAACACTTTGACTGCGAATGTCGACAAATCGACAAATCGTATTTGTTCTATGCGGCGGATGTCGACGCATTGTCGACAACATGTTTATTACTGACCACTTCCAATGCCTTCGCACACCCACCCCACATCCGGGAAAACGCCATACTATGATGCTTACGTCGACTACGCGACAATCGTTTTTATAGTTAAAAAACAAAATATTAGTAAAAATAAGCAATGATATAAGTAAAGTAGAGTAAAAGGAACCTTTTTGACAAAAAAAGTTTCAGCATAGAGGAAGCGCTCAGGTCAAAACCATGCCGCAGTCAAAGTGTTAAATAACGAAGCTCTGATTAAAATTTTAACAAGAACAAGAAGACTTTGTTATCGAAAGAAAACACATCTTTATTTTATTTTTGTCGACTATCCCATTCAAAAACCACTAGTTTGCCTCTTGAATACCTTTCCGCCATCTATTGATTGATAGGTGTAACGAAGAATAGCTAATTAAGACAGAAACCCTCAAGCTTTGTAGATTCGTGTATTTGATTGCTTTTGCTTATATCCATACATTACACAAGGTGGCGTCTTTTGATTACATCCCTAGGGTATGCAATGTTCCACATAATATAAGAAATATTTTGTTGCATATTTGTAGGTGGCTTACAAATTTGAGAAGTTTAAAAACTGTTATTGTTTTGTGACACAAGGTGTTGTGAGAACTATTTCAATTAAAAAAATATTTTAACAGCAGAAACTGTCAAAATTGAGTCATTGTGTGTTGTATGGGTGGTGGTTGGTGGGTAGTGGGTACACCGGTACACCCACTCATACACACATTACTTAAAGCAATTTCCATATTGAATCCATTCAATTGTTCGATTCCAATGAATTTTTCGAACCAACGAGCTATGGACGATTGAAAAAAAAGAGAACAAAAATAATATTTTATGAATTTCCAACTCTACACGCTTGAATAATCCACAGACATCGTAAATCATTGAATTCCCAAGAAATTCGCATGCATGTGCGCGACGCCTCGCCTGCTACCACCTCTTCGTTTTTGGTTTGGTTTGCTTTTGGGGTTTGGTTTGGTGCGAGGTTTGTACATATTTCGATGGTGTCCTTCTCATCGTCGTCGTAGCTATAGTCGTCGTCCTCGACCTCGTCCTGTGCGGTTTCATGCATGTAGATAGTTTGGTTTGGTTGTGTAGGTATTTATTATCATCTCTCATGCATGACTGATTTTTCCATCCATAGTCAGTCACTTACTTACATGCAGATTATCGCATGCAAGTATTTATGCTGACTGATGAAATAATAATAATAATCAAAGGATATACGAGTATAGCCAAGCCACAAGCAGTGAATTAGAATGAAAGAGAAAGAAAAACAATCTCTTTTGTTACATTCAATTGTTAAAGGTATATCCATCGTATCCAACTGAACTTATAAATACCTCGTCCTATAACCTCTATCACCCCCCCCCCTCCCCCCCTCAAACATATCATAACCATAACCATCATCATCATTCCATATTCCCATTCATTCTTATTCGAAACGGATGTAGAAGTTATGCGCGCCTATATGTGCGACTGACGGAGCTCTGTGATTCACAACAAAAGGATATCATTTCCGTATCCTTATCATGGTGGCATGCGAATTTTGAATTGAGAACGAACAAAACGGACGAACTATATAGCATACTCACTCGCATGTGTGTAATAAATTATTCCGATTGTACTTTGGTGATGGTAGGGTGATGATGATGAGTGAAGTGAGTGAGGCGAAATGCGGAAAGGAGGAGTCGGGGGTGGTGTTGTGTGGGCTGTGATATAGACGAGATATTATTATATGCCCCTATACCCCTATAGGTATCTATTCAGGGAAATGCAATCATCCTTTCCTCTATAACTTTACAGAAAACTGATTTTGATTGAATCACCACCAACCGACGACGACGATGAGTATTGATATATCAATTCTGATCGCATGGAAGGGGAAGGGGGATTGTGTGATGTTCAGCTTAGACAAATATAAATAGAGATTTAAGGGAAAAATATTTATTCAAGTATAGAATGCAATTTTGCATTTGAAAATTCCAATCGAAAGTAGAAGATTGAAAATTTTCAATTCACATAGTTAAGAATTTCAATAATGTGGCTATTGTGCAATTTTGTATTCCTCTCTATCCCATCCTTCTGAAGGCATCTCTAAGGAGCTTTAGGAGCTATGTATATATCTATATTTATGGTGTAGAAGATGTGTCTATGCATATGGTCCGGCAGTTATCTAGGTGGATGTAATTCTTGTGTGTATCTAAAGGATAGGAAAAAGTACTTACATTGTCCTTGTCCACACCTTTGGGGTGTGAAATTTAATTTTTGAGGTATTTTGGCAATTTCCTTTTTGAGTAGGTATATGTACAGGAAGGTACCTACAGGACATTATACTGATGTCACCTGAAGTTATGTTTAGAATTTTATAAATTTTCTAAAGAGATTTTTAGTCAGGAGGTAGTTGTAATAGATGTAATAGGTTTACATACCCTACTCTACCATATATTGTAGTATGTTAGGTTAAGGAAAGTGCTAAGAGAAACCAAAAGAGTAAAAGATGCAGATGTAAAGGATGATCGTTTTATGTAATGTAAGTTTTCAGTTTTTGTATAAAATCTACAAAAAGTTAGAAATGTTCCTTTTCTGCTTATTATGACTTCAAGTCATGATATTGCTCAAGTTAAACAAATTTGACTCACGTACCTCATGTAAACAGATCTAAAAACTAAAATGATATAGTGATTCACTGGGGCGTATACGTAATACTTTAACACGTTTTTTATTTTTTTCAGCTTGAAGTAATTAAAATACAATTATTTAAAGCCAGGTATCTTTACGGTTTGTTAACAGAGTTAACTTTTGTTTGTATTAAACATATTGCAACTTTTTAATCTCTTCTATAAAAGTTAAAAAAAACAGTGGGTTCTGCAATAGCATCTCTTTTTGTGCCTAAGCCTTATAAACGAAATTTTAAAAAGTTCGAACTTTAAGGAGCAAAATTCGGGATAATTAAACAAAATTTATTTTACCCAAAATTGTTATGTTTTATTTTCTTCTATTCTGTCAATAAGCTATTTTATGCGTATAGCACTCTATGATAATGCATGATAAATCACAGCCTGCTGATATTATTTGTCTAATTGGTGCTTATTTAAATGAGTGAATGTCGCATGTGGCTTTGTTTAAGTTTAGGAAAGTGAAACCAATGAAAATTGTTATTTCGCCACAAGATACAACTGAGCGTTATTTCTTTTCTTTCCAATTATTTTTTTTGGAAATTATTAAAAGAGGTAAACAACTAAATTTGAAAATGGTTTCAAAAAATAAGATTTTTTAACATTTCACAAGGAAAAACGCCATCAAGAAAAACTGAACGCTATTAATCAGTGCTAAATGACATAAAAGTAACGAAACAATCGCAATTTTGAAAAGGTGACCATAATTGACCACGGATATCTTGTTATTTAATACATTTACAGTTTTTTTGTAAAAGATAATATTATTAGTGCTGTGCTGCAAAATCGATTTCAAACCTTTTAAATGTAATTCATGAACTTATATAGGTAATACTCATACAATAAAAAAGAAACCTCTTAATAGAAAACCTTATGTTATAAACATTCTTACTATCTGGGCTAGGTTAAAAGAGAATTTATTCTTTGCTGATGAATATTTGTCTGTATTTATAAACTTATTTTAGTTTTATGAATTATTCTTGGTAACTTTTAACTTGTTGAATAATTTCCTTTAAGTCTTTATTTTTTATATTTTTAGTAACTCAAAACCACAACCAAAAAACACTTATCTGTGACAAATTCATCTGGACCATTCCAAAAGCAATTTTTCAAAATTATTATTTTTTTTTCTTACAAAATCTTAACTCCCAAAAAGTCAACTTAAGACTGCTAAAATTTTCTTCTTTCTCATTTATTTCATAAAATGTCTCCAACCCTCTGATTTCTTCACGATTCATTAAAATTATGTTTGTTATCAAAAAGCATGAACTCCATGCGGTTAAAAAATCAAACAAAAATAAACATTCATAACATGCCATCATCTTAGATCTTAAGCAAACCGTTTTCATACAAAAATCAAGACTACAAATTTTACAGATGGTATTAAAATTTATGTTTTATATCAAAGTCAGTTCTGTAGTGTCAAGTGAGGGATAAACAGTTTGATTTGTAAACAAAATTATTACAATATTTTCATTCATTTAATGATTCTATTTTATTAATTTTATTCGTTTTATTTCCATTTCAGATCTTCAATTCAATTTTGGATATAGCAACATAACATTCAAAGACTTCACGCGCATCTAGTGTATATTAAAGTAATAAATTAATATAATAATACAATTAATTATAATCAAAAAAATTAAAAAAAAAGGACTCCACCGAAACAAAACGTTTGTTTTTTAAGGATATTATATCGAAACCGATCTACAGAAAACAACGGGGCAACGCAAACATTTTCAAATATAAATATATAATAATAATTATTATATAAACGGATCACTGTGAAAATCATTTTATACCTCATTACTCTTTAAATTGTATAGAAAGTATATAAAATTGTATAGAAAGTACTTAAGTGTTCAAATTTAAGTAAGTTCATTGAATTTTTATCAATTAACCAAGAAATATTTATTAATTGATTGATATAATTTTTGTTTTCTCATTTCAGTTTATTTTCAATATTATAAATCGCATTTTATCTGTGTGTGTGTGTAAGTGTGTCTGTGTGTGTGTGCGGATGTATATATATGAGTAAAACTTAGCTTCAAGCAACTAAACCCACATCAACAAACGCAACACGCATAATCCCACAAGAATAAAACAAACAACAACAAAAACATAGTCAAACACAATCCCTCTAAATTAAAGTAAAAAAAAAAACTTCAAAATGACGATGAGTACAAATAATTGTGAAAGCATGACATCATACTTTACCAATTCTTATATGGGGGCCGACATGCACGGCCATTACCCTACCAATGGGGTAACAGATCTCGATGGCCAACAAATGCATCATTATAGTCAAAATCCAAATCATCAGGGCAATTTGCCTTACCCAAGGTTTCCACCCTACGATCGAATGGCATATTATAATGGTGGCGGTCAAGGTATGGAACATCAGGGTTATTCAAGGCCAGATAGTCCATCGAGTCAAGCGAGTGGTTGTTTGACACAAGCCCAAGCGAATGGTGGACAAATTGTTTCACAAAATCAACCGCACACACAATCACAACCTCCTCAACATCCGCAACAACAACAACCTGTCGTTTATGCGAGTTGTAAATTACAAGCGGCCGTTGGTGGATTAGGGATGGGACCGGAGGGTGGATCACCTCCGCTGGAAATGTCCGGACATCATTTAAATTCACAAATGACAATACCTCATCATATGGGCCATCCACAAGCGCAGGTTAGTTTAAATAATTATTTTTTTTCTAAAAACTTAAGACTTTTAAGGTTGAAAAACTGACATATAAGGCCACTTATAGTAGGATGCTTCAAAAAACACTTCTTAATTAGATTCTCCATAATTCATTTACATATGTATGTATATCAAAACGATATCGACATCTTAAATCTACATATTTCACTTTATTTAGTCTATACTTTTAAGTGTTTAGCTTTCCTCAAACTTATTAAAACTCGAACTTGATATTTACCACTTCAAGTCACATGGAGAAGGCTTAAGACCCAACGGTGAATTTTATGTCATGTGGTCTTCATTTAAACTCCAACCACAAATATCAGGCCTTGAACATGCCGAAATTAAACTTAATTGCATAGAAAGTAGAAGAACATCGATCGTTCACTTGGGCGTATACGTACTTTTTTATTTGTGTCTTCTCAAACTTTTATGAATACGGCAGAGGAATTAAAAGGCACTTACATAAAACGTAAATAACACACAGAATATTGAAAAAAATTATTTTTTAGGAAACACTTTTAAACTTCAAAAGATTTAAACATTGATATCAAAGATATTATGATTCTCAGGATTTTGAGTTTGTGTATTTGGAAATTTTTTTCCATACAACAACTGTTTCTTATAATCATGTTAATTTATTTTGTTAAATAAAAACAGTAATTTGTTGTAATTGTTATTATTTTTAAAAACCGAAAAACCTTCCTAAAAAACGTATCTTATTTTATAGTTGGGTTACAATGAGGTCGGAGTTCCTGATGTAGTTCCTGAGGTAAGAATAATTGACTGTTTATCTGTCGTACCTTTATTATTTCGTTTGGTAGATCTTTTTTTATATTTTAGGATTTATCTATATTTTATTGTATTTGGTTTCGTGTGGTATCAGGTTTATGTTTTATTTAGGAAAAGAATTTATTTATCTTCTTCTTTATCTCTTTCATTTAATGTCTTTTATTGTGTTTTTTATTTGTACTTATTTGTTTTAAAAAATATTAAATTTTATCATAATTTAGGTGCATCAAAATCATCATAATATGGGAATGTACCAGCAAACGACAGGTGTACCACCTGTTGGTGCGCCACCACAACAAATGATGCACCAACAACCGCCACAAATGCATCAAGGCGGTCAAGGACAACAACCCCCAACGCAAAATCCAAATACACAATCGTCAATGCCTTCACCTTTATACCCATGGATGAGAAGTCAATTTGGTAAGTTTTTACATATTTTAAAATTTTTTTTATAATTAATTTATTTAAATTATTTCCATGATTTATTTTAAATGCATCATTAATAAATTTATTTATTTTCTTATAGTTTTTTTTTTGTTTCAAAAGTATGTAGTTAAAATAAGTAGTAGTTAGATACAGTTCTTTGTTTTTAAATTGAATTTTTGAATGCGTGGGACCTTTACTGTAGGTAATGGAAAACGGTTTTGGTATTCGATATATTTTAGCCAAGACAATCTATGTGTCTAATTAGATATTTTTATTTTCAATTGGTTGTTTTTATAAAATTTTTATTTTTGTGCTCTTTATGGGATCTTATGAGGAAAACTGCTGGAATTTTTGTTTTATTTAATTGTAAAATTTTAACATTTGAAACAAAAACTTAAAATATGATGGAACATGATGCAATTTGTTATCATAAGAAGCAAAATATTTAATTTCACGTAGATAATAATCTTATAACAAAATAATGTTCGTAAAAATAAATCAGGACCCTCTCAAATAATCAACGGATAAATTATGAAAAAAAGAAAGTAAGAGGATTAATTTGACTAGAATGGTGCAAAATAAATTTAAATAAGAATTAACTTGTTTACTCCTTTTTGATATTACTATAAGTCGTTAGTTACTGATAAAAATGAAAAAAGTAATTTCTCTCTTTTGTAACTTTAATTCTTAAATACCGACTATGTCAATTGGTTCCAAAAAATATATTTTTAAATTTGAATATTATTCCAAAAACTAATGGTTAATTGTTAATCCTTTGTAATACGATTTTAAAAATATTAAATCCCAAAACTCTTTTTGACAGTACTGTAATTTTTGGAAATTATGTTTCACGGGCGGCGGCGTGAAAACTATTGAGAATTTAAAAGTGAACATATTTTATTTATCGAAAATTTTCGATTTGAACAACAAAAAAGCTATGAAAATAATAAAATATTTAACTTTCCAAAATAACAGGACCTTGTAACTTTCCATTCACAAGAATAGAATAACAAAAATATTAGTTTTGTTCTTAAATGCTGCGTATAGATATTAATACAAAATTATTGTAGATTTGTATGTCATCTACGAAAATGCACTTGCTGTTTTTTTTTTTTCAAAGATCCAATTGCTTGAGAAAAATATTATTTCAAAAATTGGTCAAATAGGTATTTATTTTATCCATGTTTGAAAAAATATGTTTATAAACTTTTTAAGTATTTTTAACACTTCAATTGAAAAAGTTATTGACAAAGTGTTTACACATCAAAATCGATGAAATTTAAAAAATAAAAGGTACAAAAACTTTTTGTTGATTTTTACGCCAAAGAAATTTAATTTTTATAATTTTCGAACGAACAAGGTTTACTGTCAAAAACAAAATTGCGAGCAAATTGTTTGTTCGAACATTTCACTTTGTACTGGTTTTCCATTTATTACTCAAACAACATGTGTAATTATGAAGATTGTTATATTATATGTACGTACCTTCCAAAAATATCTCTTTACCAATAACATAGATATATCTGATTCTCAGATCACGTACAGAGATAAAATCTTTCGAAAAAAAAAGTTAACCCAACAATTAACTTTCATTTTCGAATCTCTAAGAATTTACGTTATTTCAAAAACTACCTTAAAAACAAAAATTACAACAACGACTTTTTTTCATCACTCTTGATCTTCCTATTTCCATTCTCCCTGCTGTGTGTAGACATTGATTGACCAAGATTTATTACCGTGACAATATCGCACGATCGATGTCCCTTCACCGTAATCAACCCCTATTTTTCAACTTTAAATACAAAACGTTCCCTTTCTTTTGATTTTTGCAAATTCTTAGCAAACCTGCAAACCTTTCGCTTTTCAAAACCGACAAAACAACAACAACAAAAAGAAGAAAAGGATACACCAGGCACTTTCTTATTGTTATTCAATTTTGTCGGTAAAAGAAACAATTCTTAGAATAAATTCAGATCACATATTAAACATTTTTTTTCAAAAAAGAACGAGTACACTGCAACTGTCGCAAATTTTGTGTAACTTTTCAAAAAATAAAAGAATTTATGACCGTACCAAATCGAGTACAATTCTAATTGTGATCCCGCAGACCCAAAATAAAATATCCTTTTAGTTCAAAATATGTATACCTACATACATGCATATTACAGTATTCAATTCGTATACCACCTCCGGTGTTGTTAGCAATTTTGTTGTAGTTTAGTTAGTTCCTTATTGCTTGTTCACGTATCTTCGAGTGTGTCCTGAAATATTTTTTTCTTTTTTTGTATTCTTCGTTGAGTCTTGTTTTTTTTCCTTCGCCGTAGTCATCTTCGTCGTCGTCGGTCTTCTAAGCTATGAAATTTGAATCCTTGTTTTTGTATACATTTTTGTGTTTAGTATCAAAGCACATTGTGTGTGAGTTTGCTGCTTATATGTGTCTTATTTTGTGACTTAAGTATTTCTGTGAATGGGAAATTTGCGCTCAGCATCCACTTCACCGAATTACGTAAGAAATAAAATAAGTATCTTTTGCACTGCTTGTGCTTCCTCACTCAAGATGCTCGCTTGCATGCTCCTCGCCTGTCGTAAGTTTATACATCTACATAAGTTAAGAGATATGCGCTAAAGGAAATGAAGACAAATCTACAAACCAAATAGTTTAAATTGAAATCTCTCATTCTTATAATATAGCAAGAGGACTACAAACATCACACTGAGAGTGCAACAGGAAGCATCGAACAATGAACCACTTAATGTTGTTTTCGTGCACCGAAATATCCCTGTGCATTCAATTTTTATTTTATTCTTTTTTTTAATACCCACATAGCCCGCATTATGCTTTTTCTTGACTCTACACGAATCGAACATTTTACCCATATACAAGACACAAGCTTAAAGCATCACATCCAGGGTTTTAGGGATGACCGATGTCCGTTGTGCTCGTGTGCCTAAAGACGTGATAGTTTATACAACTTAACATTTATTTTCATTCTTGCTATGATGGCAGGACTTCATATAGAGTGGGTATGAATTTAACAGAGAGTAGAGGGGGAGGGTGAGGAAGGAGGGCTTGGATTTATTTTATTCCCAAAGAAGCAAAAGCAACCATTGAAAAAATGATAACAAAACTTTTTTTTCACGCTACAAAATATAGAAAAACTGGAGAGATGTTGAATTTTGTTCAAAGGTACACTATACACAATTGTTTTCGAAACCAACAAATGATCATAAAGTAGTGCAAGGATCATAAAACCAAGTATCTTAAGTTTAGCAGGAGATTCACCACGTGTTGCTTTAACTTGCTTGTTTTAAAAGCTGATTAAAAATTAGGGTCTTAGGATAAAAAGAAAACTGTTATGCCTCAGACTCTTTTTATAAAGAATCGAATTTCTAAAAAATTTTCTAGATTTGTCGATTTTTTTGTAATTATGTCCTGTTTTTGTTTATAATATTTTTTCAGAAATACATTTTTTGAACGTTTTTCGGTAAATTATTCAAAATTTTGGGGCTTAGTCGTTAAGTATTTCAAAACTAATTATATTCAAAAAATATTTCGTGAAAACATCCTCATTTTAATGACATTATATTCAAAAAAACATTGTCAAATAAAAATTACAAAAATATGTCCAAGACAGAAAAAGGCGAATCCTCCTCACCCTTTAACTATCGTCCAATTGCACTTACGTCTCTTCTTTCCAAGGTCATGGAAACGCTGATCAATTGTCAGCTTAAGAAATTTCTTAGAGAACGAAAGCTTCTTAATGACCGCCATTATGACTTTCTTTGCAATAGGTCCACTGGTTATCTTATGGTTTATCTCACCAAACAGTGCAACGAATATTTACATCGTTTTGGAGAAAATAAGATTATTACATTTGATATTTGAAAGGCATTTGATAGAGCTTGGCATCAAGCTCTCTTACCGAATTCGTGCTTTTGGTATTGATAAATCTCTTCTTTGATGGGTTAGAAATTACCTTTCGGACCGTTTAATTCAAGTAGGTAGTATTGGACGGGTACAAATCTGATATCCACAAAATAAATGCTGGTGTGCCCCAGGGCTCCGCTTTGTCTCCGATACTCTTCGTTATTTTTATAAACGATCTTTTGTCTGAAACTTCTAACCCACTAAATTGTTTCGCTGATGTTAGTACCCTCAGTTCTTCCTATTCCTTTTTAGATTCACATCCTTGTTCTTCGGACGTGGACTACGAACGGCAGCGTATGATAAGCTCATTGAATTTTCATCTTAACAGCATCTTAACAGAATTGTGCAATGGGGAATCAAAAACCGTGTAAAATTTAATGCTTCGAAATCTCAATGCTGTCTACTACTGCAAAAGCGTAACCCCTCCCACTATCCATGGGTGGTACTTATATCGAGGAGACTGAACAGAGTTCAGTTTTAGGTATGTGCATCACAAACAAAAAGAGAGCTCTTGTCTTTTGTATCTCTTGAGCACCATCGTAGGGTTTCATGTCGTCATTATTTTATCGCTACTTTCATAAGCAATGCTCTAGTGAAATAGCCAGTTGCATTCCTCCCCCAAACAATTCAACCGTAATACCCGTTCTTCTAGGAATGCTCATCAGATTACCATTGAGCCCTATTTGGGGCGTACTGCACTAGATGAATATGGAATGCTTAATCAGCCTCATTATTTGGCACTCATTACAAAGTGCAGATATTCAAAACCATTATGCATCGGTATCTCTTTTCTAATCCTATCATCCCCTAATGGCTCGCACTGTGTTTAATCATTATAAGGGTATTCATATCCCCTTTTATATTCAGTATATTATTTTATTCACAAATTATAAATATAAAGGCCCAAATTAAAGAACAATAACTCACATTTTACACTTACCAAAGCCCGCTGAGAAAATTAGAAATTCTTAGTGTCCAAAAATTTGGAACGCAATTCAAAATTTAAATTTTCAAAAAATTCCAAAAAGATTTGTATCCATTCCATTGAACTATGAAGACCTTAAGTCAAAAAATAATTTTATTTATCAACCTTGATGTCCAATAATTTGGAACAATATTTTAAAAATTGAACCATTCTGGAACAAGTCTAGAAGAATCTGCACAAAATTCAATTCAAAATAATTGGAGACAAAAATGTTTTGTCTAAAACGTCCCAAAAATGAACTAAATTTACCCTATTTCTGAACCCGGTTATAATGAAGTGGTAGGAATAATAATAAAACTGATATCGAGTAGGGTGTTCCATATGTAGGTTGTGGGTAAACTTACCTTTTCATAAATCCTCAGAAATGGGGTTTTTTGGTGCTTTTATAATAACACCGTTTCTTCGTTTTATTGCGTTTTTCTTTTTTTTCTTTTCACCTCCTATTTGCCACCCCCCTCTTTTAAATCCATCAGATTTTCTCTTACACACATATATATAAAAGTAGGTATATTTGTGATTCCTTTTTCTATTTTTCATCCTTTTTAATATTTTTTTTTTTGTTCGTTTCTTTTCTTTGAGTCTGTTGTGAGTTGTTCTGTTTTGCTTTTTTCTTCTTTTTGTATTTATTATTATTTTGTTGAATGGCGAGGTGGTACACCAGGAGTAGCAGCAACAGCAGGGTGAACAGCGAGGAACCAAAAGCAGATTGAGATGTAAAGCAAAATTGATTACTGCCATTAGTTACATGTTATATGCAATGGATGCCATCAATTTATTAATCTCTGGTACACGGTTCTTTTTCTTCATCCCGCTAGCACCACCATCACCATTACCACCACCATCATCCACACCATCTCCAAAAACCTTCGTCTATACTATAGTTCTTCCGTTGCCGTGCGTCGTCGCTCGCTGATACCACCATCAGTGTCCGTTTAAGGCCTCTCTGGCTAGCAGAGTGCCTTATCCACATGCTCCTATATAGTACCTTACATATAGCCTGTATAACATTGGGCTTAAAAAATGCCTCCGTGAAGAGCTCACCGGCAACGAAAAAATGAAAGCAACGATTTTTAGAAGGAAACCAACAATAAAATCAAAAACACGCAGAAAAATTCTGATATCAAAAGAGGTTTTCATTTACACTCTCGAACCCTATAACCTCTTTAGTTCGTGTCGATGGCGATGGCGCTGCTTGCGCGTTGTTGGCTAGCATGCTGGTAATAGCTTGGCACCATTCTTATCCTTATCCCTTTATTTTTTTATTTATTTTTGTTTTTGATTCGGGACAAAAATACTACGATTGTGTGCGAATGGATCAGCGACTCATAGAAATTTCAGTGTTTTGTGGCTTTGGTTTGATTTTGGTTGGATGAAGAGGATGCCAAGGTATAAAGAACAACTTCATATGAAAAGGAATCTCTGGAAATATGGACTTAGAGTAAAGGAGGTGGATTGACTTGAAAACGGGGGGAGGGGGGTGGATTGATATCGTGACGGTGACGATTTTTTTGTCTACTATACTTTGTGTGTTGTTGGGTTTTTATCTTAATATAATTTTTTACTTTTAGTCGATTTTGTATAAATGTTAAGGCTCTTTATTTTTCGTATACCTATACCTATCTACCTACCTATCTACCTTCCATTCCAAATGAAAAAGTCTCTGATGGAATTCTTCACGATTGTGTATAAAGAAGCCTCTTCTTTTTTACCATAGTCTCAGCCTCCACATTTCAATTAAGTTGTAACATGAATTCGGAGTTAGAAAAGGGTTTTCTTATGTTGATAATTTATTATTTTTATTCGAAATGCATCATTTATCATTCTCTCTCTCTCTCTAAGTTAAATGGATTTATAAATATATGTATGCCTATATCTATGTGGTAAACCTATCGTTGCTTTGACAACATCTTAAAGGAATGACGTCTCTTATACCTCAAAGAATATATTGTCAACAGATTTTTTAAAGACATTGCAATCAATATTATTGAGCTCTTGTTTGAAGATTAACAAGTTAATAATAGGTATGCATTCGTACATATATAATGTTAATGCTTGAATACAGACTTAAAGGGAATTCCATATTAAGGATTGCTTTAAATGTTACTGAATTTTGCTAAACGGATAAGAAGGAATTAAGAATTTCCAACTGGGAAATTCAAATAAACCTGCCTAGTATAAATTTCAAAATCCTTTGTTTCTCTCATGTCTTATGAGCTTTTTTTAGAATACCTTAAATGGTATAAACATAAAACTAACAACTTTACAGAACACGTTCGAAAAGAAATATTTGGGGTTTATTGAAATGAAACATTTTAAAATAAATTAATATTAAAACTCAACATTATAACATTCGTGGGATAAACTTAAGCGTTTAGAATAGTATTGTAAACTCCACTTTTATACCAGTCAAGAAAAACACAAAATAGTGATGTAGTATATTCATTGGTTAATATAAACTGGTCGAATACATTTTTTTGCATTGCTTACTAATTTCTAATTTAGTAAAGTAATTAAATTTAAACCATTCATAGAACTTGCAAAATATTTAGAAATGTTCAAATATACTTTTTACAAACAAATTTATTGAAGAGTTTCATTTGAGGGACGAAAAAAGTACTTTTTGGTATATTTTAATTGAGCAAATATAATCAGCCCTATCATGAATTCCATCGTAATCGGAAATTTGTTCGAATCCCGAAAAACTATATCATGAAATCCGTTCGTAATGCAAAATTGTATGAGATTTTCCACTACGAACGGATTTCATGATACAGTTTTTCGGGATTCGTAAAAATTTCCGATTACGATGGAATTCATGATATGGCTTAATAATCAATGTGTTGTATGACTTTTAGAAAACAGAATTTGCAAACAAACAACATACAAAAACAATACAACTGTTGAGACTAAAGCCTTTTTATTGGGCCTTACAGTCAACTGTTCCTGTAAATGTTTTAAAATGTGACATATTTATACCAATGAACATGGTTATATAATTTGTCTTTTCTTAATTTTTAGAGAGAGAAAGAGAACATGTAAAGATAGACAAACTTATACTAATCATAAAATTAACTAAAATGTCTGTAACATTTTTGCTATTCTTATATGAGAATGATGCTACGATTTTTAAAAAGAAATGTATACTATTTTAGACAGTTTTGGTTGTGCAAACTTTTAATTTGTGTATACCAGTCTGTTAAATACAATGAATGTTAATTGAAAATAGTGTAAAATATATGTATTTCGGTAGAGCTAAATTGATACCACGTTTCTCGATTTTATACTATTTACAGAGTGTGATATACAAGTCACTCAAAGTATTCGCATATTTATACCAATTAGAAATTTTATATAATTTGTCTTTTTATAATTTTTAGAGAAAGAGAAAGACTTATACCAATCATAACATTATCTAACATTTTTTGTATTTTACAATGAGAACGGTGCTAAGGTTTTTTAAAGTAAAATTTATACTATTTAAGACAGTTTTGGCTGCATAAAAATTCAATTTTTTTATACCAGTCAGTTAAATAAAATTAATGTTAATTGTAAATAATGTAATATATATATATTTCGCTAGAGCTGAATTGATATCGAATTTCTCGATTTTATACCATTTTGTAACACCTTATGCAGCAAATCTAAAGAAACAGATAATAAATTTCCCATTTTTAACACTCCTTTTCAAAAAACAGAGTACATGACTTCTTATATGAATGTATATTAAGCTTTGTTCTAAACACCTTGCAATTTTGTTTTTATATGAAATCCCTCCTCATAAAAATAAAACACTGTAGAATTATAAATTGAACTGCTGAGTTTTATCCATGAATTCATCGAAATATTCTCAACCTCATTTCTTCTAGAAATAAATAGATTACCACCACCATCATGAATGTGACATCATTGAGTGTTATAAGAGCTTGGAAATATTTTTCTTAACCTCAACCATTAAGTCTCATACCCATCCCACACCTCCTACGAAAAGATTCTTTAGCCCCTAGGAAACATACACTTTTTGATGTATAGAATGTGTATAGATACCTATCTATTTTTTTTTTGTATATACAACCCAAATATATATATGCACATCCTTACAAAAGGATCTTGAAAAGTTGAAGAACTGAATCTGAAAAGAATAAGAAAATACGGGATCAACGTTTTGGTCTTAAATGTACTACAAGTTTTCTGAAAAGTAAGTCCTTACTTAAGCTTTTATTTCATGAAATAAAAATGCAATGAAGTATCCTGGGGGTTATAACCAAGGACGATGTGTCTTCGACAAAGAAAATATAATAATAATAGAAGAGTATACTGGTATGAATATATAGCTATATCTTATATACGCCCAACAAAGTTCCTCTTTTTGATTTGCCCTTTTTGTATAAGAAAGTACAGGGCTTTAGATTTTGAGCTACCTATAGCGGATCCTTACGAAGCGATAGGACTAAAGAGTTTGTGTACAGTCTAAAAAAAAAACTTAGACGTTGTTCGAAAAAACAAAGGGATATAAAATGGTCTAAAGTTAAAGTGAAATATAAAAGTTGACGAGTGCGATGCACATATAGAATATTTATACTGGCACTGGATTGTTTATATACAGAGAGATGAGATGATGGCTTCTCCTGGTACTTCTTCCATCCAAGTACCTTCTTATATCCTTTCTAGAGAGAAAAGAAGCTAACAGCATACAAACGAAGTATACAAGGGGATTATATTGCACTACAGGAGAGAAGATGAAAAACTACCAAGGTGATGATGCTTTGAACTTTTAGAATCCCTTTCAATTTGAACTTGTATTGATTTTATTCATCGGCTAGAGAAGGCTAGAGCCAACAAAACAAAAATAAACAATGTCTAGAAAAAAGTAATATAAAAGGATTCTTCTTTGTCCGCTCGCTCGTTTGGTATAAAAAGAAAGAAGGATTTTAAGATGGAATTTATAAATAAATATTGAAAATTAAATTGAAAACAACAGCCATATCATCTAGAGGAGAGTATATTTTCGGTTATATAAAGAAACTATCAGTTATACATTTTCGTCCTTTTTTTAAACTCTTTTTTGTGTTTTTTTTTTGTTTTGTTCACTTTTCTGCTTGGTTTGTGGCAAAGGATATTTTATCAAGATATCCACAAAATGAGCAACTTGTTGCTGTTGGAAATTTGTTGAATGTCGTTAAAATTTATGACCCACCACCATCTGACACCACCGCCGCACCGTACAGCACCGCCATCAATGCCAAGCCCAAAGGAGCAAATCCTAGAGTAACTACAGTTACAAGTAGGTATTATCATCATCATCAGCATCATCAGTGTTGTTGGGGTTTAAATTTATAGCAATGAGACGATGGCAGCGACGCGGTGCGGTGGCGATGGCTCGGCGGGGCGCGTATCGTCGATCTAGAAATAGAATATACAAATTATAGGGGTGTACGTACGGTATTCAGCTTTATAGGACAAATCAGTTCAATGAAGAGTTTATGTTTTATTGGCAGAGATGTAAAAGTACTTAAGATAGAATATGTTGAATGAAGACAGTGCGGATACAAATTAAAAACACATGGACTATGTTCTATGTTTTTTATCTTTTAAAATGAGCCAACTTGATAAAAGCTTAGCAATTAACTTTTTTCCTTTTTATTTTCTTTTTTTTCTCAATTTTTTGAGTTACAAAAAAATAAGGTGGCGCAAAAGTCCGTTCAGAAATAGGGCCTAGTGACTTACAACTCACAACCATTCCTGTGTGCGAGTATAATGTTGCAAGGGATGGAGGGGACCTACAGTTTTCAAGCCGGATCTGAACGGCTAATTTGAGAAAGCACTTCTTATGACAAGACTTGCAGAATTTGTCAATTCCTCGCAAGAGGTAGAACCCGTGGTAAAAAAAACTTTGAATGACACAGGCAGGGATTGAACCCAAGACCTCTGAAATGACAGTCCTACTCCTACGCGAGTTAATAATGATAAATTTAAAGGATACAAAATAGAAAACACATGTAGAGTCTTACGCCGCGCCGGCCGCGCCGCCGTATTGTCAAAACCACTTCTTAGGTAAAATTTTTGGCATGCGATGTTTTCTATGTATTTTTTTATCAACCTAAAACCGAGCATATTCACGCTCTTAATTCCTTAGATGAAGCCTTGCGAGTTTTAAATTAATGTAGTAAAATTAAAAACATAGCACTATTAAATTGAAAATATTTAACTAATTAACGACTATTGATTCAGAATCTTTCAAGTCATAAACTTCTAGACCCTAGTCGTTCTTAGATCTTAAAATTGCGTAGGGGTTCTTGCTGTTGTTTTTGGTGGTTAAATGCAAATTGGGAGCTCACTGCATCCCTGTTAAAATGATCTATGATATGGAATCGTTTTAAAACTTTCCCTACCCTAGGAAGGCTTTTTTGTCTAATTCGCTAAATTCCTTTTTCCTTGACGAAATTAGCTTCCACGATATTTGTTTTTTAGAGTAGCCATTCGCTTTGAGAACGTTGTCTAGCAGTGAAAGTTCAGTGGCAAGATGTTCGCTGTCAAATATCCTGTGGTCTCACTGAACAAACGTAGAGACAACAGATCTCAAATTCGCCGGATTGATGGTGGTGGGAATAAATAATTGTTGGCTTTTTAAAAATATGTAGTGCTCTGCTTTGTCCAAGTTGGCCAAATGTAGTGAAAACAAAAACATAGAAAATATTTCCCGAAATTAAAGCAAGTTAATTTTTGATTTTATAGGAAAGATTTTGAGTTTAAAAAAAAAACGTGTCATTCGTATCGCTATCCTAAGCAGTGTCCCCCAAGCTTCAATTATTTTAACATATTTTTCATGCCTGAAAAGATGTCAATAGTTTCTTTTTTTTTATTTGCTTTTGGTTTGGTGGTGGGTTATAAGATTGCAGTAGATATTTCAAACTATATACCTTTACTTTAAAAAAGAAATAGTCCCTAAATCTATGTAAATCCCTCTTCTATAATTATATATGACAACCTAGTTTACCAAAAGGGTTTAAATAAAAACTTTACAGAAACCAATAAAATATATATGTACCTACCTAAAGACCCATATACCCAAACCCATGATTTAAGTTTTGCATTTATGTTGTTTTTTGTATGCCTATGGTTTTTGAGAAGTTTTCATCATTTTTATTAATATTTTTAGTCCCCTTTTGTGCAACCTGTTTCTGTTATTTCATATGTCATTTCATATCTACCGTGTTGTTATATCCCCAAAGACCATAAGGGTATCTATCTATCTATCTTTCTATCTACAGTGTATATTGTATAATGTATTGTATTTTTCAAAATTTTTTGTTTAATATATTTTGGGGTTGGTTTCCTCTTTTTTTTCTGAACTTTTTGTTTTCTGTCACTTCTTTTGTATTTTCATTTTTCTTCTTTCTTTTCGTATTTTTTTTTGTTTCTGATGCTTTGTAATATTTTCTATTTGAGTATAAAAAATAAAATTATGTTTTTATTTGTGTGTGTGAATGATATTCCATACTCGTTGTGTCGTTTGTTGCTACTATCTATAAACAAAAATATAGAAAAATTAAAATTGTTTAAAAAAAAAAAATACAAAAACCATATTCCCATAACAATATCTACATAAACATTTTTACATTATTTTTCATGTCCATGTCCACTCTCTCAAATTGGCACTGTGGGGCGAATGTTCAGGCGGTGGCGCATGTGGAGGTAGGATTTCCTTTAAACAACAAAAATTTTATCCATTTAATTAAAAAACAAAAATTCGTAGATACTTTTTTTTTCATTTTTGTTGCAAATTGCATTCAAAATTTGTTTAAGTTTATTATAGTTAATTTTATTTTGCCTAAATTTGTTGCTTAAAAGTTGAAAAGAAAACAAATAGAAAAACCTATACATTCGTATATGTATATTGTGTGTCGAAAGTGTCCTTTTTTGGGACTTGATGTTGTATATATACGGCATGGGTGATGTGCTATTATGTGGGACGTGAAGAATTAACAACACACGTCAAGTGCAATCCCTCAGGGTAATCTTTTTGTCCTTTTTTTTTGACATTTTGCTCTGTTTTATTTTATATTATGAATGTGTTAGCCAATCTTTCATGACAACAGCTGAATTTTGATTCGGACACAGCACAACAAGCCATCAGAGCTATCGCATATGTATAAGAAGGCGGATGAAGAGGATGAGGGTTTATTTTTTGACTACTGCCCTCTGGCTATGTTCGTCTGGTTGATATTTTGGGATTTTTTCTTCCCATAGAAATTCTTCGTTAGAAATTACATTTGGGATGGATTTGTACGAACGTACAAACACACGAAAGAAAAAAGAAAAATGAACACACACACCCAACAGAGCATTACCTATACTTATATATAGTATACATACTGTGTGTTAAATCCCCGAAAACTAAAACCATTGAAAAAAGTATGGGACCCATGTCAAAATATTTGACAGCTGACTAAAACATGCCATGCGATACTCTTCTTCCAGTGAGTTTTCTATTTTCTCTCTTTCGCACTCATTCTCAAAAAATGTAATGGTGGAGTGTTATTTTTTTCTGTTCAGTGTGTCTTCTTATTTTTGGGAAACTAAAAACCCTGGGTAGAAAAAAAAAATTAAACCCTCGGGAGACGAGAGGACACAAAAAAAAACTCTTCAAATCTAGCTAAGGCTATACGGCTACGGTTATTTTGATTCTCCCTACATACGCTACGCAGTATCCCATCAGGCGCCCGCTGCTGGCAGCAGCGTATCATCGTCGTCGGACGTATACAATAGAGTAACCAGCTTTAGGCGGACATATTTCTCATTTTGAAATTTCCGTTTTTGATGAGCTTGATGTTGCCTCCTCTCCCGGCCCCCATAATATGATAATGTTTTTCTTTTTATCTTCCTTTTAGCTTGTCTTCATATACTGGTTATCCTGATTCAATATATTAAAAAACAAATGTTTTTGGTATCTAATAAGTATCTAAAGTACTTTAAATTTGATATAAGGATAAGTATGGTGTTTGTATTGTAATGAAATTAAAAATAGATTAAATTTCTTTGTACCTATATTGTGTTATTGGAAAAGTTGACCAGCATATAAATAAATCTAAGAAATTTTAATATAATTAACTCATTTGAAAAGAGAAATGTTTAAAGGGCAGACAATTGAAAATGTGAAACACTTTCCTTTTAGAGAAACATATTTATAAAATTACTTCTTTGGCATTGCGCCAATTTTAATCAATTTAATAAAAAGGACATTTATTTTCAATTTAAAAGGATGAAAATGGAAAAGGGGACAACTTATTTAAATCAATGTTTGAAAGAGAATGAATTTTACAATAAAATAAAATAAAATAAAAGTCAGCCTTTCAAAAATAATTGCCCTTTCTGGGTTTTAATCAAAAATTGTATTTAAATTATAAAATCAATGAATATTTAAAGATAATGTTTTTTCTACAAGTTTTAAGAGTAATTTTGTATTTAATTATTTTAAATATAATTACCTAAAAGGTTAATCTAGTATATCTACCCATAGAACAAATTTAAAATAGTTATTGATATTGGGTAAATTACTAATTTATTTACTTCCCATAGGAAGTTACTGTAATCGGTCCAATTTGTCGAATTAAAAATTTTGACATTTCTCGACGTTTTAAGTTCCATAGAATCAAAATAAAAGATTTTTAGTGAAATGTCTGAGCGTGCGTATCTACGTACGGTCGTACGTTCCGGAAGTTTATTTTTTTCGAAGTCCAGTACATATCTCAAGAAACAGTAGAGATACGAGTAGCACTTAAAAAAAAGTGAAAATTTTGGCTAACCCAAAGTTGGATCAACTTAAAGTTGGTAAAAATTGATTTTCGACTTAAAAATTAAAGTATTGGCTTAAAAATAATTTCATCTTCTAAAAACTATAGTTTTCAATGTTCAGTATCATTTTGGGAAAGATTGAATCGACAGTTTTTTACAATGAATAAAAACATTGCTAAGATTTGGTAAAAATTGATTTTCGACTCTAATATCTTTTTAAAAAAAATTAATAAATTGGCTTCAAAATAATTTCATATGATACAAAATATTGTTTTCGACATTCAGTAAAATTTTATAAAAATACAATAGTCAGATTTTTCATAACAAAATTAAAATCAACAAAAAATAGTAGGTATACGCAAAATTGTTAAAAATTGATATTCAATACTCGATATCTCGTGAATAAATGAAGGTATTGGCTTCAAAATCATTTCACGCTTTGCTAAATTTTCTTGTCAATGTATTATATTGTTCTTAGAAAAATCTAATCTGTATTTATTTATATAAGAAATACAAACATTTGGAAGAAATGCTACTAAAATTGTTAAAAATTGATTTTCGACTAATTATCTCGTTAGCAAAAATAGATTTTGAAATCAAACTATTTCCTCATATGCAAAATATTGTTGGTCATTTTTAGTTAATCTTTTAAAAAAATTCAACTCACGACTTTTTTTTTTTTAACACAAAAACATAATAAAAACTGATAAGAAATGGTTTTCGACTCAAGTATTATTAGAACAACGAAAGATATTAAATCCAAGTTATTTATCTCACACAAAATATTGTTACGAATATTTTGTAAAAGTTTTAAGCCGGACAAATCGACAGCCGAAATGGAAAGTTATCAGTGTAGGTCGGATCCCAGCCTCTTTTTAAAACTTGTTTTCAACTGAAAATGATTGAATATTGAAAATTTAAGCAGATATTAATTTATGTTTATACATGAAAATCATTTTTCTTTAAAAAAAAAAAAACAATCCCTTGCTATAAATAGCTTAGCAATTTTTTTTTGTTAACTTTGGACTTACCTTAGTAAGAGTATTTCGTATTTCTTATATTAAAAAATTTGTTTGTGTTTGTGAGTTAAAATTATTATGAACGCACTTTATTTGTTTTTACACCTTTGAAACATTAAATTTCTAAATCTTCAAAAGCCATATTCTAACAGAAAATCCTCAGAAAAGTCACAGTACACCAAAAAGTGGCCAGTTGATAAGAAATGATGTTAAGAAACACAAAGTGAACAAAAATTGAAATAATACGAACATTTATTAAATTGATCTATGGTCAACTTAGATTTACTTAGATTTTTTTAAAAAAAGTGGTAATGCTATTTTTACACGGTGGAGTCCAGGCATTAAACAATTTACTTTTCAAAATCATGACACAATTTATTATTTAGGAATATATTGTGTTTATAATCTCATCTTAAAATCAGCTTTATTTAATTATCTTCGTTTACATTTTCAAAGAGGTATTTTAAAAAATCATAATGTAGTGGAATAAGACAATATTCAAATTCAGGGCAACTCAATCCTATGAAAAAATACAACTTTGGTTTTTTAAATATGTATTAGATAGATACTAACCTCCAAGAATAGGCTAGATTTTGTTTTAAAATTACACTTTAGAAGTACAGTATCACTAAAAATGCTCTAAAAATTAATTAAATATCAAATTTGACAACGTTGCATTTAAGAAAAATAAGGTTGAGTTAATATCTAAAACTTCATTACATCTATGTAAATACAATCATTGTTGATTAAGCTTTAGGTTTATTTCCATTATCACTCAATAAAGTATTATTCCCTTGAAATAACAAAAATATATTGCATACATAACATATCTACAGTAGCTCATAGGTGGTCCAAATATTCGCCTTTAGCAACTTTACATCTTCGATCTTAAACATGTTTTATGAATCATCGTAAATGAATTAACAGCTCTCTTAATGACTTCTAATCTGACTTGTAACAAATCTTTGAGTTGAGTATATTATAATATTTTTTTGTTTTTCTTCTCTCGTCTTTTCTATACATTATTTGCAGATAATGTATTTGTAGTTTGTTGATTTGCGCATCATTGCCTCAAGCCAATAAAAAGATAGACAACCATCACAAAGCAAAAGAATCTTTAATCTTTCTTCCATCAAACATATGAATATAGGTATAAATGTAGGTATGTATCTTTAAGGTAGGATGGAACTGATATAAATTATCAAAGCATTTAGGTACTACTATTCAAGTATTATTTATGTTGAGCCATTCGATGATGAATAAGCATTAAAAAATTAAAAATAAAAAAATTTAAAAAGAAGAATTGAAAAACAAAATCTCTCGCGCCACACACAATAATCACATTAGAGGTATTATACTCGCGCCGCACACGCTTAATTTCCGCAATTAAAAAATCATTTTCTTTACCAAAAGGCTGACCGTCATGATTGTTTTTTGTTGTTTAAATTATTTTTAATTCTTCTTTTATAACATTTTGAAGTATCTTTTTATTGTTGGGCATATATAATCCAACGTGAGTATGAAACATCCTTTAACATACGCCAAAATTATGAATATCCATGATTTGGATTGAATTTTAATTAATATGCATAAACAAAAGCCTTAAATGTTTAATTACTATTAAAACAAAAAAACAACAACAACAAAGAATATTACATTACATAAACAAAACAGGTCACGGCATCCAGCAATATGTCTCGATGTAAGGTAAACCTTATAAAATTGCGTAAATCCTTATCCTGACCATATGATAAAAGAGCCTTATGCCATACTTACATTCTCTGATGCATCACGTGTATGGATACATTTATGCGAGCGAACATATTTACATGCATATATATAAATATATACTCTATTATACACTCTTTTCCATGATGTAGGCTCTATTGTGGGGATAATGGTATAATAATCGTTTATAGTATCTTGTAGATACATCATGTAGATACTTTACTATTTGAAATGGGATAACATAAACAAAAATGCTGCAATTAAAAACGAATCAAAGATCAATTTGGATTTGTGAATGTTAACACGTGAAATGTCAATAAATTAAAAGCATTCTTGCTGCACATACATACATAGGTATGCACAGTATATACATATGTATGTATGTACCTGTATTTTATTAAGTTTTCCTTTCTGGCTGTATGCCGCGCAACGCGTCTCGTCGGCCCCACCAATATGACGACTTCTATACGTTAACAATGGCGCAGATACGTCGAGCTTATATAAAGAGAATAGAGCGATATTCAGGCCAGGCATGATGATGATGCGAAAAAATAGACATGAATACAAATTCAAGATAAAATATTTTTGAAAAAAATTTACTTAGAAAAATTGTTTGAAGACATTAGATGATATAAGTTTAAGTACCTCTTACCTACCTACCTACCTTACATTATACTCGTTTTCTCGAACATCGTTCCTACAAAACTTCAACTTGTTCTGATGGCCGCGGTTCTCTTTACCTATAAGAAAAATGCACGCACGCAATTTAATTACATATATTTTGACCCCATTGAGAGTGGGCATTCCCACCAAATGTGATTATTTTAATGATTTCCCCTTCAAATGAATGAAATTATAAAACTAACCGAAACAAGAAAAAAATAAAATTATAGCAAATGTACTCAAACTCAAATATCTACCTAATACAAAAATATACATAATATAAAAAAGTACCTATGTATAGAAAATAAAACTTGTAAAAAAATGGTGGCCTAATCACTATTTAATTACAATTCTTGTATTTGGGTGGGTTTTATTATTATTATTTTTGTTTTCTACCTTTTACCTGGTGTATTTTTTTAATTTTCTTTTTTTTTATAAATAAATATGGGTTGTGTCTTTTGGGTATGAGGTTTTGTACCTAGGCATGTATACAATAGTAGTTTTATTTGTAATTTGAATTGACCTTTAAGTGCTCCTGTATATGGCTTTGTTGTTTCTTTTTGTGTACCGCTCCGCTCCGCTCTGCTCTGCTCTTGCAATAGTTTATGCGGCGGGTTGTGCAATAACTATACAATTAATAACAAACATTTCCATATCAAATTTTATTGTGCGGCTTGTATAACTTGTAATTTAAGTCCAAATTTAATGGAAGAGTCTTTATTCAAGGGAATATAAAAAGCTTGTAAGAAGATATGTATAAGTATGTAGATACAAATTGAAACTGGCAACTTGTTTAACTTTATTTTCTTGATTTTTAATCACTTCCTGTTAGTTATGAAATAAATACAATACATATTTGGTTTTTATTGCCAAATTTAAAGCAATCATTAGATTACGTAGTTTAATCGCCCCTTACACTGTAAGGGCTATAGTTTTTCATTTATAAACGTCCTTACCCGTAATGAATAGGTAATGAAAAACTGACTATAGAACTAAGGCTTGTGGAAGCTTAGCCAAGTTTAAATAGCGAGTTTTCCGGAGATAGTCAAATCTTTCTGAGACTAAGGTGTCAGAATTTATGGTTGACAAAAAGGGGAAATATCTTCACTAGGTCCAAAAAGGTATTGGTCTTCATTGGAAGAACCCGAAAAGCTGTACATATTTACGGTTCATCCAAAAGATTAAGTGGAACTGATCCTTATGTAGATTGTGTGAAAGTTTTTTTTTTAAACAACAGAATAAAGTTACTTCCAATGTAGTATACTCAGTTATGGATCTAAGGCGATGTTAGTTAGTTAAACATTATGATTTCTTAGCCACGGAAACCGTAGGTATGTAAAGATGGACAATTCTGCAAACCATACAATTACACTCTGTACACAATTTATCTTTTAGCCGATATTGCACATGCCTTCTTGTTATAACCATATGTGGATGGTATCTAATCCATATCATCCAATTCGAGTCAAAATAAGTTGAGGGAATCATTTTTATTTTCAAGCCTGCCGTAAATGTTGTTACGGGATGCTTTAAACATTTTTGATCAATTTTATGTCGATTGATATCGTTCATATTTGAGACTCATGCCTCATTGCTGAAGATAATTTTTTAATGAATATTAGAATCAGCTGCCAACTGTTCTAGAGTCCTTTCAGATCCGTGGACGAGTACAATTTTGTTCTTACTTACCTAAGGTGGCGCTAGGTCCTCACCCAACACACTTCTCCATCTAGCTCAGTCCCTAGCTAGATGTGACCTGTTGCGCACCCCAAGTTGGGTGAGGTCACTTTCCACTTGTGCGCGCCACCTTGTCCACGGTCTTCCTCTACTGCGCTGTCCTGTGGGCGTGGATTCGAAGATTTTTCGGCCAGAGTATTGGTTTCCATGCGTTCTATTTGACCTAGCCATCTCAGTCAATGAACTTTTATCTTTCTGGCTAAGTCATACGTCGATGTACAGCTCGGTGTTCCATCTTCTATGCATACGGGACCTTAAATCAAGCGAAGAACTTTTCTTTCGAAACGACCCAAGGTGCTTTCATTTGCTTTTGTCATAGACCATGCTTGTGTACCGTATAACAAGGGTCTTATATAGCGACACTTTGTTTCCTCGAGAAAGGGCTTTGCTACTCAATAGCTTTCTTATCCCAAAGAAACAGCGGTTAGCAAGAGTTATTCTTCGTTTGATTTCAGCGCTGGTGTTGTTTTCTGCGTTAATAGCGGAGCCTAGGTAGACGAAGTCCTTGACTACCTCAAAGCTACGTCTGTCGATGGTGATATTTTTAACGAGACGTCAATGTTGTAGGTCCTTTCTTGATGACAGCATGTGCTTTGTGTTGCCCTCATTAAGCGTTAAAATATATTTTACCGACTCTGCCTCAATACTCACAAAAGCCCCATTGACATCACGCTGAGTTCTTCCGATAATGTCAATGTCATCAGTATATGCTAGTAATTGGACAGACTTTTGAAAGATATTGCTATAGTGTTGACGTTAGAACTATGTACTATTCTTTTAAGTACGATGTTAAAGAAACCGCGTAACAACCTTTATGGAGCAGTGCAAATTCTCAATGGTCATCTTGCACAAACGGACGAGTTTGGCAGAAATGCCAAAACTAGTCATGGTCCTATAAAGCCCGTCCCTGTAGATGCTTTCATATGCGGCCTTGGAATCGATGAAAAGATGGGAGGGGTCGATTTGATGTTCTTGGTTTTTTCCAGGATCTGCCGTAATGTGAATATTTGATTGATTGCAGGCTTTCCTGATCTAAAACCACGCTGATAAAAACATATCGGGTTGTTGATTATGGACTTTAGACGTTCACATATTACGGCAGAGAATATTTTGTAAGCGATGTTAGTAGATTGATGCCTCTATTGTACAGTTCACTCTCTAGAACGGCTCTTACGAATGTAAAATTAAATCCGTGGAAGGTCTCTCGATAGTAAATGTTTGTATCATTTGCACGTATTGCAAACTGAATAAATGTCATTCAATTTGACAGATTAAGTTTAGACCATACATGGCCGCTGTCATCTGTCATCATCAGAAGAACCTGTCCTTATAAATTTACAAAACAGCCTTAAATTTTCTAGTTAGTCTTGCGGATATTACAAAATAGTGCAATATTTACTTTGTTGGGCGATGGTATAAAGACATTCCAATAAACTGACATGTTGACGAACTTTCTTTGGTGGAAGATAAATGAAGCCTGTCATTTTTTGTATATTGTGCGTGCACTAAGGGTGTTAAGAATACCCTAATAATGATTAGACACAGTGCGAGCAATTAGGGAAGAAGGATTGGATTAGAAAGGAGAAACCGATGAATATTAGTTTTAAATGAGTGGAAAATATTGAGCCTGATTAAGGTACGTCCAAAATTGGGCTCAAGGGTAAGCTAATGAGCATTCCTAGAAGTACGGGTATTACGGCTTAATTGTTTGAGGGGAGTAATGCAATTGGCTATTTCACTACTAGTGTACAAGAGAAGCAAATGTCTCCATAAGAGAAGGATCTCCTATTATTTCAAGAGCTCTTTTTTCAATTCTATCCAAAAGACTTAGGTACGTTATGAGAATTATACTCGAGTTTTGAACGAATAAAAGTTTTGTAAATTATATCCAGATCAGAAGAGGTAAAAAACTTACTGCATAGTCTGAGAAAACCTGAACACTTAGCAGCATTTTTGGCGATGATAAATATGTAATCACTCCCCTAAAAGTGGTTTGTAATGCACATACCTAGAACTGAAAGCTGTTCAGTCACCTCGTTGCATGTATCACCCGTGGATGGTGGCATTGGGGGAGGCTTACGCTTTTGCGACAGCACACAGCATTGAGTTTTCGAAGAATTCAATTCTACACGGTTTTTGAATCCCCATTGGATAATGCTGTCAAGATCAGAATTCAATGAGCTTATCATACGCTGTCATTGGTATTTCACATCCGAAGAACAAGGATGAGAATCTAAAAACAAATATGAAAAGCTGAGGGTACTGTCATCGGCGAAACAATCAATCTAATTTGGCCGCTACCGCTCGTAGCAACTTACACTTCTTGTAAGATTGCAACGCACTCCAGTTTGAAGCTCATTCAAATGGAGGAGACTGTTACTTTGCTTCTAGTTCATATCTGCCTAATTGCAATGCCGAAAATTGTATCTAGTAGAGTTCTATAATAACCACAGTAATCTAATAAATGTTGACATTTATTTTTATTGTCTTGAACTCTTCGTAACAAGTTTGGAATGGTTCAACGCGAAGGGCTTAGATCCATGTGATATCACAAATGACCCCCTAGCAGTCAATTTAACCGAGCCCAACCGAAAATATAAAAATATGAAAAATAAAATATTAAAAAAAATTAAATCCGTATAAAACCATTTTCCCTTTTAATTTTCCGCACTCCTCTGGGATATTCTCTTGCATTGACGCATTAAAAATGGGTTTCATTTGATTTTGAAGATGACATTTTTCATTTCTCATACTAATCCAATAGGATTAGTTTGCGGAGGGTTTATTAGACGTTTAAGACACACAAGAAGTTGTTTTTGCGCATATTAATTAATTGAATATTAAAATATCTTACTTTTTTTAATATTTTTTAAGACATAGGTACCTATTTTTTCATAGGTCTTGTACCTTTTTGTATGACTATACTTAAAAAAAAAACTCCTAACATTCACTTTATTCTGATCTGCTTACACGATTCATTTCTTAAGGTTTAAAGTCGCATTTAAATTGGGTCCATATTATTAGAGGTAAGCTAAATATGGCGGCAGACTGACGACGACGACGATGATGGCGGTTATAATCTTTTTCTTACCGACTTTCGTCTACGTTGCACGATCGGCTTCATTGCGTTGCGTTTTATGTATAAATAGCAGCATTGCGCATTGTGAAATTGCTGTTATTAAAAAGAGATTTTCTTCTTTTGAATTAAAATCTGAGGTTGATGGTTTCCGCTCGATTGCACACGTTTACATATAAAGACGTAGATAGCCATATGAGTATAATTTTTCAATAATGAATTTAAAAACAGAAGATAATTTTCACTCTGTAACCCTTCTACAGTCGTGGTAAAATCTGGTGACAAGTCACTTAGATACAAAAAAAAAATATGGGAAAATTTTGATATCTAAAGGATTTACCTACATTATGCCATTCAATACAGTCCGGAGTATTGTCTTGTCATTTTAATGTCTTAATACATATGTATACTACCTAGCTTCATAAGCATACATTATATTCAACTGCCTTAATTATTTATCAGGCTTCTATGGTAATTATATGCGCCATGTTTAATACCTATGTATCTATATCCGATTTTTATGTGAGATATATTTTTATTTTTGTCGTTTGAAAGTGGTATTGTATTTTTGTCACTTTTTCTTTCTGTGGTAGGTAAGTATCTATACCTATATCTACCTTCATATATGCCTGGTCTTAATAACATTGACGTTATAAAAAGGCAAAACAAAAATATGTTTTATATTTTTTGGTGAAACCACATTAAATATAATTACAATAATTGGGTTGCTTTCATTGTTTTGTTAAATCTAAGCTAAACAATCAAATAAAGTTGAGTTTGTGGAACGAAAATGTTTTCTATTATTAGGTATACATATGTACGAAAATATGTACCTATGTGAATTTTAAATATAATAATTTTCTATATAATTTCATATCATGACCAAAAAATCAACAGGAACAAAAAATTATTATACACATTGACATTGTTTTTGAAATAATGAGCTTTTTGTTTTTGGTGTTTTTTTGTGTTTACTTTGTTTGTATAAAACAAAGATTTCAACAAAAGGAATTGAAGAATACATAATTGTACAATGACCTTTAATATTGAACTAAAAATAAAAATATCTTGAGAAAAAACTAAATAAAATGCAATTAAAAGATTACAACAAAATTATTTTAAAGTCTGAAATATTTCGACAGAAAAGTTCAATTTTAAATTTTATACAGGGTTATCCATTTTGCGGTTTCAAAAGTAAACGTAAATAAAATACATAGGTATACAATTTTTCTTGTTTCATGATATTTCTTTTTTATTTATATTTATCAGCATAAACACGTTTTTTGCGTCGCGCCAGAAAAAAAAAATCAGCGCTGTCAAATCGCATGATTTTGGTGGCCAGTTGATATTGCCACGAAGAGAAATTACGCACCCAGGAAATGTCTCTTGCAATAAAGCCATATTCGCTCGAGTTGTGTGGCATGTGGCACCGTCTTGTTGAAACCACGAATTCTCTAAGTCGTATTCTTCAATAGCAGGCAAAAAAAGTCGGTTTTAATATGACCATAACGCTCCGAATAGTCGGTGACATTCGTTCCATCGTCGTTTTTGAAGAAGTAAGGTCCAATCACACCTCCGCGCTGGACCAAAGAGCGCACCAAACAGTGAGTTTTTGATTCTCAGAACCCCAAATACAAAATGTTCATTACCATATCCACCGAATGCGAAATATGCTTCGTCGCTGAAGAAAATTTTGTTCAAAAAATCGCTGTAAACCGTCTGTTGTTCAAGCACCCATTCCACGTATCTACGACGTTGTGAATGGTCAGCTGGCTTCAGTTGTTGTGTGAGCTAGACTTTATGTGGATGTGGTTGTAGATCTAAATGCGAAATACGCCATATCGTGGTGACGCAAAACAGTCCTAATTCCTGAGAATGATGAGGAATCGACACATTCAGGTCTTCGGCAACATTTTCAATAACATCAGCAATATTTTCAGTGGTACGAGCGAAACGATGATGCACAGGCCTTACAATATCTATAACCAATTCAGTCTCTTCAAATTTCTTTAAAATGTTTAAAATTGACGATTATGTAAACCATATTCTCCTCTTAAATCACGATATGTGGCTGTGGCAGAATCACCATTTTTGAAGTAGATTTTAACATTTTTTATGCGTTATGCGATAGTTAAGCGATCCATTTTTATAAATGTCACACTTTCAACTAAAAAAAATGGTTTAACAACTTAGTTTGACAGATGTGGATGTCGAATTCCAGCCTTATACTTTTGAAACCGCAAAGTGGATAAACCGTTATAACTTATTTTTACTTAAACTTTATTTATTCTTTGGAACGTTTTTGATTACAATTTTCAAATAGTGTTTCTAGCTTTAGGGAGTTCGTATATCACATTCTTAACGTTTTCTACTCACAATTTTTTATTTTTTTTATTAATCATTTTTTTTCCTACTCTAAAGTTTAGCTTGAATTCTTTCACTGGATTTGTGTTACTTATTCTACTAAAGAATCTTCATATCCCTGAACACTGAAATGGCTGGGCCACTCAATGAAGTGTAACAATATTTGTCTTGTTAGGTTCCTTCATTGAATACTGCTACACTATTGTCGAGCTCACATAGCTAATAGGATTGAGTGCAGCTTGACTATCTTTCATGTTCTATTATTATTATTATTATTAAATTCTTTATTATTTTTTCAATAAACGTTATAAAAATTAACTTAAGAATAAGGGCGTGGCAATCATGCCGTCTGCCTGATATGACATTTCATTTGAATTGAAAAATATAAATAAATAAAGTAACATTTGGTAATTAAATATGTGTGTATAAATATGAAAGTATCATTTACTTGCTTCTCTTAAACAATATAATTAGAGCTTGAGGTTAAAGAATTTGAAATAATAAACTATTCAATTTTAATGATTTGAAACATAAAATAATATGATGCTAAAAGCACAGTTATAATTCAATTAGATGAGATTAAGCAATTTTAATGATTTGTAACATAAAGGTAAAATTCAATTTTAGTGATTTGTAACACAAAAAATAAATAAATACAGTTTCAATAATTTTTGTAATTATATAATGTAAGTTTGAAACACAAGATTTGGCCAAATGATCAGATGAAGGTCTAAAAACTGTTTCGGTAAGAAAGAGCATGCTGACAGTATTCGTATAGTTTACGCCATCCATATTCACCATTGAGAATCTCATAAAATTGAGATAAATTTAAAAAACTATAATTGAAATAAAGTCGACGAATTTCTTGAAGGATTGGACACATAGCCACGAAATGGTAAACATCCTCTAATTCTCTACGGTTGCATAAGTTACAAAGTTGAGGCAAATCTGTTTCATGTTCTATGTTTTGATTACAATAATTTCTTTCGAGATTACGTTTAGCGCATTTTCCGTTGGCATGTACTTCTGACCGAAAAATGTTTGTTGACTGTTCCAAGGATTTCTAAACCTGTCTTTTTCGACCCATCAGTGTAACGTCTAATGTCATTTGATTTGATAGTTTCACTTTCACTTTCCCACTCTTTTTAGCAACTTATCTTCGTACTAAATTACAGTATCTCCTATGTTTAACAAATACAAACAAATAGAGCATCTTCTTTTGCATTTTCAGCTTTTGAATTCCAACTTCCTTGAAAAATTAAAATTTCTTCTAAGTCTTTCCACAATTTCTTTGATTGTTTTCACTCATTAAATACAAACAACTATTTCCGGATTTCGGATTAAGTTCCGACTTTTAATATTTCTATTTTTAATAGTTGTGTACAAAACTATATTAAATTCATAGAACATCTGATGGTATATTCATTATTTAACCATTTTTTTTTGCTTAAGGATTAAGTTTCATAAGAAAAAAGTTTTTAAACAGAAAAAACATTAATTGCATCATAGTACAAATATATTGAATCATATATGTAGGCCTATATATATGTATGAATATTCCAGTGACAAAAATTAAGCTGATATTTGTTAACATCTCAGTTTTATACCTAGATTTTTAAAGATCTCTGTTCTCTGAAATTTCAATAAAACGAAAAAAACACTTATAAGATGACTAACAAGAATATCTACATATATCTATACTACAAACATTTCTACTTTTCAATGCACCTCACGCCATCAGAGATCAGCCAACTAAAAAAGATATTCCAATATGAGAAATGACACTGTCAGGACAGATGGTAATGGTGAGACGCGCATATAGTTGCTTAAGCGCGTTGGCGGTGTTGGGGGCAAACTTTATGCTCGTCCGCATATACCTATGTACCTATACGTAAAATTAACACGAAAGCAATGTCTTTGGTTTTTATGAGGAAAAGATCAAAAGGCGACCTTACCGAATATATTATTAGTTCTTGTCAAAATCACAACATGTGTTTTAATCCGCGCTGGTTAAAAATTCTTAAAAGCGACTATAACCAACAAGCAACAAGCTATATAGGTATACCTACCTAGAGTATAAATTTGCTCACAGTTAATTTTGCGTCGCTCTTTTTTGCACAAAGAAAACCGCGATAGTTTTGTTTTTTTTCCTATTTTGTTGTTTTTATATTTTGAAATTGTATCTTATTCTAGGTATCTTAGGTTTATTTTACGCCAGAGTAATTATATATATTGTAAAGTCTTTGGGATTTAAAGGAAAAAAAGCAAAATAATATAAGACTTCAATGCAAGCTGACACATCTCATATATCTTGCTTTGAATAAGGTCGTTATATTTATGCTGAATGAGATGAGATTGATGACGGAAAACACCGTCAGCGATTTTGCTTTGCGATGGTTTATGAATAAAACCTAGAAGGTGTCACAGATATTTAAATAGCAATACCTATTCAATAGTATCATGCACATAATGTATTTGTATCTATAAATTATTGCATCTTTAATTGGATTTGAATCTATGTGGAATAATAATAATCTTTCAAGGAATGAATAAATGCGTTTCTTAGTTCTTAACTTTTAAGCTTTTTTTCCTTTAAAACAAATGGGCTTTAATTTAGAATGCAATTTGAATTTTCTTGTTTTTTTTAAGTTATTTTTTTATTATAATTTATGTATTAAAATTAATTTTTATTTTAATTGATTTTTTTGCAGAACGAAAACGTGGCCGACAAACCTACACGCGATACCAAACCCTCGAATTGGAAAAAGAGTTCCATTTCAATCGATATCTGACGCGACGAAGAAGAATCGAAATCGCTCACGCCTTATGCTTAACCGAAAGACAAATAAAAATCTGGTTCCAAAATCGTCGAATGAAATGGAAAAAGGAAAACAAAACAAAGGGTGAACCTGGTTCTGGTGATAATGCCGATGATATTACACCACCACAAAGTCCACAATAAATACAAAATAATTAAAAACAAAAATCAAATAATGTTATCATAATTGTGTTTTTACTTAACAAAACAAAATCAAACAAAAAAATCTTTAAATATTTATAAACTATACTTTCATTTGTAAGAAAAAAAACAAAAAGAATTTTTCTAGAAATGACAAAAAATAACCGTTGTTTTATATTATATTATGTAAACTACAAAATTTTAATTATGTAATTAAATGTAGGCAGCCTACTTTCATTAGAAAATGCAAAACAAAAATCTCTTAACTCTCCAACAAAAACATCAAAAAAAAGTTTCCTATAAAATTAATATTTAATAAAAAAAATTAATTATAAATATATTTTTTGGAATTGACACTATTTATAAAATTCTTTAGTTTTTTTTTTTAATTGTTTTTGAAAAATTTGTTTGTTAATTTTAAAAAATAAAATAAAACAACACTCAACAACAACAAAACCAACTCATGTGACCTCAAATTAAATAAGTTAATATAATAATTATAAATAATTAAATGTAATTGTAATAAATAAAACATATATATTATGTTAAATGCAATGTAAATTGTATTTATAAGTGTAAATTATAAATTAAAAAAAAAATGCAAAAAAAAATAAAACAAAAACCTAGTAAAAATATTAATATAGATCCATTATTAAGACATAACATTTTAATATAAATAAATAAAAAAAACTTATTTAAAATGCAAAACAAATTTAATGTGTAAAAATTAATATTGGTTTTTCAAGAACTTTTATTTGGTTAAAAAAATCCACAAAAAAACATTTCAAAAACACCAAAATTACTACAAAACAATTTTATTCATATTCTTTTTTCTTTGGTTGGGTTAAAAATTTACATTTACTAAATTTCATTCAGACTTAAATTCCGAAATTATTTCATAAGCTAATTTTGAGTACCTGATGCTTTTAGAAAATTTCGAATTCAAAACCCTCAAGCAGAAAATTGTATTGTTGTTTTCAATAAAAAAGTAAACCGTAGACAAATTTATTAAATATTTTTTTTCAATGCAAAAGTGTTTAATCCTCAAAAGTATCTTTTTAAAAAATTGTATGTCCCTTGGGAAAATGTGAAGAAATATTTCAAAACAAGACAGTTTTATAAAATTGCTAGATACCATATTAAGGCAAGGTATGTGAGCTTTCTGTTAAAATCATGAATCTCAGTGTTGTTGTAATCATAAAGTAGACTTTAAGCAAACATTTTTAAAGATTTTATCAAGATCTTTAAAAAAAAGTCTAGTCATTGCTTGGGTTTTAATCGGTTAACAACAAAACCAAAAAATAGTTTGCATAACATTTCGTAACCGATTTGCATTTAGAAGAGACCTTATTCAGTTTTTGAGCAAATTCAAATAACAATAGAATTTTTAAAAAGATTAGATTGAAAACAGCTTTAACGGGTTAGTGCCATAGGATAAACAAAATGTAGGCCATTCGTTTTTAGCAAAAATAGTTCACTTAAAATTAAATAGATGCGGTACAACCAAATCTGGTTATTTTAGGCAATTCTAGAATGTTTTCTTAAGGGTCATAAATGTTTTAGAAGGAATTTTAAACATTCATACGATAACAAAACTTTGCGAAAAATAATTTTTGTATTGTTTTTGATTCTCCCTTAAAAGTGTTGCAATTTGTTTCAAATGGATAAGCAATGGCCTTGACAGTGGGCATGCCTTGAAGTATAAAAGGCCTTATTACAATAAATCTTATTATTTTTGATGTTCTATTTATTCACTTAATATTTATTAATATAGTGTTCTTGACATCAACAGGCTAACATTTGTTTGTACCTATACACTCTTTTATACTTTTACAAAAAGCATAGTCTTATACAAAGATGCAACAAATAAGGTCACTTCAAAAATCTTATATACCATTTAAAAACCAACTGAAAATTGTACCCAATATTTTTATATGCAAAAATACTTTTTAAATTTGAATTTGATTGACATTTTGTCGTTTAAAGTTTTATTTTAGTGAAAATTATTGAATTCGAGATGAAAGGCTAAGAATGAATAGAAATGTTCAATCAAATACCTACTGTATCATCTAAAATTATATTTATTTTAAGGCCGAAATTTTTTGAAAATAATGACTTTTTTGATATTCTTCTATTTCTTTAATTTCAAAATTTCCATACTCTTAAATTGTGTTTAACAATTTACTTGATATACAAATTGTTATAATTTGAAAGAAAAATGTTAAAATAAATTTTAAAAATTAGAAAATTTCCGAATGTCTGCAATCTTAACTTCCTCTTAATTTTCTACTATTTAAATAGGATACAAATTTTGTTTTTCAAAATTAACCTAAGATCTAATATGAGTAAGGTATTCAAAATCAATCGGCTTGTGAATAATAACCTTTGATTAACCATAATTAGTTACCCAAAATATGTCTAAAATGATTGAAGTATAAATCTGTACACGATTTTTATCTATTTTCTTAATATGTTAAAATTTCCTAAATTTCATTCAAATCTGTTATACACACATTTAAAATATAATTTGTTGATTAAAAAAGGCCAGTGATGATTTTGTTGTAATTATTTTATTATTTTTATAATAAATCAGTGCAATTTATAAAACAAAATTAATAGCAAAAAAAAATAACAAATTCATAAAACATTTAAATTGTAAAATAAAATAAAAATAACAATAAAATATAATAAAACAATTTAATACTAAAAACTTAATAAAACTCATCTTTCGTTCTAATACTTTTTTTATCAATTGAACAAATTTAGATAATTGTATATTTTTTTCTTATTTATTCAATTCTATACATTTTTTTTTTTAATTGGTGGAAGAAAACAAAGAAAACATTTAAAATCCCAAAACCTAGCTATTTATTATGATGAAAACCCTACATACAAATATAATTTATTTAGTTTTCTTTTCTCTTATAGTTTTCATAATGAAAATTTCAAAGATAAAAATTTATTTTTGTTTTGCACAAGGATAACATGTATACAGAAAACAAAAAGTTAAAAATACAAAATATTTTAATAATTGGCTAAAAAGAAGTATCTAAAATAAAAAAAAAAAAATCTTAAATTAAAAATATAATATACCAAAAAATATTTATTAATTAAAAACAAAAAGAGCAGTTGTTATTTTTTAGAAAACCCACAATTTTAGACTTTAATCGGTTATTATTTAAAATGTATTTCATTTCTTTCGAAAATAAATTTAAAAAAATATTATTTGGCTTACCTTAACAAAAAAAATAAAAACATTAATAGACCCAAACAAACAATAACTAAAAAATATATGTTAAAAAAAAGCTTTTAACGAAGAACCTAGTGTAAAACCAATCAAAGTCTGTGTGTTTTTGTACATTAGACATGAACCACAATAAAACAATATACCAAAGCCATACAATAATTAAAAAAGGAATAAAAGCTTAAATTTAAGTATTAACTTGTATAAAATTATATTCGTATAGAAAAAAAAAAAAACAAAACTAGACAAAACTAACAAAAACCATTAAATTTTATGTAAAATATGTTCCAATGTGTGCGAATCTTTTTTTAAGGACAACATTCAAAATACCTATAAATATTTTATTTTCTAAAACCAAGAACATATTTTGCATTTTGTAAATTTTGTATAGACCAGCAAATTATGGAAATATTTAAGAACAAAATAAAAATACAAAAAAAAAAAAAACACACACCCTCAAAACAAAACTAAATTAAACAGAAAATATTGTAAGATACATAGATTTGATATATAAACAAAAATAAAAGCAAAATTAAGATAAAAAATAAAATTGAAAATGAAAACAAAAATAAAAACAAAATATGAGATGTGGAAAACATACAGTTAAAATGTGATTAAATTTGTTGAATAATTATTTATGATTTATGTATCATGGTATTATAGTAAATAACAAATTGAACCTAAATAATATACGTAAATAAATAAAATGAAAAGTGTAATTTATAAGAAATCAAAACAAAAATAAAAAAATAAAATATGAATTTTGCAACCAAAAATCTATAAAAATATAAGAAAAAAAACTTAATAAAAATTCTTCAAAAAAAAAAAAAAAAAAATTATAATGAAAATTTGTCCTCTTTATTTTTGAAGATTTGGTATCTAAAAAATTTTTGAAAAAGAAAATGTTTTCCTAATAATATACTGTATACAGTTCTTAGGTTAGGAAAACAAACAAAAATATAAATAACAAAACTTATTATAAAATGAACAAAATCCAAATACGTAAGCATAGGCCTCATTCTGTAAGAAAAATACTATTATATATATATACAATATTATATATATTATATATGAACAAAAATGAAAGGAATACAATTTGTTGTAAATAAACCCTACTTTTTAGAGTAAAAAATAACAGTTTTTGAAATTTGTTTTATTTTTATTAAATGGAAATTTGAAATTGATTTTTTTTTAATTTTTTTCTCGCCAGACCCTGTGGCTTGGGGCTGAAGAGAATACATCCACAGTTGACCCCTTGCTTGTCGTAGAAGGCGACTAAAAGGGGAATTTTGGAGATGCCAAGGATTGTCGTGTAACAAAGTTTTGTAACCGATTTCTTAAATGCCTTGTATAATATTATTTAAAATTGTGATCCGTGCTTTTCATTATATTTCTTAAAAATATATAACATTGAGCTTGAGTTGAGACAATTAACTTTACATATAATTGTAAAGAATTTAGTTCCCTTTAGAAAGTTAGAACAAAGCTTTTAAAACCTCACACGAGAATACTTACTAATTCTAGTTTGTAGGTTTTCGTAAGGACACGAATATATCTAACATCAATGTCAGATAGGATTCTGAGTTTGATGTTGACAATAACTTTGAGTCTGTATTTATTAATTCTTATTACAAAATTAGACTTAACTGATAGAAATCAATTTTTTGTTATAATACGGCACATACATTTATGACATGACTTTCGTCCAGTGCTACGAGTTACATCGACAATTACACTGGTTTTTTTCCTGGAAATTAAATCACATTTTACCGATGGGTTTTGATGGCCTTATTTTAAATTTGATATCTACAGTTACTCTATCACATCAGGCTTATAGATATTACTTTTTAAATGTCCAACAAATACATACATAGATAAGGCTTTTTGAAGTAATACTTTTTTCAATAAAATTTGCAATGGTTTTCCAAATCTAAAACTTTGTTTTTTTTTTAAGAAAATTGCCAAAATTACTATGCATTTTTAAAATATATTTCAAAACTATAAAAATTAAGTTGAAAACTTTATATCAAGTATTTGAAATAATGTTGAAAATGGGAATTTTTAATGTTTGAGCAGATAGGAAAATCGAAGTTTGGATTTGAGATTTGTCTTATCATGAAAAAATTAAATTCATGGTCTTTGAAAACTTTCTAAAGAATGAAATGAAGACCTCAACTAATGTGAATTTGTAGAAAACTAAAATTATAGATACAACTGTATTTAGAAGATGGAGATTTTCAATTTGAAAAATCAACATACAATTTATTTTTAAAGCATATCTTGTGTTTTTAACTTAACTTAACCTAACCATTTTTGCTCAAGTATAAGCTTTACATGCTTTAAGAGTTGCTTATTTATCCGAATAAACAAATGATTTAAAATATCCGCATAAAAAGTAATTGAGAGGTGTTAAGTCACACGAAATAGGAGAGCAGTCAACAAGACCACTTCTGGTAACAAAACCCTCGCCATTCACCAAAACTGAAGCTTCTTCCTTATTTTGAAAGAAACAACGATCGATGAAATCGACAGCGTGTAAATTTTCACAATTTGAAAGCGTTGTTGGATCTATTATGAATTTAAAAACCATACTGAACAGTTTCACATAGGTACTGCACTTTTAAAATGTTGACACCAATTATCGAAACTTCTCATGCAGCTAAAGAACACCCTTTAATTTCAGCTTCATAGGTACTTAAGGTCAACTTAATTTCATTCCGTATGTTTTTGTTTTATAAGAACTTGGAAAATATATGGAGACATTGTTCTTGTTTGTATTTTTAAAAATTAAAATAAATTAAGTGGCAGACCATTGAGAACTGGGACCTAGTGACTTCCAACTCTCAACCATTCTAATGTGGGAGTACTGTTTTAACCCGAATACAAATGTCTAATTTTCGGAAGCACTTTTCATGACAAGAACTACTCTTGGAGGATTTGTCAATTCCTCGTAAGAGGCAGTATCTACCCGTGCAAAAAAACTTTAGATGTCACAGGCAGGGATTGAACCCAATACCTCTGGCATGACAATCTAATGCTTTTTAACTATACCGGGTCATTTATTTATCGTTTTTGAAAGTAAAGCTATAACAAAATCTACATCGCAATGCATTTTTGATGAACTTAAGTTTCGACTTCACCATTAAAATAGGCGACTGGTGAAGGTTCAGAGCAAGCGATTCGTTGGAGGTAATTTTTAACCAATTTTCAAACAATTCGGGAAAGGCTCGGGTAATGTTGGTTCTACTACTTCTGAAGTTAGGGAATTGTCTGCACCGCGTTAGCTATGCAAATATTTAAAACCGCATGATCTTGGTGGAAAATTAACGTTGTCAAATCGTGAAACTAAGCGACCAAGAAAGTTTTCACACAACAAAGCCACAAACACATTGTTTAAGGCATGATCATAATCTTCCGCAAAAACAAAAATTGTTTATCATTCGATCATGTCGTTCAGAGTCGACTGTAACCTTCTGTCCATTGGCATCTTTAAAAAATAAATAATAGATAATAATAAAATAATAAAAATCCATTTCAATACTGATTAGAGAGTATCTACATACATATAAAGAACTATCGACGCTCTACAGATCATTTTTTAACACCTCGACTCCAAAAAGTTATGGAGGGAAGAGTCAAAAGGCTTTTACCGTGGCACGCGAGAAATGAGCATGAAATAATTCTTTTTTTCGAATGAAAATGAAATTTTTAAAACAAAGAAAACGTTATAATTTAAGCGACATCATCATATAAAACTAAAACTATCATTCGAAGGGTCAAAATTAACCATCACCACCCTTCTGTAATGATTTGATTGAAAGTCTCGCTCCAAAGTGTCACATAACGCAAGTTTTGGGAACGAATGTGAAAACGGTTGACAAGTTATGCTATATAGAAGTGGTAGAGGGTTTGGTAAATTGATTAACAAAACACTCTTTTCAATGGAGATAGATGAATTCCACTACAAGAATTTGGCAAGACAAACAAAGGCAAGACAACACAAAATTGCCTTAGGGTGAAAATAGTAGGTTTTAAAGAATCTTAAGATTGATTGCAAAGTCCATATTTTACTCCCTAAGTTTATTTTTTTTGGTGAGAATTTGAGAGCGTGCCTCGAAGATTTGTTACAGGTATTTGTAAACTCTTAAGATATAGTTAACGAATGCAGTGTCAAAAATATGAACAGAAGCAGAGCGTGCCCCTATAGTTTGATGGCCAAAACGTTTAAGGGCTTTCATTAAAGCTTAGGTCAGTCATTTCGAGTAAAACTATTTTCTTCATTGAACTTATATTATGACCAAATAAATAAAACAACAATGAATAGAAAATATAATAAATAATTCTTATCTTATGGTATTTAATACTTGTAACAGAACTTATATATAAATCCAATCATATTTTTAAGCAACAAGTGTTAACTATGTATTTAACAATTAAGTAAACAAATATTTGTGTTATACAACAATTTTGTAAATTTTGTTTAATACATACAAAAAGACCTTTATCGGAACCTGTAATTTATAAAGCACGACAAGGTTACATCCTCATATCCATTAGTTAATAATCAAAATATATTAGCCAGCTAAATATCATATATTACATTCCTTATACGATAAACGCAACTAAAAATAAAATCGACACAATCTTAAATTTAATCTAATTACCTGTGTAATACCTAATTTTTAGGTAAAATTGTTAGTTTTTTACTTGCGACATATAGGAACTATATGGCAAGTTTTGCATTCGTGCAAAATTTCGAACTCGAGATTTTAATCAAACATGATATTACGATGGTAGAGAAGTCGAAAAAAGTGGGTCCCGCGATTCCGTCCGGTCTGTTTTGTCTGTCTGTCCACGCTCCTACAGCCTAAACCATTGGGTCGATTGAGTTCAAACTTGGAAGTTAAGGTTTTCAGCAGATTCGCGTTAGGCGTTTTTTTCATTTTTTTTTTAAGACCAAAACTAACAGTGGCCCCCATACAATTTTTTTGGTCAAAAAACAAAAATTCGAATTTTCTCAAAAACAAACCGATAGATTTTTTTTAAATTTTCTCTAAAATTTTATTTTTAAACTTGGCTTCTTTTCATAAGAAAAACATATTTTTGTATTGCTCAGGAAAGGTACCGCTCATAGAACCGTTATTTTGTTTCTTAATTTTCTCAGCAACTTATCAACCGATTTCAATAATTTTTTTTCTGAATAAGCTCTTATATTGCCTTAACAATATTTGATTATCAAAAGTGAAATTTTTTATTGTTTGGATTTTTAAAAAAATATTGAATTTTTTTTTTTCAAAATTCTATATCTCAAAAACGGGTCAACATTTTTTTACGAAATTCAAATGTAGAGCGTATATTTACAATCACTAAACAACTGCATACCAAAAATATTTTTAGAACAAAATTTAAAAATTTTATATATAAAAAATTAATTTAAAAAAAAACCGCTCTAACGATTTTCAAAAAAATTTTTTGAAAAATCAAGGCTTTTTTGATTTATAAAATGGCATCTAAATTTTTGAAGACAAACTTATTTTTCAGGTAAAGTTTTGAATCTTAAAATAGTTTTTTTTTTAAATTATTTTAACTACATTAAATGTAATCCCCTCCCATCTCACCAGATCAAATCCTGTGCGTGAGCCCGAAAGAGCGCATTACATTGACAAAACTTTTATTTTATTCAGTCCTATCATGAATTCCATCGTAATCGGAAATTTTTACGAATCCCGAAAAACTGTATCATGAAATCCGTTCGTAGTGGAAAACCTCATACAATTTTGCATTACGAACGGATTTCATGATACAGTTTTTCGGGATTCGTAAAAATTCCGACTACGATGGAATTCATGATAGGGCTGATTACTATCTTTTATCCAAATTAGATAATGCATTTGTGTCTTGGGATGAATCGCGCGGTTTTATTGACAAATCGAATAGCATTTAAATCTTTGAAGACAAACTTGTTTTAAAGGTATAATTTTAAATCTTATATAGGTGCTTTTTTAAACAGACTCTTTGCATACAGGAGCAAGTTCGTGCGACCCAGTCGTGCATTTTATTTATTTTAATCGGTGGATTACTTCAGTAAATTAATTAAGACTTTAATTCAAATTTATACTTTTTAGAATATACATATGTATGAAGACCTGCAAGCTGAAAGGCATCCAGCTAAAGACAATAAAACCAATATCAAAGACAGTTTAAAATCATACATTTCATTTGAACTTCAAGGTGTCTGTATATCCGAGTACGAACCTAACTTAAATGAATTGGTTGCTTTTAATTTAATCATAAAACAAAGTACAAATCGACAAATGTAACCAGCGGAATGTAATTAATCAAACATTTTCAGAATTCCTAGATGCCAACCTGTTTCTTGCTCTACAGTCACACATAAACTTTTACCTCATCGTCATCCCGCACAAATTTGTACCTCTATTCTATTACCATTGTATCGCATCCAGAACAAGAATAAAAGGACTCATCAGACAAACACCAACATTCTACCCCCGCATACAAAACATTGATTTGGGGGATGTGTATCCTTCACGGATAAATTTATGGCCATCTATCAAAATCATTATGAAAGTACCATCCATTGTTTCATCGCTTTCGTCGTCGGTCCACGTCACAGTGAGCTGTCGTTTGTTGTCTTTGGAGTTCTGAAGAAATATAGCATGAGGAAATGGTGTTTCTATAGTTACCTACATAGTTTTTGTTTCGCGGGGGAATATCCTTTTCTTAAAACCGCTTCCCTTCGTCTTTGCCTTCGGCCTTCCAAGGATTATGAATGATTTGCAATTCGAATGGAAGGCATTTTGATTCGTTTATAATACAACAATCATTCGTTCACATGACGGGTGATGGTGTTTTAATGAATTGTTTTGTTTTATTTTAATTTCACGATTCATCGTTAAATAATTATGATAGCGAAGAAAGGTGTTTTGAAAAACATTGCTTTAAAGATTGTGATGGGGTGAAATTGGAAATTATTTTCTTGTCAGATCGAGAATGTCTCTTTTATAATAAGAATGAATCGAAGGCGTTGCTATGTGCACAAAAATGTTTGATTGTTTAATGAGATTGATTATGAAGATTATGAAAAACATTTAAAATAATTATGTATAAGAATGACAATATATATGTAAAAGACTGTTAGGATGATAAAGGGATATTTTAAATTTAAATTTAATTAAGTTTACTTAAAGAGGAAAGTTTTCATATATGTATCTGAAGACGCAGGAAAAATAAGATATATATTTCTAAAAGTGACAGGTAAGTGAAACTTACTTTTTTAATGTGATTATTTTTAATTTACTATGGTCGTTAAATCAATTTTTGAGAAATAACACAATTTTATGTTTAGATAATGAAAAATCTCAGCTAATTTTACTTTTGTATAAAAACTGCGGAGCAGAATGTTTACCTTGATCTCATCAAATTTACTTTTTGAAGTGTTAATGACGCTTTATTTAAATATATCTTTAATCATACCCCAAACAAATTCTTAAATTGAATCCATTTTCTTCCACAAATACATTAACGTTTTGAGTTTATAATTTTATGAATATAGTTTATTATTATTTATATATTTACAAAAGAGGTATTACAAACAATAACAATAATAATAATAATAATAATAATAATAATAATAATAATAATAATAATAATAATAATAATAATAATAATAATAATAATAATAATAATAATAATAATAATAATAATAATAATAATAATAATAATAATAATAATAATAATAATAATAATAATAATAATAATAATAATAATAATAATAATAATAATAATAATAATAATAATAATAATAATAATAATAATAATAATAATAATAATAATAATAATAATAATAATAATAATAATAATAATAATAATAATAATAATAATAATAATAATAATAATAATAATAATAATAATAATAATAATAATAATAATAATAATAATAATAATAATAATAATAATAATAATAATAATAATAATAATAATAATAATAATAATAATAATAATAATAATAATAATAATAATAATAATAATAATAATAATAATAATAATAATAATAATAATAATAATAATAATAATAATAATAATAATAATAATAATAATAATAATAATAATAATAATAATAATAATAATAATAATAATAATAATAATAATAATAATAATAATAATAATAATAATAATAATAATAATAATAATAATAATAATAATAATAATAATAATAATAATAATAATAATAATAATAATAATAATAATAATAATAATAATAATAATAATAATAATAATAATAATAATAATAATAATAATAATAATAATAATAATAATAATAATAATAATAATAATAATAATAATAATAATAATAATAATAATAATAATAATAATAATAATAATAATAATAATAATAATAATAATAATAATAATAATAATAATAATAATAATAATAATAATAATAATAATAATAATAATAATAATAATAATAATAATAATAATAATAATAATATTTCAAACTATATGTATTTATGATTTTAACACAAATCAGAGCTGATGTGAAAACAATAATCACATTCTCATTAATTTCACCTGCAATACAAAAAAGAATCTCTAATTGTATCATATTCACGCCATCTTTTTGAATGTTTGACTTATTGTTAATAGAATTTTAAGGACACTAGTTGCTTGAAGGTAAAAAGCCTTATTTTTTTTAAATTTAAATACAAAAGCTACTAATTAAAATGCCTACCAAAAATTTTTTTTTTAATATTTAAAATTTTGTTTTTATTTAAGACCACATATTAATATAACAAACACTAAATTAAGGGACGTTAAGAATTGTTTGTTATTTTTTAGCCGATTTAATAAATCTTAAAGAAATAATTGTTTTGTTTTTTTGTTTTTAAGACTTTTCTTATACCCCTTTATTATTTATTGACTGAACGAAAAACGTGTTGAATTGTATATATGTATACATACAATTTAGCTTAAAAGAATATTAGTCAAATGTATCTTGTAAAAATCCACCTAACTGTTACAATTTTATTTAATATTTTGGTAATAACATTTGAAGTAACAAGTTTGAATTAACAAATACAAAATTTATTTGCTTTTCTTACGATGAAAAGATTTGTTTTGTTATTTTATAGTAAATTATTTTCTAAATATCTACTTTGCACAACAACAAAAACAACCTTTGAACTCTCAGTAGATGTATGTATTAAGGGTTCAATATTTTGTACCAATAGTTTCTAGAATTCTGGCGTTACGCATTTTTTTAAATATGAAGTTATTGTAAAGCAAGTTGATCTACTTGGTTCGATTTGTCGAATTGAAAATGTTGACATATTTCGACGTTTCCAGGTCCCTTGAATTTAAATCAAAGGTTTTTTAAAGAGATGTCTGTTCGCTCGTGAGTATATCCTTACGTTCTGGGATACCTTTTTCCGTCGTCATCCATATCTCAAGAACCGTCGGAGATATGGAACTTCAAATAATTTTTAATAATAATATTAAAACATGCAGGAAAGACTTTCAAAAAAATTGAGTGGTTCGTTTTTTTTTTACTGTAGCTTAAAAAACCGAAAAACTGTTGTTGATTTCGAATTTCTCTTGAAGCAATAACGCTAGCGACTTCAATTAAAAACAATAAAATACAAAATTTGTATAGGATTTAACAAATATTTTCTTTTTTTCATCTTATATATTTTGCTAACCAAAAAATGATATAACCTCCAAAAAAATTTTATATATTGAAGAACAATGTTTTTCGTATCTTGTAAAATTTTTAGAAGAATAGAATTGACAGTTTTTTTTATAAAAAAAAATAATGTACAAAAAATTGGTAAAACACTGATTTTCGATCTGAAGAATAAATAAATGAAGGTATGACTTTAAAATTATTTCATTCTATTCAAAATATTGTTTTTAAAATAAAGTTAATTTCCTAGAAAAATATAATCGCATTATTTTTATAAGGAATGAAAAGCTTCAAAAAATGCTACTAAAAATTAATCAAAATTGGGTTTCCACTTAAATATTTTGGGAACAAAATCAAACTTATTCTATCATGTAAGAAATATTCTTTTTGAATTTTAATAATTTTATTTTGAAATCCACTTGATAAAAAAAAAACTAAAACCTTCAAAAAACTATTAAAAACTGATCAAAAATGGTTTTCAATTAAAGTCTTTAGAACAAAGAAAGATATTGTTTAAAACTTTTTTTTATTTAAATAAAAATGTTGTTATTATTACTTTGTAAAACTTTTAGAAATATCGATAAATGGACACGAATTGAAAATTTTAAGAATGTGATTTGATATTCATTTGTTTAGGATTATAATTTTTAATATGTAGTACAATATTAGTTACTTAAACTGGATATTGGATGATCTGAAAATACAACTTAATCGTTATAAGTAGGCTTAAGCTTTCATTTTAGTTTTTATAATCAATAATTATGTGTAATATAATAGTTTGTTTACTATCAAAGTTATACTTTGTGACTTTTTTCATTCTAAATTTATTAATGGTATATTTAACTTAAACTAATCGAAGACAATTTGATGTTGCCGAGAAGGAATCACAATTATTTATGACATATGTACATAACACATAATATATGTATCTAATCTTAAATTTTTTGAATTATTATCTCCTCTTATCAATTCCTTTTTTTTATTTGTTTGAGTTTTAGTTTCTTTTCCTCTATTTTATTATTATAAATTAACAAATAAGGTAAGCTTGAAAAAGATTTTGTACCTTTATCTGTATCACTACATTATTTATTATTTTAAATACCTATTTGTTTTATTAATTCGAAATATAAAATTGATAGCTTTTACGGTTTTAAATACGTATTTGCAAAATTGTTCACTTAGTTGTTTCTGATGTAGGTCTTATAAATTGAAAACAAAAAATGAGCTTGTTTTCAATTTGAGCCAATCCTTTAAATGTTAAGTCTCAAAAATAAATTAATATTAAAAAAAGGATGCAAATAATTTTGATTTACTCTTCAAAAATATCTCAACATTTTATTTTTAAATTCAGAATGCATACAGTACATTGAAAAACTTTATTCATAATTAATATGTTTAAATAAATAGCAAAGGGCCAAAGTTGAACATTTATATTTTCAACTAATGATTTTGTTTCTATTCACGCAAAGTTATAGTTTTTAACTTGCGATTTTCAAATTTAGGGTTAATCAACTTTGGATTATCATTTGAGTTGAAAGAAACAAACATTTAAAGCTTATGTTTTGGGTTTCCAAAACGCTGTAATATATACTCAAAAAAGTGAAATTTAACTTTCAAATAAAATAACTTATACTTACTTTCCCAAGTCGGAAGTTGGGTATGGAAAAATGAGTGGTTCCTAAATTCACTTTGAGTAGAACGTTCGATTGGCTGCATTGTGTAAAAAAATCACCGTAAGAAAACTTACATTTACGGATTTAACTAATTAATTTTTGTATTAAGATACTATTAATAATGAACTTCTTTTATAATCATTTTAATTTTGGAAAACATTTTATTTTATAGTTTTGTAGCATAAAAAGTTCAACATTTGTTTTAACTTTTTATAATATTTTGTTTTATCCAAAAAAATGGTTTATAGTCCTAAGTTTTATTTTATTTATATTAATATCTTAGTTTATTTTATTTATGTTTTTAGTAGTAAAACCTATGTAAATTTGTATGAATAGTTGTCCAAAACCCACGTTTTAAAAAATCTTTAAATACAGTACGTTCTCGATTATCACAACTAATTAAAACAAGGGTGGTTGCATTGACCGAAGTTGTTGCAATAACCGAGTAAATATTTTTTTAGGCTCAATTCCAGTATGCAAAGTGAAAATCAGAAAACCAACACTTATTTAATGCAACATGAATAATAAGAAACAAAAATAAAAGTGGATACATAAGTATACATAAATATGATTACATAATCATTATTTTTGGAAAAAAAATGGACTTTTTGGAAATTTAGATTTTTTTTAAATCACCATTTCTCGAAGTTTTGGAAGATTCAAAATTTGTTCATTAGGGGCTGAATTCTGTTTTGTTCGTACCTAAAAGACACAAAAAGCGTATAAAAAAGACATACCTGTGACCGGTTAAATTGTATTACCTCAGGCACAAATGTCGAATGGAACCATTGTTGAAAGAATGCTAATGTCATCCAAGCATTTTTATTTGCCTTTCATACAACGGGCATGTGGCCAAATTTTTTAAATGATCTTGGGATTACAGATTTACCGATGACGAATAACTTAACTTTTTGTAAACCGGATGCGTTGGTGTAGGCGAGAAACATGATTCTCTCTTTGCTTGTCTTTCGGCCAGGAGCAGTCGATTCCTTAAAAGCTACAAGGGTTTTGTTGGACATAAGTCGGTAGAATAACCCAGACTCATTGGCGTTATAAATGTGATTGGGAGTAAAATCCAGCTCTCTGACTTTTTCCTTAAATTTAATGAAGAATGGATCTACAAGCTTGTTTGCTTGATAGATTTTTAACAGGCGAATTCCGTCTTTTCTTAAAATTTGTCATCCAACCATTGCTCGCATTAAAAGATCCTGACCTCTCTCTAATTTTTCCATGCAATGAGCACGCCTTTGTTTTTAGGACTTCGCTGGAAATTGACAGATTTAGCTTTCTTTGATTTAGGTTCTGTTTTTTCGAAACACAAGCGACTCGCTGAGCAAAATTCATTAAAATTTATAAGAACATTTTGCATTGTATAGATACATAAATGTACATTCATATAACTTCATCGTACCCATTACTCAAAAGTAGCGGTAAAATAACTGCCGACACAAAGTGTAACGCAACAGACAAAAACAAAAATAGCAAAGAACCTGCGTAAATAAGGATATGCATATAAAAACAAAAGTTGCACTTATCGAGTCAATTGTTTTTGAAGAGTTGCGATTACCGCGTCAGTAATGATAAAAATTCAGCTGTTGCGAAAATCGGGGAGTTGCGTGAATCGAGAACGTACTGTATAGTTCAAACGCATATCCAGTCATAATGAATGATGAAATAAAATTACATTACGGTTAAAAAAAATTAAGGTCACAAACTTTATATAAAAGTAGATACATATTAACTGAAATTTACAACATCTAGGATTTTTAGAGAATAACTATGAAAGGTACAAAACATTAAGAACGATCATTTTAGCTGTGTCACACAAATTTACTTGAGTTCAAAAACTACAAGAACTTTTTAATTTCAAGGATGTGAAATTATTTTTATAGATTTTAATTCAGTAAATATATACATAGGTATACATGTATGCAAACAGAAATTACTTTTACTTATAAATTTTCAAGAGATAATAAATTATCACTTAGTAAATGTAAGTATTTGAAAATGAATCAAAATAAAAAAGGCGAAGGAAAAATTATAATTCTAAAACAAAACATACAAAATCTTGACAACATCTAAAAGATGAAATTGTTAAGAACTACTAACTGTTATTTACATTAGATAGATAAAGTTAGTATAATTGGTAGACAATGTGAAAAAATAACAAATTCTCTTCTTTTGTAACTTAAGCGATAAAATTATTATAAAATTAATTGAGATTTTAATAGTTTAAGCAGATGTAGATACCTAGGAAGGTAAGTAAAAAAATTCAATCGATTTGTTTGCGTATAAATAGATTTGTTTTTAATTATTGGAAGAAAAAAAGAATTACAATAAAGGTAAGTACCTATCCACTATTGCTAAAATGTAAACAAATTAATTGCAATCTCAATTTCACAATTGCACGTATACCTTCCTTTAGGTTAGGTAAGTAAGGCAATATATCAAATACCTACCTAACTACATACATCACAACACTTAAATAAATGAGCAAGTAGAACCTTAACCTAAGCTCATTATCAACCTTAAGTTGATTATGATCGATAGCTCATAAACAAATTATGAGCTCCTTCACTATATATCCTTTTCCAATAAATTATCTGAGTCTCAGTTGTTGTTGTGCCTATAAACATATACATACCTATTGCCACCACTGTTGCCGCATCCGCATCCACTTGGTAATGATCCTCAAAGTGAATTCAGCGGCTGATGAAGACATCTCTTCTTAAGCATCGACAACAACATCATCCACAAAGCATTTGCAAGAGACACAGGAGGTATATTGCATCCACCCATAACCACCTGCAATATTATGTGGTCGTGTTGCAGCCTTGCATCAGGACCATCAGCATACAAGAGGGAAAGAGAGACACAGAGAGACAATATTGTTCCTACCTAGTAGCAGTTTGAATATCTCTAATCAACAGGCGCGAGTGCCTACCTCTAGGTACCTAAAGGTAGGTACCGAACCGATACCTATACCTGCGGCAGCGGTTGATCGGAATTATTTCAATTTCGAATTCAAACACTGAAAAACAGGTAGAGCGCCGCACCGCGGCCACCAGCTTTGAGCTCACCTACCTAATCCCAGATAGAAAATTTATGTAAAACAAAATTCCAAAAAGAATAAACATAACAAAAGAAAAATTTTCCAATTCATTTACTTGTCCAGCAAAGAAAATGGAAGTAATGTCGAATGCCACCCTTAACACACAGTGACTCACCAATACAACTACTCTCCACAAGCAGACGCACCCACACTACGAGATGCCAAAGGTGAGAACACGCAGGTCGGTTCGAAGTCGAAGGTACGTCGAAGTCGAAGTAAATACCACCGCCATGCATTCCATCGCAGTTCGAAAAAATTTCGATTGTGTTTGTGCAGAACGAAGTTCGAAAACAAAACCGTAACTTCACTGTCAGCCATAGCAACAGCTAGCTATGCTCGCACATATAACCGTCCCCCTCACCAAACAGTTGAATGAATGTCGGCTGCCATTATGAAATGGGCACTTGCTTCGGTTGGCCACACCCCTGATTTTCGAAATACTTGACTGATTTCAACATGGCTGTGCTTGTGAGGGCTTGTGCGTTGCGTTGCTCTCGCTTGTGCAGGAAGTGGTTGGGACTTGGATGTGCGTCCGTCGTCGTCGCGTCCGATGTCGATGTCGTTGTCGGTTGAGATGAGAACTAGCGGTTGTATGGAAAATGAAATGATGTGATGGTCGTTCGTTGTTTTCGTATGAAAAATCCAGCAGGAATTATTATTAAATGGTGGAGAGATTGAAGGGCCATAATGATTGCCGTTGGAATGGCACACAGCTCAGGCGGAAATTTCGGACGGATTTGAAATTGAATTTTAAGACTATTTTTGTTCATTTCCGGGAGAGTTCTGTTTTATTTTGTATTCTTATTGTATTTTGTTTTTGTATGAATTCGGTCTTTGCAAAAATTTGATAAATTTCGCGGTGGAGGATTTTGTTCTTTACGGCAAGGAAATGACTTTTGAATGAACAATGAGAATCCTTATATTCCACAATAATAATAAAATGACTGTGAACTAAATCATTAAATGTGTGTACATTATTTATATTTGTTTTTTCGAATAGGTATATGTATGTAAGGTAGATACGGTTTTTGTTTCTTTTAAAGAAAGGCAGTTATTTTTTGAAAAATATTATTCTGTTTGAAAAAATTATTCGACAAATATAATATTACCTAACAAGGTTAATATTGACGTGTAAAGGAAGATTTTGTAAATAACCAAACATCTGCTCTTCTACATGTATCTGTCATAATATCTAAAAGTAAAAAGTTAAAAGGCTAAAGGTTCGAATATTTAAGGGATATTTAGCTAAAGTCTATGCCTGGATACCTACAAGCTTAGGGATTGAAGCGAGTATTCGAAAAACATAAATATTCCGTCGTGTTTTACTTCCGACGGAATCGGATGAAGTAGACTGTATTATAAAATTGAAAGCATTAGCGATTGAGGCATAGAAATGTTACAGTTTTTATTGGTTTAGAGAATAAGTTCAATCTTTTTATAAGATGTTAAGTACAAAATGTAAGAACTAAGCGCTTTCAAAATTCAATAAGAATTTTAGGAACATAATGCTTCAAACTATATTTCTTCATGTGAAAAGTTCTGAAGCAAGAATGATTTTAAAAGCTGGGTATAGGTAATTATTTAATTTTAATTTTTTCTTGCATGAAACGAGAACTAGGCAATTCAAATATATAGCGGTACATAAATAAATACTAAATTAATTGACAACTGAAAATGTTTAAATTTTACTCAGGGTTATATAAAACTCCTTTTTGAAAATAGATATCTACATTACTTTTAAATATATGTATTCTCGTCAAATAACGAGACTTTAAATTAAAATTTGTACAATACATAAAAATATAGTGTAATAATAAAGCTTGAATATCTTATTTTGAATAAATACGGCAAAACATAACTTTTCGACTTTAGTTTTTATTCGAACCATCAACATTTTCTGGACTTGTGAGTTTTACCTTTGGACTGATGGTATAACAATGTAAAACGATTTTATTTATTTGTATGCCAAGTCAATTTTGTTAACGAATGAACTTGAATTCTTACAGGTAGGTACTTAGTGGGATAAGATACGTATTGTTGTTCATACATTATTGCAAAGAAACTTCGTTTTTGTACAAACTCAATACTGCTGAGATCTTATATTTTTCAAGAACTGATAACAATATGATATTGTTGGTAAGAATATGATTGTATTTTATCAGTTTTTACTAAAAACTATCACCGTTTCAAATATTTTAAAAGTTTCCATTTTAAAATTCAGTTGGTTGAATTTTAGAAATAGTGTTAAACTTTTTAAAAATTAAAATTTATGGAAACAAAATGTATATGAATTTTATTTAGAACTGGAACCTTTGAAAATAATGCACTCTAAAGGTTTTTGATAGTGAGTTAAGCTTTTTGAAATTGTAAATTTATAATTTTGTTGTTATAAATAAATTATTTTAGATTTAGACATGTACAATTTAACATACAATAAAAGAATTTTACAAGAAACTACTAATATTTTTAAGGAAAAACGTATTTAAATTAATAAAATGTACACAAATTAAATGGCTAACATAAAACTAATATAACTTTGGTACAACTTCATTGCAGATAAACATTATAGAGACAGACTAATTAAAAAGCAACTGAAATTTTTCAATTTCTTAATTCAATGTGAATGTAATTTAATACTGATAGAGACAAAATACGGTATTAAGAGTGCGCCAAATATTTACAAGTTTGTGGTATTATTCAAAGTTAATTTTTTTTTTCGATATTGTCATGAATTAATTTTTTTTATAAAATAAACAATACATTTTTTCAATAGCAACCTCTTAAAAGGACCTTGGTGTAATTGTTGAACACAAACTTAATTTCTTAAAAGATATAGTAGGAAAAGGTAACTCAATGTTGGGATTTATTTTACGCAATTCAAGAGTTCTGTGATCCATGCCTATACTCACTTTGAAATTTCTGTTTTACGCATTCTAAAGTATTGTAATGCTATTTGGTAGCCTTCGTATGAATTTTATTCTTTTAGAATTGAAAAAATTTAAAAAAGATTTACTATAGTATTAGTGTAGATATGCCTAACCATGGAACAAGATGTAAATTATTTGAAATCCTGCCTTTCACCTTTCGAGAAAAATTCTCTGACGTTATGTTCATTTGTGACGTATTGGCTAATATTTAATACTTATTATTATTTTAGCCTTAATTAACTTCAATGTTCCTTCAATGCAGACAACGAACCATTGTCTAGATGGAGTAGCTAATAACGTTTGCGATATGATCGTTTTAAATCTAAATACATTTTTATATAAAATAATTTGCTTCTAATTTTAAGTAGCCTTTATGGTGGCAATGATTAATATAATGTACTTAATGTTCTATTTATAATTTTATTGTTTGTATTATATTATTATCAAAAAAAAATTTAAGATTTTTAACTTTGTTTTATAAAATAAACAGAGCTGTATTGCAATGCGTCAAATCCTGCATGAACCAGAGGTTTTAAAAATCTTTTTAAATTGTTAAAAAAAGTAGGTTACGCCTAAAACGTTGTTTCCAGTTTCATTTTCGAACACAATTAGTATAATGACGCCTTTACTCCACAATCTTCCCTGTAATGCCAATCTCCATTGGCTTCTCGACAATAACGGATCATCCAAGATGAAGATGCACTTCGTCAAAAAGATTAGTTCAGCCCCTAAAATCGTTGTCCAATTCCAGTTGCTCTTAGGCCCTTACTGTGCAGCTAAAACAAAGTAGATGGTCAAGGTTTAAATAATATTTTTTTTTTTTTGGATTTTGGATTGATATTAAAATGTCGTTAATTAAGTTTTTTTTTCATTTTTTCGCAAAATTTTCATATGAGTACATTTAATTTGTGATTGACTTGCTTTAAAATCTAACATTTGCTACAACTTAGTGTTTAAAAAACGTTTTTTCCATTTTTTGTTTATGTTGTACGCGCACCCTTATAATGATTAGGAAAGGATGATAGGATTAGATGCACATTGGTTTTGAATGTCTGCACATTGTAATAAGTGGGAAATATTGAGTCAGGTAAAGCATTCCACATTCGCGTAGTGCGGCTAAAGAAAGAATCTCTGTATTTAACAGTACGTCCGAAATAGGGCTCAAGGGTTAACTGATGGGCATTCCTAGCAGTACGGGTATTACGGTTGAATTGTTTAAGGAAAGGAATGCAACTGGCTATTTCACTAGAGCATTGTTTTTTTTTTTAAATAACGATAAAACAATGACATGTATGAGACCCTGCGGCGGTGTTCAAGAGAAGCAAATGTCTCGGTGAAAGAACGATCTCCTATCATTTTGTAATTCCGGAAACTTACATTTTTGATCCTAATAACCTCTTTACAGCTTGAATCAAACCATGAGCTTTCTTTGGGTTTGATAGATTTTACCCAATTCGGGATAAAATTTCTCATTCCACAATAGAATTAAGTTGGTAATCATATCTCCACTGGAATCCACGTCACTATCGAGGAAGCATAGTGACCAGTTAAAGTTCCTGAAGAATTCATTAAGACCGTCCCAGTTGGCTTTCTCATATTGCCAAACGGTTCTCATAGGGATTTTAACTTTAAATGGGGTTTTTTATTTTCAATAATGATATAAATGCATAAGTATACTAACATTCTACTTATATCTGTTTTCCTTGTGCAAAATATAGTTTAAAACGCCACGACGGATGTTTTTTTTTTTTTTAATTCATAAACCATAGTCAATAATTTTTCTTGTTACCACAGACATATTTCCACTGCATCGTTAAGCTTCTATAAAACTATTAATATTTGCAATACTTTAAGTTAAGATATGTATGATCGCTTATCATATAAATTACTTATTGAACATCAACAAAATTTAATTTAATAATTTCTTTTAATTTTTCTAAACCTACCCGGGAGTCGGTTGAATCATACAGTGAAAACCTCAAGGCTCATGGCTTGGGTTGAGCATGGAAAATTTTACAATAACTTCGGCCTGTTTTTTGATAATAATAATATCTCTCAAGTTATTCTTATTTTATTTTTATTTTTAATAAGTAGTTTACAAATGAAAACTCATAACGCCATATTTCCTTTTTCGTTAAAATCTTCAAAATTTCTATAAAAAAAAACTCATTGTATTTAGCCTTTGTTGCGTTCTTTTGTTTCGGTTGGGCACTTTTTCCACTTTAAAGCAATATTCACATGAGCACGACCAACGACCAACGAATGAACGAATATTCGTCGATTTTGACATTTCTTTCACATGAGAGTTTTTAATTCGTCGCGAATGAAGTTTGACATTCACCACCGAAACCAAAACAAGAACGATTTTTTTTTTTAGGTTAAGTACGCGCGATTTTTTTTTTATTCGTTGCGAGTGTGGATAATGTGGAACGCGAATAAAGTTTGACAGTTCGTATCAACTATAATTTTTTTCGCGACGAATAAATTTGTTTTCTTAAATTTATTAAATATCTAGGAAGATATGGCCCACCTATAATAAAACCCGTACAAACGATCTTCTACGCAGGCCAAGGCAAGACATAGCCAGGATTGTTGCGGTTTGTACCGGACACTGGCCCATTGGAGTCCATGCAGAGAAGTTGGGTATCTCTTACAACACTTTTTGCCGTAGTTGCTGCGACCAAAGAGAAAGTGAAACGATAATCCATTTCCTCTGCAAATGTCCTGCCTTGGCAAGCACTAGAATGAAATGCTTTGGGAAAGCATTCTTTCACGAACTGAATGAGCTATCTGAGACAAAGATTAGAGACCTAATCTCTTTTCTCAATGCGACAAAATGGCTCTAACTTAATCGCTATAAATCTTCTCCTTTATTTCACAGGTCAAACGAGTTTTGGTATCAAAACGGCGCACTACAGCGCTAATTGGATCTCAGGCTAGGTCTGCCCTGAGATCGCCATTTCTACCTACCTACCTACCTATATTGCTATCGTTTTGTCAAGAATTTGTGTGGAAATATGTCTTTAAACGTATATAAACTCACATTTTGTAATTCATTCGTCGTTCGTTGGTCGCGGTCATGTGAATGATGCTTAAGGGTTACTTTAAATGCCAACTGTGGTATTAAAACTATGTTTATTTGGAAAGAAATCTAGACCCATTGAAAGACATAACTTAAATCATATATTGTAAAGACAAGGTTTGATTTACATACGACTTTAATTCTGCAGAAGAAAGAAAACGATTAATAATATAAATCACAATTTTTTTTAATAAAATAAGGAAATAAAATCTATCATAATTGTTAATATTTTGTAAATTACTTTGATTTTATTTCATTATTTGCATATAGGTTGTTTGTTTTAGCGCCATAAGAATGTCATACTGTGTTGAAGTTGACATTTCTGTTCAGTAAGGTTTGGCAATTTGTCACAAATCGTTACACTTTACAACAACGCTTCCAAATTTTGGAAATATACTTTGAAACAAATATATCTGTTCGCATACTTCGTCAGTAAATAAAATTGCGATGAGAATCGTCAAACCGTTGACAAATCACGATTTCATCCATACAAAATGACTGTTTTGTGCGATTAACACTCTCGAAATAAGGATGCAACTGACGATGCAATTAATTTTTTGTATAGTTTTTTAATGTCTAAAATTTAATGGCAAACCAATTTGGTGATAACTTTATCTCCAGAGGTGGTTCAGTTAACTGACGCCCTAGTTGATGCGACTTAATGCCTCTTGAAAACTTTTCTATTTGGACTTTGTTAAGTCATTGGCTTATACCCACTAACCTGCATTGAAAGACACCATTCAAGCCAGTATTAGTTTTAATACTTCAAGAAACCAAGCTCTTAAAAAAACAACGATACAAACATTCTTGAGACAATAACTAACACAAAAATTATTATCCTATAACAGTCTAATAGCGAATTTTTGTGAAGTCAACTCCGTTCCCAGATATTGATCTCCTGATCGTAAAATGACGGATCCAAGACAAATTCATGACGGCCATACCTCTGCAAGACAGTTTCAAAAACAACAAAAAAATTGTCAATGAGTTTGAAAATGTTATCAAAGCTTAGACTTATCATAGAAAAATGAAAACAAAAATAAGTTTTTAGATTAATTTGTTATGGTTTCTGAAGTAAAATAACATCATTAATTTTTTTCCAAATAAGCATTTCGAGCTACTCCCAAAAACAAATTGTTTTAATGTTTTTATAATTAAACTGTAGACAAGTTAATTATGTTTTATTCAATTCCAATTTTCCACAAAGTTTATTTTTTTTTTCGTTTTTGACCCGTTGTTACATCACTTATAGAAAGAGATCAGGAACTGCAACCCATTTTTTGATAAAACCAAGTTGCTAATCATTTATATATGTATGTAGGTAAGCTCATATTAAATGAAGAGTTTTTACTTTTTTTAGATCAAGTCAAAAATGTATAATGGAGAAGATCTTCATTATAATGCTGACTATATATTTATATTAAATGGAATGATGAGAACACATATAAAAAACTCTTTATTGCATTCAGTTAATTTCTTACTCGGTAGTTCCAAAAGGGAGACACTTAGGTCCTCTTTTGTTTCTCCTATGCATTAGTGCATTAGTTTTTATTTTAAAGAAATTTTACTGTTACGGTTTAAAAATTATAATTCTGGAATTCGACATCAGTCAAACAAAGTTGTTAAACTAATTTTTTTTTCAGTTCAAAGTCCGACATTTACGAAAATAGATCGCTTTACTATCGCACAACGGATAAAAATTGTTAAAACCTACTACAAAAATGGTGATTCTGCCTGCCACAGCCACATATCGTGCTTTAAGAGGAGATTATGGTTAGTTAACATGATCATTGATCATGCAACTAAGCAAGCAATTGGCAAAATTGTGAAAAAATTTGAAGGGACTGGATTGGTAACAGATATTGTAAGGCCTGTGTGTGTGCATCGTCGTTTTGTTCGTACCACTGAAAATGTCGCTGCTGCAAATGAAAGTGTTTCCGAAGACCCGAATGTGTCGATTTCTCGTCGTTCTCAGGAATTAGAACTGTCTTACGGTACATTAGGACGTATTTTGCATTTGGATTAACACCTACATCCATATAAAGCCCAGACCACACAAAAACTGAAGCCAGCTGACCATTCACAACGTCGCGGTCGTAGATACGTGGAATGGGTGAACAACAGACGGTGGACGGCGATTTTTCAAATAAAATTTTCTTCAGCGACGAAGCACATTTCTCACTCGGTGGGTATGTTAATGAACAAAATTGTTGTATTTTGAGTTCTGAGAACCCTCAAGTAATTGAAGAGAGGCCATTACAACCACAAAAATCACTGTTTGGTACGCTCTTTGGTCCGGAGGTGTGATTGGACCTTACTTCTTCGAAAATGACGATTTAACGACTGTCACCGTCAATTGGGAGCGTTATGGTCATATGATAACCGACTTTTTTTTTGCCTGCTATTGAAGAATAGGATTTGGAGAATATGTGGTTTCAACAAGACGGTGCCACATGCCACACAACTTGAGCGAATATGGCTTTATTGCAAGAGACATTTCTTGGCCGCTTAATTTCTCTTCGTGGCGATATCCAATCGTCACCAAGATCATGCGATTTGACACCGCTGAACTTTTTTTTGTGGAGCTACGCAAAAGACTGTGTTTATGCAGATATACCTTTAACTTTTGAGAACTTAAAAAAAACATTCGTCAAGTTATGGCTAAGATACCACCCAATACGTGTTAAAAAGTGGTCGAAAATCACCTAAAAATATCGATGCTTGCAACAATTCGCGTGGTGGTCATTTAAATTGTGTAGTTTTTCAATCATAATGTCAACGTTCAAACTTTATAATAAAAAAGAAATATCATGAACAAAATATATTATATGTGTTTTATTTACGTTTACTTTTGAAACCGCAAAATGGATAACCCTGTATATATGTATAGTAGAATGATGAAAACACATATAATCAACTTTTTATTTTATTTAATTAATTTCTTAATCGAGAGTTCCAAAAGGGAGACACTTAGGTCCCCTTTTGTTTCTTCTTTCTATTAGATTTATTTTAAAGAAATTTTGCTATTTTAATTTTATTAATTTGTTAAATTTACTAAACTCTTTTCTAACTACACTTTTCTCAACGATGTGATATAATTTCCAAGTGCCTCCCCTTTCAAAAGTCAATGACATTCAAATTGATCTTGTACCTTTATAAGTTTCCAAACTCTATCGACCCAAATTTTCAAATTGAAAATGGCCTTGAAATAGTGATTTCATTAACACACTTTTTATAACTAAGTATAATTGAATCTCATATTTCCTCATAAAAATAAAAATATGTTATGATCGGTGTACAATACCTACTTTTTTATACTCACATTGATTTACGAAACACAACTTTTTAAATTACTTTCAATTGCGTTCCATAATAGCATCACTTGTTCATATTTCAAACTACACTCAAAGCTTAACAGTAACAAAAAAAAATGTCCAGCCTTATGTCGTCAAGAGTGATTCTTATCGCGAATCATTTGTCCGAAAAGACACACAAAATAAGAGTCACGTAAGGTACCTACGACGCTACGTTCATCTGATGTACCACACGGAAGATAGAAATGTCGTTTTCATCGTCATCATCTTCTCTATCATTCTGATTATGGAGCGGTGATGATGCAGGTCGTGCGTCGGTCGTAGTCAACTCCCATTATCATCGTCAGAAACTGTTTCAATTTCAAAACTAAGCTAAGTAAATCAGTCGAAATTTGATGTCATTTATTAGAAACGCTCCCCAAAATGTATTTACACATAGAACGCTGCTATACGGGTAAAGTGTATAGATGTTAATCATTCTTACAATTAAGTTGGACTATAGGAAAAGTGTAAATTGTCACAGGTCAGGACTCAGTGAGGATTTTATGAATGAACATGCAGATAGATAGGTGTTATTATGATGGTAAGACAGTGGTGTGCAAAATATTCTTAAAAATTTTAATAATTGTTTTATAAATCAAACATAAAAATGTTTTTAATTTTGTTTGACTTAGGGGATGATATTTCTTAATTGTGTTATTAATTGTGTTATTATGCAAAGAGGAACTTAGAAAATAATGAAATTAACTTTTCATTTTTGGAACTTATATTAGTTTTATTTACGAAAAACTGCGATTCCTTCATGTTTTTTTGCGCCAACTTTAAGTTCAAATATCTCAAAATCAAAACTTTTTTTAAGGCTGTACAATTTTCATAAACAGTTACATTTGAAGCGATTGGATAAAGAAGGGGGTAAATGACATTTGCAACAATTCGAGATAATAAGGACTTAAAGTTTTTTGTTGAGAACTTTTTTCTTATTCCAATCTAAATAAAATTGAATAAACTAATAAAACAAGACAAATAATAGCTTTTTAACAATGTTACTTTTATTTCATTGCCATAGCTGGATATATTTGAAAAAAAAACAAAATTTTTCAGAAAAAGAGCAGTTAACTCTCTCTTGCACAAAAAGCTTACAAGTATTTTAAAATTTTAAGAATACAAAGATGTTAAGTAACTAAATTCATTTTTTTTTCTTTTTATTTTGAAAAGTTCGTATGGTTCCGATAAAGCTTTTTCATAAAACCAATGATGTGCCCTTGGTATAAACATCATTTGTTCCTTTAAATTTTGTATTTTCTCAACAAAAAGCTGCTTTATCTTTTTTTCTCGGACGAAAAAGGCTTGGTTTTTGTCTGCATCTATTCTGTTTTTTGCTATAACAGCTTGATTAAATAAAGTATCTTCCTCGTAGCATTCCCTATAAAAATAGGATCCATATTTGTTTATGCGAAGCCATTTAACGCTATCACGGAAATTGATTTTTTCATTTAATCTATTTTTTGTAACATTTTTTAAAGTTTAATTTTACTGGAAGATTTTCTAATGATCAAAAGTGGTTTTCCATGTGAATTATAACGGTGGTTTTTTTTTGTCGGTATTGCTCAGCAGTATAAATGGTTTCGTTTTTTCGTAACTCTTTTTCGATTCTTCCACAATCCTTGTCGCTGTCAAAATTAGTATGGCCAACTCCAGGAAATTTGTCAAAATAAGGACTTGGTATAGGCACAATAAAAGGAATTTTTGTTTTGTCCAGAGCAAGAATCGGTCCATACAATCAGATGTTTCCTCTTTTTGGCAATTTCACATTCTTGAAAGAATGTATAGAGTGTACTCATTACCTCGGTGCTTCCTCTGTCTGCAACATCTTCGGTCCAGGTTAACATATACGACATCTCCACATCGGAAGTAATGACATGCATTCCTAGATTATCATTATAAGACCACATCTGCCTTAAGTAAAATGAATTAGACGTGGTTAATTTTGATAAAGGCATGGTTTGCTGGAGGTCAAAAGTAATATATATAAGACGTTGGGATCGAACCAAGATTTTTCGCGGTCAATTTTTTGACTTTGGAATCCGGACTTATAGCTGTTTTGGGGTATAGCTGAGTTTTTACCACAGTCATATATGCTACAAGTGTCACTTCTTTCGTGTTAAATATTTTTCGGAAAAATGTTGACTAAAGAAATATTCGACATTTTTCTTTTGTTAGGTGCATTTTCAATGTAAAGGCCATAATAATTTAGATATATTTGGCAAAGTCGAGAGATAAAGTTTATTTGGTTTTTTATTCCTTCAGTAGTGCGATTTTTTGGCTGAAAATTCGTTAATGTGCTCCAAAATATAGTCGATTACATGATCGGATATTTTATTTGGTCCGTTGAAATATTAAGTTGCTTTTAAATTCCTAAAACTCGTCATCAATTCCATATTATTTTTGTTGACACAAATGAAATGTTTTTTTTTTTCTAAATTGATTTTCTATTAAGTACAAAAATATTTAAGATTTTAAAAAATTAAAGAAAAACCTACTTTTTGAGTAAATTTGCTTCGGTTGCTCTAGAACTGAGATTGAAACACGAATTTCAAGAATATAAACGTCACAAAAACAGCAAAAGTGGCACTTATGTTAAACTAATGGTTAATTGAAAATAATAAATGATTCGTATCTATTAATTTAATTTAATTAAAGCCTTGAATCTCTCTATATCGTTCACTGAAGTGAACAGAGATCCTGCAACGTTTAATTTGTAAGTTCCACACTTAAGTTTCTTCCCAACTTATTTCTTTACCTTAATTTATTTTTATTTAATTTAAAATTACGAGTACCTATGTACTTAAATGCACCTATTTCCTTACATTTAAGAACCAAACATTTTTCTCTCTATAGCTTTTAAGTTTTTTGACTCTTTTAAGACTCTTTATTTTCAAAAGGTTCACGCAAAACAGTATTTTTTTTTAGAATTTGTCTTTTAGTATCACCTCCAATCTACGAGTAAGCAGACTGATAATGATAGTTATAAAATAATAGACTCTCGAAAATTGAGCCCGAAGAAAATTCTTCATATCAGATTATGTTTTATATTCCTAATTTGAACGTTGACATAATGTGTGAAACACTACATCATTTAAATGACCACCACTCGAGTTGTTGCAAGCTCGATTCTTTTGAGGTAATTTTCGACCTCTTTTTGACACATATTGGGCGGTATCTGCCCTCACTTGACGAATGTTTGTTTTTAAACTCGAGAGTTAAAGGTTTTTCTGCATAAATGGACGGTCTTTCGCGTAGCCCCACAAAAAAGTCCAGCGGTGTCAAATCGCATGATCTTGGGGGCCATTCGATATCGCCATGACGAGAAATTACGTGGCCAGGATATTTGTTGTTTGCAATCAAGCAATATTCGCTCAAGTTGTGTGGCATGTCGCACCGACTTGTTGAAACCACATATTCTCCAAGTCGTATTCTTCAATGACAGGCAAAAACAAATCGGACCATAACGCTCCAAATTGACGGTGACAGTCATTCCGAAGAAGTTAGGTCCAATCACACCTCCGCGCCGAGCCAAAGAGCGCACCAAACAGTGACTTTTTGTGAATGTAATGGCCTCTCTTCAATTACTTGAGGACTCTCAGAAGCCAAAAATACGATAATTTTTTTATAGACATACCCACCGAGTGAGAAATGAGCTTCGTCGGTAAGGACAGTCCGAATTCCTGAGAACGGAGAATCGTCATATTCGGGTCTTCGGCAACACTTTCACTTACAGCAGCGATATTTTAAGTGGTACCAGCGAAACGATGATGCACTGACCTTACGATATCTGTAACCAATCATGTCTCTTCAAATTTCTTCCCAATTTTGCCAATTTTTCTTTTATTTCATTTAATTTATTCGTGAATACTTAATAACTGTAAGATACAATATCTTATAAAATAGATACAAGCTAATAATACAAATTGGTAGAGCAAACTAATAATTCAGTATCTAATATTATAATACACGATTGAAACTAAGTAATACGAAAAAAGAAAAAAGAACAAGTTAGAGTATCAGAAATATACATTTGTAAAAAAAAAAAAAAAAAAAAAATCGAGTATTTAAATGCTATGTGAAAAATTATCTTTAAGAGCCTTTTTAATTCTTGTTGCGTTTTGGATTACCGTAATGGCGCGAGGAAGAGAGTTCCAGAGTCGGACTGATTGCTTGCATAGTTGGACGATTATTTAAACCATAATCTCCTCTTAAGGCACGATATGTGGCTGTAGCAGGTTTTAACAATTTATATGCGTTGTGCGATAGTTAATCTTAGATTTAAGACTTTCAACTGACAAATTGGTTTAACAACTTAGTGTGACAGATGTCGAATTTCGGCCCTATACTTTTAAAACCTCAAAATGAATAACCCGTTATTAGCCCCAATAAAATCATAAATTGGTTGTATTGGATGAATTTTTCGTACAGCACTGTAAATGGGAATCTATAATATTTACAAAAACGCTCCTTCAGGATGTTCTGTCATGGTGGTCAGAAGACAAAATCTAGTGCAAGGTCCTTTAAGCGCCTTAGATTTAGAATATGTTGGATTCTAAGAACGGGTACCTCTTTTCGGTTAGTGCACCTTGAAGATGCTTTTTGCACAACTTCATCATTATAGAGACACCTTTAGATTGAGTATTAGCTATGTATATGTTACGTACCTTTGTTTGTACACCGAAAAAAAAACCTTGGTGAAATCAACTAAAAAGCTTGGTTGTTTTTGCGTCAACGAATGGGCATTGTTGTTTCAACTAATGGAGCGTGATCAATTTTTGATAAAAATTTCTTTCAAAACTGATCACAAACGTTGTTGATTTCATTGTTGGCCAACCAATAAAACATTGTTGGCCAACCAAGGTTCGTTGTTTATGTATTATATACTTCTTATATACTTTGAAAATTATAAAAAACTGATCACAAACGTGATTTATTCACCAAGGTTTTACAACGAAATCAACCATGCTTTTACCACAAACGTGATTTATCAACCAAGGTCTTACAACGAAATCAACCAAGCATTTACCACAAACGTGATTTATTGACCAAGCTTCTACCACAAACGTGATTTATCAACCAAGGTTTTACAACGAAATCAACCAAGCATTTATCACAAACGTGATTTATTGACCATGCTTTTACCACAAACGTGATTTATCAACCAAGGTCTTACAACGAAATCAACCAAGCATTTACCACAAACGTGATTTATTGACCAAGCTTTTACCACAAACGTGATTTATCAACCAAGGTTTTACAACGAAATCAACCAAGCATTTACCACAAACGTGATTTATTGACCAAGCTTTTACCACAAACGTGATTTATCAACCAAGGTCTTACAACGAAATCAACCAAGCATTTACCACAAACGTGATTTATTGACCAAGCTTTTACCACAAACGTGATTTATCAACCAAGGTTTTACAACGAAATCAACCAAGCATTTACCACAAATGTGATTTATTGACCAAGCATTTACCACAAACGTGATTTATCAACCAAGGTTTTACAACGAAATCAACCAAGCATTTACCACAAACGTGATTTATTGACCAAGCTTTTACCACAAACGTGATTTATCAACCAAGGTCTTACAACGAAATCAACCAAGCATTTACCACAAACGTGATTTATTGACCAAGCTTTTACCACAAACGTGATTTATCAACCAAGGTTTTACAACGAAATCAACCAAGCATTTACCACAAACGTGATTTATTGACCAAGCTTTTACCACAAACGTGATTTATCAACCAAGGTCTTTCAACGAAATCAACCAAGCATTTACCACAAACGTGATTTATTGACCAAGCTTTTACCACAAACGTGATTTATCAACCAAGGTTTTACAACGAAATCAACCAAGCATTTACCACAAATGTGATTTATTGACCAAGCATTTACCACAAACGTGATTTATCAACCAAGGTTTTACAACGAAATCAACCAAGCATTTACCACAAACGTGATTTATTGACCAAGCTTTTACCACAAACGTGATTTATCAACCAAGGTCTTACAACGAAATCAACCAAGCATTTACCACAAACGTGATTTATTGACCAAGCTTTTACCACAAACGTGATTTATCAACCAAGGTTTTACAACGAAATCAACCAAGCATTTACCACAAATGTGATTTATTGACCAAGCATTTACCACAAACGTGATTTATCAACCAAGGTTTTACAACGAAATCAACCAAGCATTTACCACAAACGTGATTTATTGACCAAGCTTTTACCACAAACGTGATTTATCAACCAAGGTTTTACAACGAAATCAACCAAGCATTTACCACAAACGTGATTTATTGACCAAGCTTTTACCACAAACGTGATTTATCAACCAAGGTTTTACAACGAAATCAACCAAGCATTTACCACAAACGTGATTTATTGACCAATCTTTTACCACAAACGTGATTTGTCAACCAAGGTTTTACAACGAAATCAACCAAGCATTTACCACAAACGTGATTTATCAACCAAGGTTTTACAACGAAATCAACCAAGCATTTACCACAAATGTGATTTATTGACCAAGCTTTTACCACAAACGTGATTTATCAACCAAGGTTTTACAACGAAATCAACCAAGCATTTACCACAAACGTGATTTATTGACCAAGCTTTTACCACAAACGTGATTTATCAACCAAGGTCTTACAACGAAATCAACCAAGCATTTACCACAAACGTGATTTATTGACCAAGCTTTTACCACAAACGTGATTTATCAACCAAGGTTTTACAACGAAATCAACCAAGCATTTACCACAAATGTGATTTATTGACCAAGCATTTACCACAAACGTGATTTATCAACCAAGGTTTTACAACGAAATCAACCAAGCATTTACCACAAACGTGATTTATCAACCAAGGTTTTACAACGAAATCAACCAAGCATTTACCACGAACATGATTTATTGACCATGCTTTTACCACGAACGTAGTCATTTTACTACGAACGTGGTCAATAAATCACGTTCGTGGTTAATTTATCACGAACGTAGTCAAATGATCTTCAAACCTGTAAATTCCAAAAAGATAAATAAATAGATAATTTCATTTCTGTTCACATTTTTATTTAAATAATAAAATAAATATTGATAATATAATAAAATATAAATGTATATACATGTTTTATGAATTTGTAAATTTGTAATTTTTTATTTCATTTAATTTTAACAATAATAACATAAATATTTTTGTTAGAAGTATTTTTAAGAACATATATTAATCAAATTAATAATAATCAATCTTTAATTCTTATTTTTTTCGCAAATCAGATTATGTATGGAACATTTTCGTTCGTTAGTAAAAGACATTTTTTTGATCAAAGGTTTATGGATAAAGAAAGATAGCTTCGAGTTATGCTTTTATAGTAGTTTTGATTCAAACCCAAAGATGAAAAGCAACAAATAAGAAAACGGGAGGGGGCACAGAGCACTCAGAGGCTCAGAGAACGTTCTGTATAGAACGTTGACTCAATCAAATAAAAATTTAAAAATAATTAAAACAGTGTGAGTGCACTTTTTAGAGGCTTTCAAAAAATACTAGTACATATGTACATCTTCAAAAAAAGTTTAAAAATATATAATTTTTACCATTGGGGTTCGAAAGTAAGGAAACAGGCGGGCCATCAAATTTATTAATAATGTAAATATAGTAATCATCAGTGTTTTTAAGGACTTCATAAGAATTAAAATGATCAATGTAATTGGAAACTATAATTTTTTCACAAATTACATATGGAATAGTTTTCAACAAGACCAAACATTCGATTCTAAAAATATTTTCAGAAAATCCAATGTAATCATTGATCTTATAGCAAAGTTTTTGGTAAGTAAGTGAATTATAACTCAACTCGTCATCAAAAAGAATTTTATAAGAAGAAATATTTCGTAATTTAGAATAAAAAAAACTTTGTTTTAACAAAGACTCATTAGTTTTAGAAATATTTGAAATTTCAGGAGAAATTTCTGAGATGCAAGTAACTCTTTTAGAAAACATCAATGAGCTTTTAATACCTAAGGACAATGGAAGATTTCTTCGAGAAGTTATGCTATTACAATAGTTTTTAAGCTCTTTATGTTTTGATTCGAATCGAAATGACCAAAAGTGTTTTAGGGGACCAAGCATACGCATAACATAAGGATAGTGAATCATAAAATGAAATTTGGGTTTTAATTTTTCATTGAATAGCTTGATGTATGTCGAGTGATGCTTTGAAATTAAAGTTTGTAAGTTATGAATGTCAACTTCCTTAAAATCTGATTTTAAAACAATATCTATGATTTTGTTGAGAAAAGTTAATAATTTCCAGTGATTATTTTTTTCTGGGACAAGATCACCAATAATAATTGGTAAAAATCGGCAAAACGTCCACATCTCTTTTGCTGACATGTTTAACTTTTGCCTTTGGATGTGTTCGGGTTTAATAATAGGGGCAATATTACCAATTTCGGATTTACTGTATTTGAAAAGCTGAGTTCTGTTGTTTAAAACGTCTAAAGAAAAAAATTTGTCAACCAATATAAACTGATTAATTAGCTTGCACAAATCGTAGTGGCATACACCCTCAAATATATCATGCATAATATCAACTGTAACATTATGCACTACATGAAATGATGGAATATTATTGAAAACTGATTCTTCCCTGATTCCAGTGTTTATCATTCTTTCTCTTGATTTTGAAAACTTTTCTGTATCATTTTTGTATCCAATAATTGTCCTGTGATAGCTACTTTTATCAGAACAAGTTACATGGTTCTGAGTTTTGGAACAAGTGCAAATACGACAGTAATATTGTGAATTGAAGCTTTTGGAGTAACCAAGAATTGTATTTAAGCCTAGATTATCACCTGTTATTAATCCTAATACAAAGTAAAAATGATCTGTCTCTCCAGATCTCAATGTAATTGAAACTCCATTCTCTTCCAGTATTTTTATTTCCTCAACAAGGTGATAAAAGATCGAATTTTCTCCAAAGCACTTATATTTGGAATAAAACAACATTGCAACAAAAATGTTGTTTAATTCAGAATTAATGTGCTGCGGAAGACTTGGAAAATTATAGTATACAGCTCCAATGGAATGAGTTCCACCGTGAGAACCTAGAGGATTATTTGATTCAAAATCATCGAAATATAAATTAAAAGGTATTACTTTCGAACGTTTTTCTTCTGGGAATTTACTAATTCTTTCCCTCCAAATGTCAGTTGTTATCAAATGATTAATATTGTTAGTAATAAGGTATTTCATATTTTGTATAGTAGCTTTATAGATTTCAGGTAATTCAAAGAACTTCTTAAACTGAAATTTTAACGGTAGTATAATACCGTCGGATTCAACACTATCTAATGTAGGCATTGTTCCACTCTTAACGCAAACTTCCTTATTTATAATATAACTTGAAGGTTCATGATATAAATTGTTATTTTTTGTCGTTTGAATAAATTTGTAAAAAGTTTTGACTTTGTGAAAAGGATTCTGTAAAAAAGTGAGAGTGTGTTTAAATTTATCTTTCATATCAGTTTTAATATGTTCAGAAAACTCTTGGTTTAATTTTTTGAATATTACTGAAAAAAATTCTTCTGTTAAATCTGCAACTATATCTTCAACAATTTTACGACATAAATTAGAATTTCCGTACAAATTACAAAGAAATCTTGTTGCAGAAGTTTCAATGACTTCAAAAATATTATGTTGTTCAGGCGGTGTACTTTTGTTTTCAAGGTTACTATTTTGAATATTTTCTTCAAAAGAAAATGTATTTTCTACGAGTATAGGTGAAGAAGAAGATGGACTGGGATTTAAATTCTTACAAGATCTTTTAAAATGTCTTTTAAAACTTTTCAAATTATAGATTTGACTACAGTTAAAACATTCATAATCATTAGTTGCTTTAAAATAATGTTTTTGTTTATAATGGATAACAAGTGTTTTAACATCTACTAAGGATGTTAAGCATATATGGCATTTATACATTATTGGTTTTTAAGGATTCAATTAGAACTAGAACATCTGGAGAAGCCCTTTCTAAAGTGTCAATTTCAAAAAAATATTTTTGGATGAAAATCCAAACTGATTTACAAGGCATAGGATATTTTAGATTAAGAACAAAAAATATTTTGAAACAACTATCCAATGCAGGCAATATATCGTTAAATTTATATTTAATTTCATTGAAATAAACTACATACGAATCATCAAAATAGCAACGAATTATAAGAGGTTGTAAGTTTTGACCAAAAGCTCTCACCTTTGAAGCAAAGTGGTCAATTGTAGGATTAAAATTGTTGGCCTGCTGTACCTCTATAATAAGCGATTGCTGTGAGTCCTTTATAGTTGGTTTCAGGAACCTTTTCTTCGCTTGTGCGGAAGTTGATGTGTGTCGTAGTGGGAGAAGTATAGCGTGTAGCAGGGATATGGTGATAAAGTCTTCTGGATCTGAAAATAATTACATAAATACTCTTTTATTTTATTTTATTAATTAAAAAGTCTTATGAAAAGAATTATTTATTTATTATTTTACTTAATTTTATATAAATAAATATGTTTTTCGTAGGCTTTATGTAAAGAAAAAAAAGGTCACAAGAAATAGAAAACTTAATTTTATATGTTTATTTAATTTACAGATATGTTTACAAACCTTTTGTAAAGTTTTTATTATTAAGGTTGGAGAGTAGGTCTTGGGAATTTTTGTCCTTTATCTTTCCATTGAAAATTGGAAGGATGTTGGCTTTGAAACTGTCCCATTTATCTAAAAGGAAGTTTTGTTTTCCAGGATATAAGATTTCGAAATCAATATTGATCTAAAATTAGAAAGAAAATAATATATATTATCTCTTTCTTTTGCAAAACGAAAAAACAAAACAACAATAAATTGCTGTTACATAGTGTTTTGAAATATTATAAAATAAAAAAATAGTTTTTGAATCAAAAGTTTTGAAAATCCTTTTTTTTATTATAATGCAATTTGATGACAATAACTATACTTAAGATAATTGTAGATTTGTAGGCCCAAAAAAGGATAGGTTAGGTAGAGTATTCAATAGGTTGATGTATAATAATATAATTTACCAATGTCACTCCTGCTGAGTGCTTCAGTAGAGGCCAATTCAATAAAATGTCGGGGAAACTTTGGTTTGAAATATCTCGTTGTCTTGCCTTATAAGTTTTTTGCCATTTAGATTTGATTTCTTCCCAAGGCTCTTTATAAATTTGAAGCCATTTCACATCCGCCAAAGATTCATCTTTAACAAAAAATTATAATTGAATGAGAACTACATTAAAATTAAAACTTAAAGAAGCATACTATTTAAAAACATGATGTCTTCTTCGTCTGGAAAAGGATTTGCAAGCATAGAACCAGAAATAGATTCTGGTTCCTTTTTCTGTGTATCAAAACCAATTTTCCTATTACGACGCTTTATGTTATAATATCGACAGTATAAACTTCCTGAAGGATTCCCTTTTGATCCACGCTTAGGTGGTGAAAAGTATATGTTCTTTGATTGAATTGTTCGATTTAAGGCAAAAGATTTTTAAATTAATTTCATTGAAATAGATAAGTATGTTAGTCAATATATACATTCTTTTTAAAGTTCAATTTATTACAATATTTACGTTATCTACTTTAACAATTGCAGTATTTTCCACCTGATTGCACTTTTATTTGCTTAAATGACTGGCAAAATTATTTTTGAATGGCAATAACGAAGAGGAGAGAAGGGTACCCTTGAATAAGGGTCATCGTTTTCTTTCGTTTATATTAAAATTTGTTGTCTCATTTTTTTTTCAAGAAATCTTTATGCTCATTTTTTTTTATTTTTTATTGCGTAACTTTAGTAAATTTGGGAGTCCTTTTTTGTTTAAGTTAAGTTTTTTTTGTCTCCTCTTATTTAAAAAATGAAACAAAATTAAATTACGATACCTATTCTACTATTAACTGAGAGAATTAAAATAAAACCAGTTATGGCTAAAAAACCAAATATATTCATATGTAGGTTTTATGCGAAATAAAAATTATGCAAGGGTGCCCTTTTTTCCCGATAACAAATACATTTTTTTCGAAAGAAGGTGTATTCAAAATTATAAACTTACGGGGTCTTCGTTAAATCGATCATGTATTAGTGTGGAAATAAATTGAAAATCTCGGCGTCCTATTGATTCTTTATTTGCTAAAAGCCAATTTGTCAAGCAATCTATTAAAATAGTTCGTGATGTATCACCAATTTTTGTATTCTTTTTAAATTCGTTGATGACGAACTTTCCCGAGGGGAACAAATCAAGTATTTTATCGATATCCTGAATGATAATGATTTAAAAAAAAAATCAAATAGATTAAGCTTGAAAGTGGTGCAATATTATAAAGATATATTTTTGATCTCAAGGGCATAATATGTATTTCATTTAAGGAAATTAGTTTACAAAATGGCCAAAGCAAATTCTGGGTGATGAAGGATTTGAAATTGAAGCATTTGATGAGGGAGATGGTGGCATTGATTCTGCTGAAGACTCGCTGTGTAAATCAGAACAACTGGTTGTTCCGAGACGTTTTTTTACTTCCTCTTCTACTAACATCTTAATGCTATTAAATATTTCTATCGATGGATCAACATCAGTTTCTATTTCCTAAAAGAAATCAATTAAACGACAAAATAAATAAGATTTTATTAAGTGTATTACATTTTCCTTTCGCCACTTATGAAGTTTATGTTTAAATTCAACTCTTATTCCGAATGATTTATCTGCAAACACTTCTTTTAAGTCTTCATTGGATATGTACTTTAAGATGTCAACGTTTAGCTTAAGACTCATAAAATGATTATATAAATCAACAAATCCCCAAGAAGATAGTAAATTATACATTTCAATATCTACTACTTCTTTTGCTATTTCTAAACAGGGTGCGTTGGTTTCATCACTCTCGCTATCCTCATATTCATCAACAGTGATATCGAAAACAGATTTTGGGCTTTCATCATTATCACATTCATTAAGAGGAGAACAATAATTTGGTTCAAGTTGAATATTTTTAGTTTCAGGATGTAGATCCTCAGGGTCTTCAACAAAACATTGTGATAAATATTCCATTCTTTACGTACCTATATAACCAAATATATACTATAAGAGAATTTCAATATTAATTTACCTCATGTTAAGTTATATTATGAAGGATTTAAAACTAGAACATCCTATGAAACTTTTTTCAAGAAATAGTTTTTATCAAAATCCAGACAAATTACATGGCATTGTATATTTTAGGTTAAGAACAAAAACTATTTTGAAACAACTACCCAATGCAGGCAATATATCTTTAAGTTTATATTTAATTACATTGAAATAAACTACATACGAATCATCGAAATAACAACAAATTATAAGAGGTTGTAAGTTTTGACCAAAAGCTCTCACCTTTGAAGCAAAGTGGTCAATTGTAGGATTAAAATTGTTGGCCTGCTGTACCTCTATAATGAGCGATTGCTGTGAAGCCCTTATAGTTTCAGGAATTTTTTCTTTGCTTGTGTGAAAGTTTTTGGGTTTCGTAGTGGGAAAAGGAGTTTCGAAATTAAAAAAAAAAAACTAAAAGTAATTGTGTTTTCCACTGACGATATGGTGCATTTTGATAAAGAATGATATTTTATTTACAAAGGCATCATTTCGTATCAAAACCATATTCTGAGTTTTGCCAAAAATTGCAAATATGAACATAGTACCATTTTTTTTTTTCAAAACAATTTAAAAAATTGAAATTTTAATTTATGACTTTTATCAATGGTCCAAAATTAGTTTTCGTTTAAGCGATTCCACACCACATATTATACTAATAACTGTAGAATTGAAATCTCGAGATGGTTGTTAATTAAATAATAAAGAATACATATTTAGAAAAATAATAATTCAAATACAAACTGAAAGGTCCTTTAAGTGAAAATATTGACTGACTGAATTGAAAATCTTAAAAACCTTCCTAAACTGAATATCAGCATACCTATATGAAAACAAGAACTTCTAATATTAATCTCAAGATAATTTTAAATTAAAATACATTCTCGTTGTACACTTAATATATAAATGTAGCTTCAAATAGAGTAATATAATTTAATAGACAAAAAATTGCTTACCAAAAATGTTAAGTACTTTGGCTTTTTGCTTTATTAGTTGTAATAAAATCAGGAATAGTTATCGAATTAGAATTTTTCAAGATAGAGTCTTAGGAAAACGATACTTTGATGGACACATCCTCAATGGAAAGCAAGAAATGTTCTTAATAGTTACATTACGATTTGTAAAACACCTAAAACAATTTTCTTTTCCACCGAAGACGCCATGATATAATGTCCATTCATTGATGATATTATATATTTGACAAAGGGATAATTTCATACTTATAAAAGTATGAAATTTGTTTCAAAATAAATTTTAGTTTGTTGCTACTTATATATACATACATATATAATTTATATGTACCCACAAACAGAAAATTATGATTTGGTAGCCAAAAAATTACCTACCAAAAATGTTAAGTACTTTGCTTTTTGAGAGGTCCTTTAAGTGAAAATATTGACTAACTGCATTGAAAATCTTAAAAACCTTGAAACGATCTTAAATGAGTTCCTAAACTGAATCTCAGAATCCCTATATGAAAACAAGAACTTCGAATACTAATCTCAGGATAATGTTAAAATATAATAGCAACATAACTATCTTCCTTGTTAACTATTCTTCAAAGTCGAATAATATTAAATGAATTTCTATAGAAAAATCTCAAAGTTAATAGGATTTAACCTATCTTCCTTTTTTAGGTTTTAATCAAAACCAAACAAGAAAAGAACTAGTTTCGAATGAATATCTATTTTGAAAAATAATAATGCAAATACAAACTGAAAGCTCCTTTAAGTGAAAATATTGACTGAAACGATCTTAAATGAGTTCCTAACCTGAATCTCAGAATACCTATATGAAAACAAGAACTTCGAATACTAGTCTCAAGATAATGTTAAAATTTAATAGCAACATAACTATCATCCTTGTTATAAAACTATTCTTCAAAGTCGAATAATATTAAATGAATTTCTATAGAAAAATCTCAAAGTTAATAGGATTTAAACTATCTTCCTTTTGTAGGTTTTAATCAAAACAACACAAGAAAAGAACTAGTTTCGAATGAATATCTATTTTGAAAAATAATAATTCAAATACAAACTGAAAGCTTCTTTAAGTAAAAATATTGACTGACTGCATTGAAAATCTTAAAACCTTCCTAAACTGAATCTCAGCATACCTATATATGAAAACAAGAACTTCTAATATTAATCTCAAGATAATTTTAAATTAAAATACATTTTAGTTGTACACTTAACATATAAATGTAGCTTCAAATAGAGTAATATAATTTAATAGACAAAAAATTGCTTACCAACAATTTTAAGTACTTTGGCTTTTTGCTTTTTTTCCCCGCTGCTACAGTTCGTTGAAATTTTTGTGAAAATTTAGCTGAAAAAAAAATTTTAATTGAATGAGTAGATTGTTGTAATAAAATCAGGAATAGTTATCGAATTAGAATTTTACAAGATATAGTCTAAGGAAAACGACACTTTGATGGACTAATCGTCAATGGAAAGCAAGAAATGTTCTTAATAGTTACATTACGATTTACAAAACACCTAAAACAATTTTCTTTTCCACCGAAGACACCATGATATAATGTCCATTCTTTGATGATATTATATATTTTACAAAGGGATAAATTCATACTTATAAAAGTATGAAATTTGTTCAAAATAAATTTTTGTTTGTTGCTACATATATATGTACCCACAAACAGAAGAATATGATTTGGTAGCCAAAAAATTACTTACCAAAAATGTTAAATACTTTGCTTTTTGAAAGGTCCTTTAAGTGAAAATATTGACTGACTGCATTGAAAATCTTAAAAACCTTGAAACGATCTTAAATGAGTTCCTAAACTGAATCTCAGAATACCTATATGAAAACAAGAACTTCGAATACTAATCTCAGGATAATGTTAAAATATAATAGCATTCTTCAAAGTCGAATAATATTAAATGAATTTCTATAGAAAAATCTCAAAGTTAATAGGATTTAAACTATCTTCCTTTTTTAGGTTTTAATCAAAACCAAACAAGAAAAGAACTAGTTTCGAATGAATATCTATTTTGAAAAATAATAATTCAAATGCAAACTGAGAGCTAATTTAAGTGAAAATATTGACTGAAACGATCTTAAATGAGTTCCTAACCTGAATCTCAGAATACCTATATGAAAACAAGAACTTCGAATACTAGTCTCAAGATAATGTTAAAATTTAATAGCAACATAACTATCATCCTTGTTATAAAACTATTCTTCAAAGTCGAATAATATTAAATGAATTTCTATAGACAAATCTCAAAGTTAATAGGATTTAAACTATCTTCCTTTTGTAGGTTTTAATCAAAACAACACAAGAAAAGAACTAGTTTCGAATGAATATCTATTTTGAAAAATAATAATTCAAATGCAAACTGAGAGCTCCTTTAAGTGAAAATATTGACTGAAACGATTTTAAATGAGTTCCTAAACTGAATCTCAAAATACCTATATGAAAACAAGAACTTCAAATACTAATCTCAAGATAATGTTAAAATTTAATAGCAACATAACTATCATCCTTGTTATAAAACTATTCTTCAAAGTCGAATAATATTAAATGAATTTCTATAGAAAAATCTCAAAGTTAATAGAATTTAAACTATCTTCCTTTTTTAGGTTTTAATCAAAACAAAACAAGAAAAGAACTAGTTTCGAATGAATATCTATTTTGAAAAATAATAATTCAAATGCAAACTGAGAGCTCCTTTAAGTGAAAATATTGACTGAAACGATCTTAAATGAGTTCCTAACCTGAATCTCAGAATACCTATATGAAAGCAAGAACTTCGAATACTAATCTCAAGATAATGTTAAAATTTAATATCAACATAACTATCATCCTTGTTATAAAACTATTCTTCAAAGTCGAATAATATTAAATGAATTTCTATAGAAAAATCTCAAAGTTAATAGAATTTAAACTATCTTCCTTTTTTTGGTTTTAATCAAAACAAAACAAGAAAAGAACTAGTTTCGAATGAATATCTATTTTGAATAATAATAATTCAAATACAAACTGAAAGCTTCTTTAAGTAAAAATATTGACTGACTGCATTGAAAATCTTAAAACCTTCCTAAACTGAATCTCAGCATACCTATATGAAAACAAGAACTTCTAATATTAATCTCAAGATAATTTTAAATTAAAATACATTCTCGTTGTACACTTAATATATAAATGTAGCTTCAAATAGAGTAATATAATTTAATAGACAAAAAATTGCTTACCAAAAATTTTAATTACTTTGGCTTTTTGCTTTTTTCCCCCGCTGCTACAGTTCGTTGAAATTTTTGTGAAAATTTAGCTGAAAAAAAAATTTAATTGAATGAGTAGATTGTTGTAATAAAATCAGGAATAGTTATCGAATTAGAATTTTACAAGATATAGTCTAAGGAAAACGACACTTTGATGGACTAATCGTCAATGGAAAGCAAGAAATGTTCTTAATAGTTACATTACGATTTACAAAACACCTAAAACAATTTTCTTTTCCACCGAAGACACCATGATATAATGTCCATTCTTTGATGATATTATATATTTTACAAAGGGATAAATTCATACTTATAAAAGTATGAAATTTGTTCAAAATAAATTTTTGTTTGTTGCTACATATATATGTACCCACAAACAGAAGAATATGATTTGGTAGCCAAAAAATTACTTACCAAAAATGTTAAATACTTTGCTTTTTGAAAGGTCCTTTAAGTGAAAATATTGACTGACTGCATTGAAAATCTTAAAAACCTTGAAACGATCTTAAATGAGTTCCTAAACTGAATCTCAGAATACCTATATGAAAACAAGAACTTCGAATACTAATCTCAGGATAATGTTAAAATATAATAGCATTCTTCAAAGTCGAATAATATTAAATGAATTTCTATAGAAAAATCTCAAAGTTAATAGGATTTAAACTATCTTCCTTTTTTAGGTTTTAATCAAAACCAAACAAGAAAAGAACTAGTTTCGAATGAATATCTAATTTGAAAAATAATAATTCAAATGCAAACTGAGAGCTCCTTTAAGTGAAAATATTGACTGAAACGATCTTAAATGAGTTCCTAACCTGAATCTCAGAATACCTATATGAAAACAAGAACTTCGAATACTAGTCTCAAGATAATGTTAAAATTTAATAGCAACATAACTATCATCCTTGTTATAAAACTATTCTTCAAAGTCGAATAATATTAAATGAATTTCTAAAGAAAAATCTCAAAGTTAATAGAATTTAAACTATCTTCCTTTTTTAGGTTTTAATCAAAACAAAACAAGAAAAGAACTAGTTTCGAATGAATATCTATTTTGAAAAATAATATTTCAAATGCAAACTGAAAGCTCCTTTAAGTGAAAATATTGACTGAAACGATCTTAAATGAGTTCCTAACCTGAATCTCAGAATACCTATATGAAAACAAGAACTTCGAATACTAGTCTCAAGATAATGTTAAAATTTAATAGCAACATAACTATCATCCTTGTTATAAAACTATTCTTCAAAGTCGAATAATATTAAATGAATTCCTATAGAAAAATCTCAAAGTTAATAGGATTTAAACTATCTTCCTTTTGTAGGTTTTAATCAAAACAACACAAGAAAAGAACTAGTTTCGAATGAATATCTATTTTGAAAAATAATAATTCAAATACAAACTGAAAGCTTCTTTAAGTAAAAATATTGACTGACTGCATTGAAAATCTTAAAACCTTCCTAAACTGAATCTCAGCATACCTATATATGAAAACAAGAACTTCTAATATTAATCTCAAGATAATTTTAAATTAAAATACATTTTAGTTGTACACTTAACATATAAATGTAGCTTCAAATAGAGTAATATAATTTAATAGACAAAAAATTGCTTACCAACAATTTTAAGTACTTTGGCTTTTTGCTTTTTTTCCCCGCTGCTACAGTTCGTTGAAATTTTTGTGAAAATTTAGCTGAAAAAAAAATTTTAATTGAATGAGTAGATTGTTGTAATAAAAACAGGAATAGTTATCGAATTAGAATTTTACAAGATATAGTCTAAGGAAAACGACACTTTGATGGACTAATCGTCAATGGAAAGCAAGAAATGTTCTTAATAGTTACATTACGATTTACAAAACACCTAAAACAATTTTCTTTTCCACCGAAGACACCATGATATAATGTCCATTCTTTGATGATATTATATATTTTACAAAGGGATAATTTCATACTTATAAAAGTATGAAATTTGTTTCAAAATAAATTTTTGTTTGTTGCTACATATATATGTACCCACAAACAGAAGAATATGATTTGGTAGCCAAAAAATTACTTACCAAAAATGTTAAATACTTTGCTTTTTGAAAGGTCCTTTAAGTGAAAATATTGACTGACTGCATTGAAAATCTTAAAAACCTTGAAACGATCTTAAATGAGTTCCTAAACTGAATCTCAGAATACCTATATGAAAACAAGAACTTCGAATACTAATCTCAGGATAATGTTAAAATATAATAGCATTCTTCAAAGTCGAATAATATTAAATGAATTTCTATAGAAAAATCTCAAAGTTAATAGGATTTAAACTATCTTCCTTTTTTAGGTTTTAATCAAAACCAAACAAGAAAAGAACTAGTTTCGAATGAATATCTATTTTGAAAAATAATAATTCAAATGCAAACTGAGAGCTAATTTAAGTGAAAATATTGACTGAAACGATCTTAAATGAGTTCCTAACCTGAATCTCAGAATACCTATATGAAAACAAGAACTTCGAATACTAGTCTCAAGATAATGTTAAAATTTAATAGCAACATAACTATCATCCTTGTTATAAAACTATTCTTCAAAGTCGAATAATATTAAATGAATTTCTATAGAAAAATCTCAAAGTTAATAGGCTTTAAACTATCTTCCTTTTGTAGGTTTTAATCAAAACAACACAAGAAAAGAACTAGTTTCGAATGAATATCTATTTTGAAAAATAATAATTCAAATGCAAACTGAGAGCTCCTTTAAGTGAAAATATTGACTGAAACGATCTTAAATGAGTTCCTAACCTGAATCTCAGAATACCTATATGAAAGCAAGAACTTCGAATACTAATCTCAAGATAATGTTAAAATTTAATATCAACATAACTATCATCCTTGTTATAAAACTATTCTTCAAAGTCGAATAATATTAAATGAATTTCTATAGAAAAATCTCAAAGTTAATAGAATTTAAACTATCTTCCTTTTTTTGGTTTTAATCAAAACAAAACAAGAAAAGAACTAGTTTCGAATGAATATCTATTTTGAATAATAATAATTCAAATACAAACTGAAAGCTTCTTTAAGTAAAAATATTGACTGACTGCATTGAAAATCTTAAAACCTTCCTAAACTGAATCTCAGCATACCTATATGAAAACAAGAACTTCTAATATTAATCTCAAGATAATTTTAAATTAAAATACATTCTCGTTGTACACTTAATATATAAATGTAGCTTCAAATAGAGTAATATAATTTAATAGACAAAAAATTGCTTACCAAAAATTTTAATTACTTTGGCTTTTTGCTTTTTTCCCCCGCTGCTACAGTTCGTTGAAATTTTTGTGAAAATTTAGCTGAAAAAAAATTTTAATTGAATGAGTAGATTGTTGTAATAAAATCAGGAATAGTTATCGAATTAGAATTTTACAAGATATAGTCTAAGGAAAACGACACTTTGATGGACAAATCGTCAATGGAAAGCAAAAAATGTTCTTATTAGTTACATTACAATTTACAAAACATTTAAAACAATTTTGTTTTCCACCGACGACGCCATTATATAATGTCCATTCCTTGATGATATTATATATTTTGCAAAGGGATAATTTCATACTTATAAAAGTATGAAATTTGTTTCAAAATAAATTTTTGTTTGTTGCTACATATATATATATACATATGTACCCACAAACAGAAAAATATGATTTAGTAGACAAAAAATTACTTACCAAAAATGTTAAGTACTTTGGCTTTTTGCTTTTGCCCCACCTGCCACAGCTCGTTGAAATTTTTGTGAAAATTTAGCTGAAAAAAAAATTAAATTGAATGAGTAGATTGTTGTAATAAAATCAGGAATAGTTATCGAATTAGAATTTTACAAGATAGTCTTAGGAAAAGGATACTTTGATGGACACATCGTCAATGGAAAGCAAGAAATGTTCTTAATAGTTATATTACGATTTGCAAAACATTTAAAACAATTTTGTTTTCCACCGACGACGCCATGATATAATGTCCATTCTTTGATGATATTATACCTATATTTTACAAATGGATAATTTCATACTTATAAAAGTATGAAATTTGTTTCAAAATAAATTTTTGTTTGTTTCTACATATGTATATATATGTAGCCACAAACAGAAAAATATGATTTTAAAGACAAAAAAATTACTTACCAAAAATGTTGTGTGCTTTGGTTTTTAACGCGAACTAACGAGACACAGAACGACCGACCACTCGACACCACAGCAGAACAGCACAGAACAAACTAAAGTAAGTACGAAGATGGCGTCGCGTCCGTTTTCACTACGCACGCACACGTGGTTCGGCGGAAAAGAGAAATAAAATGGAATCAACCACGCTCATGATTTTTCATGATCACTGAATGCATGAGCTGAGTTTAAGGCCGTGTTCATACTTCATTAAATCAGAAATATATTCTTTTGCAAAAAATTAGAAATGATATAAATTATTTTGGATTCATAAATAACATAAAATATGTTTTATTTATGTAAGCATAAATAAGAGCGATCTCAGTAGATCGGCGCATAAATAAATCTGACAGGTTGTTCAATACACACGAATTAGTTGTCAATTATGGATATGGGCGTTACTTTTGCAAACATAAAGATTTTTCGTTAGATTTTTGACATTCGCTTGTGTTTTCTTAAGCTTGTTATGTTTGGGTCTTAAGTATGCACATGATATTTGGAAGAATGTTTCATGTAAAGATGCATACAGAATTCTGCATTTACGTTTTGGCCATTAAGAATTCGGTTTAATTAAACAAATAATATTGAAGTAGTAGTTTTTAACATATGTCATTAAAGGTAAAAACGTTCACTTAAGTAAAATAAATTAAAACAAAAGCATTTTTCCACACATGTGACACAAACACATTTGCAGAATTGAGCATGCTTTTGTAAGTTTTAATAAGTTTTCCAGTCAGGGAAATAGATTTGAAAATGTTAAATTTTTACTTTTTCGTAAAAAGGAGCTTATGTAAACTTACGTGATTTATGACAAAAATTAACTAAGCTAAATGGAAAAAAAACAGAATCTAAACATCTTTTTCCACAAAACGCGGGAAAAGAATTAGTATAATTTTTTTCATCAGACGAAAATTGTGAAATGTATTTATGAATAAGTTGTTACGTAGCCTTAAATTATCTTGTTGGCGGCAAAAATATAATGAAGCACAGAGCATGTTTATTCACGTTGTAATTTGGCGCGTCGGTTTCAACTACGAACGTGGGTTGGCCAACCAAGAAAAAACCACGTTCGTGGTTTTTTCTTGGTTCGTTTTTAACAATGTTCGTAATCACTTAATGCATTGGCTGAGTGTAAGGCCGTGTTCATACTTCATTAAATCAGAAATATATTCTTTTGCAAAAAATTGGAAATGATATATATTATTTTGGATTCATAAATAACAAAATATGTTTTATTTATGTAAGCATAAATAAGAGCGATCTCAGTAGATCGGCGCATAAATAAATCTGACAGGTTGTTCAATACACACGAATTAGTTGTCAATTATGGATATGCGTGTTACTTTTGCAAACATAAAGATCTTTTTCGTTAGATTTTTGTCATTAGCTTGTGTTTTATTAAACTTGTTATGTTTGGGTCTTAAGTATGCAAATGCTATTTGGAAGAATGTTTCATGTAAAGATGCATACAGAATTCTGCATTTAAGTTTTGGCCATTAAGGAGTCGGTTTAATTAAACAAATAATATTGAAGTAGTTTTTAACATTATGTCATTAAGGGTAAGAACGTTCACTTAAGTAAAATAAATTAAAACAAAAGCATTTTTCCACACATGTGACACAAACACATTTGCAGAATTGAGCATGCTTTTGTAAGTTTTAAAAAGTTTTCCAGTCAGGGAAATAGATTTGAAAATGTTCAATTTTGACTTCTTTGTAAAAAGGAGCTTATGTAAACTTACGGGAATTATGACAAAAATGAACTAAGTTAAATGAAAAAAAAAAGAATCTAAACATCTTTTTCCACAAAACGCGGGAAAAGAATTAGTATAAGTTTTCTTTATCAGACGAAAATTGTGAAATGTATTGAGCATGCTTTTGTAAGTTTTAATAAGTTTTCCAGTCAGGGAAATAGATTTGAAAATGTTCAATTTTGACTTTTTTGTAAAAAGGAGCTTATGTAAACTTACGTGAATTATGACAAAAATGAACTAAGCTAAATAAAAAAAAAGAATCTAAACATCTTTTTCCACAAAACGCGGGAAAAGAATTAGTATAAGTTTTCTTCATCAGACGAAAATTGTGAAATGTATTTATGAATAAGTTGTTACGTGGCCTTAAATTATCTTTTTGGCGGCAAAAATATAATAAAGCACAGAGCATGTTTATTCACGTTGTAATTTGGCGCGCCGGTTTCAACTACGAACGTGGGTTGGCCAACCAAGAAAAAACCACGTTCGTGGTTTTTTCTTGGTTCGTTTTTAACAATGTTCGTAATCACTTAATGCATTGGCTGAGTGTAAGGCCGTGTTCATACTTCATTAAATCAGAAATATATTCTTTTGCAAAAAATTGGAAATGATATAAATTATTTTGGATTCATAAATAACATAAAATATGTTTTATTTATGTAAGCATAAATAAGAGCGATCTCAGTAGATCGGCGCATAAATAAATCTGACAGGTTGTTCAATACACACGAATTAGTTGTCAATTATGGATATGCGTGTTACTTTTGCAAACATAAAGATTTTTTTCGTTAGATTTTTGTCATTAGCTTGTGTTTTCTTAAACTTGTTATGTTTGGGTCTTAAGTATGCAAATGCTATTTGGAAGAATGTTTCATGTAAAGATGCATACAGAATTCTGCATTTAAGTTTTGGCCATTAAGGAGTCGGTTTAATTAAACAAATAATATTGAAGTAGTTTTTAACATTATGTCATTAAGGGTAAGAACGTTCACTTAAGTAAAATAAATTAAAACAAAAGCATTTTTCCACACATGTGACACAAACACATTTGCAGAATTGAGCATGCTTTTGTAAGTTTTAAAAAGTTTTCCAGTCAGGGAAATAGATTTGAAAATGTTCAATTTTGACTTTTTTGTAAAAAGGAGCTTATGTAAACTTACGGGAATTATGACAAAAATGAACTAAGCTAAATGAAAAAAAAAAAAAGAATCTAAACATCTTTTTCCACAAAACGCGGGAAAAGAATTAGTATAAGTTTTCTTTATCAGACGAAAATTGTGAAATGTATTGAGCATGCTTTTGTAAGTTTTAATAAGTTTTCCAGTCAGGGAAATAGATTTGAAAATGTTCAATTTTGACTTTTTTGTAAAAAGGATCTTATGTAAACTTACCATTTTAATTTTCACAATTTTTTTTGTTGTATCTATTTCATCTAGCAACGCTTTTACAACGTTTATTGGTTGATTTTACAAATATTTTACCAAGAAACCTTGGTTGTTGAATCATGAACGTTGATTTTCATACTTTTTGTTTGTAAGTATGCATTTATTTAACAATGGTTTTACATCGTTTATTGGTTGATTGCACAAAGATTTTACCAAGAAACCTTGGTTGTTGAATCATGAACGTTGTGATTTTCAATTTTTTTTTTTTTTTGTAAGTATGCATTTATTTAACAATGGTTTTACAACGTTTATTGGTTGATTGCACAAAGATTTTACCAATGCAACCTTGGTTGTTGAATCATGAACGTTGTGATTTGCAATTTTTTTTTTTGTAAGTATGCATTTATTTAACAATGGTTTTACAACGTTGATTGGTTGATTGCACAAAGATTTTACCATTTTAATTTTCACAATTTTTTTTGTATCTATTTTATTTAGCAACTCTTTTACAACGTTTATTGGTTGATTTTACAAAGATTTTACCAAGAAACCTTGGTTGTTGAATCATGAACGTTGTGATTTTCATATTTTTTTTTGTAAACATACATTTTAACTAACAATGGTTTTACAACGTTTATTGGTTGATTTTACAAAGATTTTACCAAGCAACCTTGGTTGTTGAATCATGAACGTTGTGATTTTCATACTTTTTGTTTGTAAGTATGCATTTATTTAACAATGGTTTTACAACGTTTATTGGTTGATTGCACAAAGATTTTACCATTTTAATTTTCATAATTTTTTTTGTATCTATTTTATTTAGCAACTCTTTTACAACGTTTATTGGTTGATTTTACAAAGATTTTACCAAGAAACCTTGGTTGTTGAATCATGAACGTTGTGATTTTCATATTTTTTTTTGTAAATATACATTTTAACTAACAATGGTTTTACAACGTTTATTGGTTGATTTTACAAAGATTTTACCAAGAAACCTTGGTTGTTGAATCATGAACGTTGTGATTTTCATACTTTTTGTTTGTAAGTATGCATTTATTTAACAATGGTTTTACATCGTTTATTGGTTGATTGCACAAAGATTTTACCAAGAAACCTTGGTTGTTGAATCATGAACGTTGTGATTTTCAATTTTTTTTTTTTTTGTAAGTATGCATTTATTTAACAATGGTTTTACAACGTTTATTGGTTGATTGCACAAAGATTTTACCAATGCAACCTTGGTTGTTGAATCATGAACGTTGTGATTTGCAATTTTTTTTTTTGTAAGTATGCATTTATTTAACAATGGTTTTACAACGTTGATTGGTTGATTGCACAAAGATTTTACCATTTTAATTTTCACAATTTTTTTTGTATCTATTTTATTTAGCAACTCTTTTACAACGTTTATTGGTTGATTTTACAAAGATTTTACCAAGAAACCTTGGTTGTTGAATCATGAACGTTGTGATTTTCATATTTTTTTTGTAAACATACATTTTAACTAACAATGGTTTTACAACGTTTATTGGTTGATTTTACAAAGATTTTACCAAGCAACCTTGGTTGTTGAATCATGAACGTTGTGATTTTCAATTTTTTTTTTGTAAGTATGCATTTATTTAACAATGGTTTTACAACGTTTATTGGTTGATTGCACAAAGATTTTACCAAGAAACCTTGGTTGTTGAATCATGAACGTTGTGATTTTCAATTTTTTTTTTGTAAGTATGCATTTATTTAACAATGGTTTTACAACGTTTATTGGTTGATTTTACAAAGATTTTACCAAGAAACCTTGGTTGTTGAATCATGAACGTTGTGATTTTCATACTTTTTGTTTGTAAGTATGCATTTATTTAACAATGGTTTTACATCGTTTATTGGTTGATTGCACAAAGATTTTACCAAGAAACCTTGGTTGTTGAATCATGAACGTTGTGATTTTCAATTTTTTTTTTTTGTAAGTATGCATTTATTTAACAATGGTTTTACAACGTTTATTGGTTGATTGCACAAAGATTTTACCAATGCAACCTTGGTTGTTGAATCATGAACGTTGTGATTTGCAATTTTTTTTTTTGTAAGTATGCATTTATTTAGCAATGGTTTTACAACGTTGATTGGTTGATTGCACAAAGATTTTACCATTTTAATTTTCACAATTTTTTTTGTATCTATTTTATTTAGCAACTCTTTTACAACGTTTATTGGTTGATTTTACAAAGATTTTACCAAGAAACCTTGGTTGTTGAATCATGAACGTTGTGATTTTCATATTTTTTTTGTAAACATACATTTTAACTAACAATGGTTTTACAACGTTTATTGGTTGATTTTACAAAGATTTTACCAAGCAACCTTGGTTGTTGAATCATGAACGTTGTGATTTTCAATTTTTTTTTTGTAAGTATGCATTTATTTAACAATGGTTTTACAACGTTTATTGGTTGATTGCACAAAGATTTTACCAATGCAACCTTGGTTGTTGAATCATGAACGTTGTGATTTGCAATTTTTTTTTTTGTAAGTATGCATTTATTTAGCAATGGTTTTACAACGTTGATTGGTTGATTGCACAAAGATTTTACCATTTTAATTTTCACAATTTTTTTTGTATCTATTTTATTTAGCAACTCTTTTACAACGTTTATTGGTTGATTTTACAAAGATTTTACCAAGAAACCTTGGTTGTTGAATCATGAACGTTGTGATTTTCATATTTTTTTTGTAAACATACATTTTAACTAACAATGGTTTTACAACGTTTATTGGTTGATTTTACAAAGATTTTACCAAGCAACCTTGGTTGTTGAATCATGAACGTTGTGATTTTCAATTTTTTTTTTGTAAGTATGCATTTATTTAACAATGGTTTTACAACGTTTATTGGTTGATTGCACAAAGATTTTACCAAGAAACCTTGGTTGTTGAATCATGAACGTTGTGATTTTCAATTTTTTTTTTGTAAGTATGCATTTATTTAACAATGGTTTTACAACGTTTATTGGTTGATTGCACAAAGATTTTACTATTTTAATTTTCACAATTTTTTTTGTATCTATTTTATTTAGCAACTCTTTTACAACGTTTATTGGTTGATTTTACAAAGATTTTACCAAGAAACCTTGGTTGTTGAATCATGAATGTTGTGATTTTCATATTTTTTTTTTTGTAAATATACATTTTAACTAACAATGGTTTTACAACGTTTATTGGTTGATTGCACAAAGATTTTACCATTTTCATTTTCACAATTTTTTTTGTATCTATTTTATTTAGCAACACTTGACAACGTTTATTGGTTGATTTTACAAAGATTTTACCAAGAAACCTTGGTTGTTGAATCATGAACGTTGTGATTTTCATAATTATTTTTTTTTTGTAAATATCAATTTTATTTAACAATGCTTTTACAACGTTTATGGGTTGATTTCACCAAGATTTTACCAAGAGACCTTGGTTGTTGAATCACGAACGTTATCATTTTCGCAATGATTTTTTTTAGTATATACTTATTATGTATTTAACAAAAAACCAAAAGTATATAACAAAGCTTTTACATCGTTTATTGGTTGATTTCACCATGGTTTCACCAAGAAACCTTGGTTGTTGGATCACAAACGTAGTCATTTTTTATTGATCACGGTTTTACTACGTTTGTGATTCATCAACAATGCAATCAACCAAGCCCCTTGGTACTTTCAACATACGTTTGTGATCAGTTTTTTCATTTTTTGGGTATTTTTTGCCAACAATCCTCCATTCGTTGAATCAACAATGCGGCCTTTGTTGATTTCACCACAAACCTTGGTAAAAATCACAATTTTCCTTGGTTGGCTGGCCAACAATGAAAAATTGTTGAATCAACCAAGCTTTTTTTTTTCGGTGTATCGAATAAGTGACATAAAAAGGATATTTTCAAAAATAATGTATCTTTTGTAATTTAGCAAACCTTTTACTTTTACTTTCGCTCTCGTTTTCGTTTTTTGTTGTTTTATTTATTTGCAGCAATAAATACTCGAAACAAATCGACACCAATTCACCTAAATGAGTATCATATTAAATTTAATGATGCAGCAGTATTTCAGTTTTCAGTCAGAAAATTGAGTAGTGTGTGGCATGGAGGAGTATAGAGTATAGCTCGGGTTCCGTTTTGTTGCAGCAGTAGTGTAGTAATAGTATAGACGAAATGGCAGACATGATGGAGTTTTATATGAGGAACGTTCCCTGGGTTCTTTTTTGTATTTATTTTTATTATAATGCTGCGTTCTTTTTGGTTCCGTTCCATTCCGTTTGTTAGTTGGTTGTAAGGTGCCTAAAACACTTAGCAATAACATTCGGTTTTTGTGAGGGCGATTTTACAAGCATTATGGCAAGGGGTGAATATTGGGTGAAGAAAGGCTAAGGCGCCCATCAAACGATCACCGCAATTTTATTAATGTTCTGCACTTGGTTTTGTGTTGTGCGAGCTGGCGATGATGGAGGGAATGCCCCGGTCGAGTCGGCCGGTTGGTGTTTTAACTGGAAGACTAATAATTGTGGAAAGGATAAAGTAGCTCCCCCTTCTAGCATGGTGTATAAGGGCAGGGAGAGGTATGGGTTGGTACACCTTCCTTCATTATGTGTGTGTACTGTGTATAATGCGTTGCTCTTTTTTTAATTGCCCGTTAAGTACTACTTCATTTTGTGTGCTTTTTAGTGTGTGGTGATGTTTGCGTTTGTTTTCTGTTTTATTTTTTTTAGCAAGTGATGCATACGTAATTAACTGCCATTGAATTAATTGCCCTCACTTAGAAAAGACTGGGATGGAGATGAAGAGGCACTGTTTTTTTAAATTATTATATACCTATTGGATATATAACTATAGGCACGTTGTATAGTGGCTGTATATGTCAGACTTATGTGACCGCTAACAAGATTAAGTATCATTATAATAATGAAAGGGGAGAAAAATAGACTTTCAAATGAAAATTTCATCGCTTTAAAAAAAAAAATAGAAAAACAAAATATATATAATAAATAATTACGATTATTAAGGCATGTTTTTGGTAATTAATGAGCAATTAGTTCGACTAGATTTTTAATAATTTTTTAAGTGTGCAAGAGTTATTTATTTAAATTGCCTTAAACGCAAAAACAAAATAGAAACAAAACAATAACCAACAAAAATAACAAAATGAACTACAAAAACAAACAATTCAAATTAGAAATATAATTTGAATGATTACAATCAATAAATTGCTTATAGCTATGATGGTGTTCTGTTTAATATGGTTGTAGATTTTGCTAAAACAAATTAATGCACCGTAAAATTTCTGATAATCGCACCTGTTTTGCAAATATGTAATTTCTCTCAAGTTATACAATACAATATAGAGGTTTAAGTATGTAGTTAAATCCTGAAAGGTGGTTCTTACTTATACTTGTACTCTTATACACAGTCCAATAATAACTCAAAGGTATTGAGTATAAAAGTGTCGTTAGATATTTAAATAATAAAAGTACGTAATAGTCGTCAGTTCTTTGCACAAGCTAAATCAAATTTAATACGCACACATGTAGTTCTATTGAAAAATAAATACCAATCCGTTAATTAAACATAGACCATAACTACCATTTTTTCAAACTCAGAAAACAAAATAAAATTTTACACTTGCTTTAACTTTGTTCAGTGATTTTGAATGTATTCGTATTAAGCTATATACAAACAAAGTATGATTTCAAATATAACATTTGATAATATAGTCTTCAAATTATTTTTAACTTCCCATAGGAAGTTATTGTAATGGGTCCGATTTGTCGAATTGAACATTTTGACATTTATCGACGTTTCAAGGTCCCTAGAGTCGAAATAAAAGATTTTTAGAAAGATGTCTGTGCGTGCGTGTGTACGTACGTTCCGTTCGTACGTCCGTACGTTCGCGACGTTTTTTCGTCGTCCATAGCTCAAGAACCAAAAAGATATCGACTTCAAATAAATTTTGTTATACAGATAATAGGGCAGAAAGATGTAGAAAGGGCTCTCAAGAAAATTGCGTGGGTGGTTTTTTTACCATAGCAGTTTAAAAAAAAGGTGAACATTTTGGTTAACCCTAAATATCTCATGAACCAATAACGCTAGAGACTTGAATTAAATTTTATATTATATATTGTAACGTGATACAAAAGAAGTATATTTTTGGAAAAAAATTCAATTAATGGTTTTTTTTATAAATCAAAAAAACTGAAAAAAAAATTTGTCACCTCGAAAATTTTACGACTAAAATATGATTTCATCTCCAAAACAATTTTGTGCAACGAAGAATAATGTTTTTGACATCTGATAAAATTTTGAGAAAAATCTAATTGACAGTTTTTTTTATAAAAAATAAAAACCTAAAAAAAAAATTACTCAAAGTTGGTAAAAATTAAATTTCGACTCAAATATCTTTTCAAAAACTTGAGATTAAGGCTTCAAACTTATTTTATCTTATAAGAAATAGTGTTTTCAACATTCTGAAAAATTGTGAGAAAAATATAATTAACAGTTTTTTTACAAAAAAAAAAAACCTAAAAAAAAATAAATAAAAGTTGGTAAAAATTGATTTTCGACTCAAATATCTTTTCAAAACTTTAAGATATTGGTTTTTATCTACTTAAATCTTTCAAAAAATATTGTTGTCAACATTCAGTAAAATTTTGAAAAAAATCGAATAAACAGTTTTTGAACAAAAAATTAAAAACCTAAAAAAAAAATTAACAAAAGTTGGTAAAAAATTGGTTTTCGACTCAAATATCTTTTTAAAAATTTGAGATAATGGCTTCTAACTAATTTCAACTTATAAAAAATATTGTTTTCAACATTAGGACAAATTTTGAGAAAAATGGAATGGACAGTTTTTTTTACAAAAAGTAAAAACCTAAAAAAAAATTTATAAAAGGTGGTAAAAATTGATTTTAGACTTAAATATCTTTTCAAAACTTTAAGATATTGGTTTTAAGCTACTTTAATCTTTAAAAAAATATTGTTGTCAACATTCAGTAAAATTTTGAAAAAAATCGAATTAACAGTTTTTGTACAAAAAATTAAAAACTTAAAAAAAAATTAACAAAAGTTGGTAAAAATTGATTTTCGACTCAAATATCTTTTCGAAAATTTGAGATAATGGCTTCTAACTAATTTTATCTTATAAGAAATACTGTTTTCAACATTCTATAAAATTTTGAGAAAAATTTTTACAAAAAATAAAAACCTAAAAAAAAAACAATACTAAAACTTTGTAAAAATTTACTTTCGAATCAAGTAGCTTTTCAAAAATTATAAATATTGGCTTCAAACTTATTTTATTTCACAGAAAATATTGTTTTCGATATTTAGTATTTTTTTTATAAAAATCCAACAGTCCGTTTTTTTATAAAAAAAATAAAATCTACAAAAAATAGTACGCAAATTTTGTAAAAATTGATACATATAGACAAGTTTTAAGCAAAACAAATCGACAGACGGGATGGGAAGTTATCAGTGTGGGTCGCATCCATCCCAGCCTCTTTTTATAATTTTAAATCCATACCGATTAAAGCAAAAGTTAAACATTTTCAAAAAAAAAATTGTTGATCTACCGCATTTTCTCAAAAACAATGATTTGAAAGTATCATAATGTCTTCGGAAAACAACTTATGGATGTATCATTAAATTATTAAGTTGTTATTTTTAGTTACTGTAGAAGATATAAAAATAAAAAACAATTGGAAAGAAGAAGTTATAGGGCCTTTGAAGTGCTTTTGGACAACTACTTTTAACAAAAAGATGCATCTTTTGAAAAAATACTGAAGACAAATGTCAAAAACATATTAATGTAACAATCAAGAAAAAGTGGGTTAACATGACTCTGTAACACCCACCATTAAGCGAAACGTCGTTTTCAGATTAAATTTTGGAGAAAGATGGTCTAATAATGATGCCACCACTCTTTAACTCATATATAAATTGTTAAAAATCGTTGTTCAATTAAAGATGGTCTAAAAATCAAACTGGGAAGTGACAAGAAAGCGCTTGGTTTTTCTAAATAACTAGAGTACACTCAAAGACACAGTGTGAGTATTATAAAAAAGGGGAAGGATATGTCGGTGTAAATTGGTTTTGAATAGCAATGAGAGGGAAAGATACATCGTGACAAGGAATTCCGAATTCTTGTAGTAAGGCTAAAGAACGAAAATCTTTACTTCACAGTACGACCAAAGTCGGGTTTAATGGTAAACTGATGGGCATTCCTTGAAGAGGGAGCGTATAGTCCGTTAAAATAACGTTAAAAACTTTACGACGATGTTCGAGTTACATAATTGAGTAATGATGTTATTGTCCTTAATTTTTTTAAATACTGTTATATTGAAGACTTGGAGGATTTGTACATTGTAGCCAGATCAAAAGAAAATATAATTTACTAATTTACTTCATTGCCTGAGAAACCATACACTTCTTGCGTCATTTTTGGCGACATAGCGTATGTGATCGTTCCACAAGAGGTATTTCCTGGTACACATACAAAGAACATAAAAGAGGTCAACCGTGCTTGAACGATACAAGACAGCATTTAGTTTGTAAGAGAATAAGTGGAGTTATTATCTTTTAGCTTACTTTTTGTTACTTTCTTGAAAATAAAGCCTTGATTTAGCCGCTCACTTTTTATATAAGTTTTCAATAATTCACAAATTCCTATCAAGATTTCGAACGGGAAACAGCTGTCAGTGTCAAAATAACCCAATAAACCACTAGTTGGCCCACCCTGTATGTATCTTGAACAATGTTTACATTCAAAAAGGTCAATAATTCCACCTGAATAATGCTCATATTCACTCTCATGTAATTCAAGTGAGCGTTTAATAAAAATAAATAAATTAGGTGGCGCAACAGTCCATGAAGAACAAGGGCCTAGTGACTTACAACTCTCAACCATTCCTGTGTGCGAGTAATGTTGTCTAATTTGAGAAAGCACTTTTCATGCGACAAGAATTACTCTTGAAGGATTTGTCAATTCCTCGCAAGAGGCAGTACCCGTGAAAAAAAGTTAGGTGGCACAGGCAGGGCTTGAACCCAAGGCCCCTTGCATGACAGTTCAACGCACTAACCATCACGCTACGGGTACTACTTAAGCTTAATTAAGCGTTTAGAATTGGTAAAAAAAGACGCTGAGATGCGATCCACAATGGTAACTTACTTACTTTAAGTGTTACAAAATATTAATAACTACGTTTTGTGTAAGATAAAACAAGTTTAAGGTCACTATATCTATGTTCTCATGTTACTTACGTTGGAAAAAAATGATTATGAGTTTTTCTTAGTGGTTCTTGTAAGTTTTTTTTTTTTTTCTTAATTCAAAATTAACGTAAAGTTAACAACATTATTTTGTAAATTATAAGACCAGTTTGTTTTCAATAACTGTTTTTGTTCCCGATAAATTAAAATCGAAAAACAACTTTTACTACTGTTCCCTAAAAGTAATCTCATACAAAATGCTGTTTTAGTTTCTTTAACAAAAGCTATATTTTGAGAAGTTAAAAAACAGAGCAAAATAAGATATTAAAAAATATACCAACAACTACTAACATTTTTGGAAGTTATTGTAATAGGTCCTTTTTTGAAAAATTATAAATTTTGTACGTTTATTGTCTTTCGAGAAGGTCCACAAGGGGCTATTAATACCCTTAACATGTTTAAAGTTAAAACACAATGAGAGTTTCAGTAAAATAGGGAATGCTTAAAGAGGAGATACCGGTGCAAATTGGTCTTAAAGTGCTGAATATCAAAATGAGAGAGAAAAACAGAGTTGGGTAAAGCACTCTACATTCTCGATGTGCGGTTTAAAAAAAATCTCTGTACTTTACAGTACATACGAAATTGAGGTCAAGGGTAAACTGATGAGCATTCCTGGAAGTATTGCGGCTAAATTGTGTGAGGGGGAAATGCAACTGACTTATTCGATAGAACATTGTTTGTAAAAATATTGGTAGAACAACGAAAGTAAAAGTCTCGGTTATAGTTCTATCGGCTATCATTTTTAAAGCTCTTTTTAGAATTATATCAAAAAGACTTAAACTTGTTTTAGGGGAACCTGCTTAGGCATGCGAGTTATATTCAAGTTTTAACAATTGAAGGCTTTGTAAATTACAGCCAGATCATAAGGTGTGAATAATTTCTTGCATCGTCGGAGAAATCCTAAGCACCTAGCAGCGTTTTTAGCAATATCGAGTATATGATCATTCCATAAGAGGTGATCGGTAATACACATACCGATTACTGAAAATTGATTAGTTTCCTCGATGCAAGTGTGGTCATGGACACCGGCATCAGGGGTGGGTTACGCTTTAACGACAAGAGACATCATTGAGTTTAATAATTCCCATTGCACAATGCTGTCAAGATTTGAATTTAATGAGCTTATCATACCCTGCCGTTGAAGTTTCACATCCGAAGGACAAGAATATAAATCTAAAGCGAAACAGTTTAATTGATTAAAAGTTACAGAGAAGAACTTGTTTATGAATATAAGGAAGAGATTTGGAGACAAATCAAAGCCCTAGGGGACACAAGCATTTATTTATGAATTTCAGACTTGAAACCGTCCAATCCAATACAACTTGTTTTGAACGGTTAGAAAGATAGTTTCTTACCCAACGAAGAAGAGATTCATCAATATCAAGAGTTTTTAAAATATCAAGTGCAATAATCTTACTCTCTCCAAACCGATGTAAAGATTTGTTCCGCACTAATCGATTAGATTAACCATTATAAGTCACCCACCTGTGTTGCTAGTAAATCCATACTGCCGGACATTAAGAAGCTTCTGTTCTTCAAGGTATTTCTTAAAGTGATAATTAATCAGCGTTTCCATTAGAAGGGAGCAGAATTCGCCTTTCTTAGCGATAGGCTGGACAAATGCCGTTTTCCATCCGCTCGGAAAGATACCTGTAGAGTAGGAAAGATAGAAAATCTTACGCAATAGTTTTGCCAATGTTTAAGAACACATCTTCAGAGCAATAGGGGGGATACTATCTGGATTTGTATACGAGTATGTCAAGGTCTTTCAGTACTCTTGTTACTGCGCGAGTGCGAAAGAAGATTTGACCCATGAAATCGTTTACGATCTCAAGTACAGGAGGACTCATGACACCCTCTGCTAGCGTCGAATTAATAGAAATCGAGTTTACATAGGAATCGTCATTGTGGACGAGCATTGGAACCGAGGGTGTCGTGGTGTTTCCGTCTAAGTCTGCTTTTTAATATTGCCAAACGGTTCTAATGGCAGTTTTTTCATTAACTGGTTTTTTAGCATGGTATGAGTTGTAATTTTCCAATTTTTGAACACTTGTGGATTTTACTCTACTTCCATTTATGTCCGTATCTATAGGTACTCAGTTACTACATGTTTCGAATTCATACATAGATGGGTTCTGTTTTATGTTATAGACTCATCACCAGCAAAACAAAAATAAATCGCGTTAATCCTTAATGGCTACATCATCCATATTCTAACACAATACCACCGAAGTACTTTTCATATTAATGTCTCAATTTTCGGAAAATTTTCCACCAGTGTTCCCGCTCCACCCACAACCAGTCATCAAGAGTGTAAATGGATTGGGGGCGAACCCAACCAAACTATTAGAACGGAGACTACCCCATACAAGAAAAAGTTCTTCAAAAGCAGAAAATGTGTCGCACGAGTTTTTTTGGAAAAATAAAAACGAAATATACACATTTCTATATGGTTTAAGGACGACAAAAAAGAAATAAACATATTCTTCCTTTTCAATCCTATATTATTTCTGCCATCAGAGAAGTAGAACTCTATCTTCATCTCCTTGATTCGAGGTCCTTTTAAGTATTTTGTCGTTTTATTTTTATTTTTATTTTTATTTTCATTTTATTTTTGTTTGTGTTTTTTTTTGTTCATTTCGCAGCTTCCTTTCTTTTCTTTCTTTGTCAAATTCTTTTGTTCGTGTCCTTTGATTTGGAATGTATAGTATTCTTTTCTTTTTGTATATTCTCTCATGGCTCGGTGCTGCGCTGACTATGACTATGGCTATTGTTTGGTGATTTTCATTCTTTTTTTTTTGTTTTTTTTTGTTATGCTCTGATTTTCTTGATTTCCTTTTGAGAAACAGAACAAAGATAAATTGGTTAATTTCCCCCGCCATTGTTGGGTGCCCATCAATCGATGCCGGGTAATGGACTCAGCTTATTAATTCACTTTTTTCCAACCCCCAAATAAACATCCAACCCATATAAAAACCACCCACTAAGAAAACATATACAACGACAGTGCTGAAACTTTGAAGATTTCTTAGGGCCAGAAACTTAAAGGAAATAGGGGCTCTAATTGTAATGTATTTACAATATTTAAAAAAATGAGAAGTTTTAAAGGGAAATCAATAATAGTTTATTTACGAGTAATTGTAAAAGAAACAGCTAAGTATGCCAAAAACGATGGAAAGGGATATAGGTAAGCCAAAACGCTGCCACGGGCGGCAGATCCTTTCCATAAAATATTCTATAACCAATTCGTACATTCGAGTCTATATGTCCTTGATTAAATTGATTTTGAAGCATAGCCTTAGATCTTATCATTCACCTTGACTTAAAGAAAAATGTCTTAGGTTTTTACATCACAAGATCTCGGAGGCCAATTTTGATCACCTTTTCGATGAAGACAAATGTTCTTGCAAAAGTCATATTTTGTAGTGATATGTGCTACGTAGCGCAGTCTTGTCGTAAACATTAACATCTTTCAACTCGATAGCGCCTCATTTTTGAATAATTATGGTCGAATTACACTGCCACGCCATCCAGCTCAAAAAGAGCACCAAGCATATATTTTCCGAGCCAATTAGCCAGTATACGATAGTATTAGAGATTGACCAACTTAAATTCGTGTGTTTACTGAACTTTTAAAGCCATTTTTGCAACGGGCAGGTTCAGGTGACATAAGGGACTTGAAAGTAAAGAAAGTTTCTAGTACATGATTGGCCAGCTGCCAAAAAATTACCTTCCAATTAAGGCAACTTTATTGGAAAGTTGACTGGAAAGTAAGTCAAAAAAATCTCCCCATCTTTCAAGTCAAGTCAACTTATGTCACAATGACAATTGATCAAGTTTTTTTTCCACAATTTTCTGCACAATTCCATTTAATCTTTTGTGTAGAAGCGTTCCTTGTCAAATTGGAAAAGAAATAAATAATATTTCTCTACAATACAATATGCAAATCGTGATATACTTGTAGCTTGCCTGAGGAGTGTTTTGTAGACAATAATGTTTTTAATAGTTTTTGTACGATAAACTAAAGATGGAGATTAGAGAAGTAAAGTTCCAAGTTTGCAATTTGTGACGTTGAAAAACTAACTTGTTGCATTGGTCAAAATTTACGTTCAAAGAATGTAGTTGACTGCAAATGAAGTCCCTTATGTGGTCTGAACTTGCACAATATATTTTATCAAGTTTCGAAGCGTTGTCAAATGTCAATGTGACAGCTGCATAAATAGCATGGTATAAAGAATACAAGGTATGCTTGACAGTTCTGGTCGACTGAATCGTGACGTCATTGCGAGTGAATTTTCTTATTTATGATGTTCTTTGATATTCTTTGGTATAATTAATAATTAAATTAAATAATGAAATTCTATTTAAACCAATTTTGTTTGCTTTGTAGAATTTACAACCAAGAATGCCCTTGAACAAGGTAACCAAGTCAACAGATATTGGAATTGTAGCCACTTCGGAAACTTGTAGAATATGTGGATATAGGAAAGGAAAAGAGGAAATCGAAACTATAGAAATCCCATTTTCTTATAAATATTTAGTGGGTGAATTGAGTTCGGTTTTCAATTTCTATAGATGTAAAACTTTGAAATAAGAAGATAAACTAGGTATTTCTCTTTTAAGTAATAGTTTTTATTTTTTTTTTGTACGTTTGTTTCTTTTTTTCGTTATTAGTATTATTTAAAGACTTTATTCTAAAATAAAGTCTACATCTAAAGAACAAAAGTTTAACCTTTTCAGGTAAATTTACATCATCACAGTTTCTTAAGTAAAACTTTAAGTAATCACTTATCACATGTATCTTATTGCTATTGATTTTAATAAATATGTTTTCAAGAGCAACAATTTTGTCCATAAATTCTGGAGATGGTTTGTGCAGACCACCTTCAGATATTGCATCAACCCATGTAAATGAGGTTTGCTTTTCTTGCAGAATGTAGACAAATCGCTGACGATATATCATCCAGTGTCCAGTTCAATTTCTTCTTGGGATTCTTTAGTCGTTTGATCTGGCCATCAGTAAAAATAGATGCAACAGAGCTTTCAAGGTTGCGGAGCTTGCAGTTATCTTCTTCCAATTGTTTTTTTTCTTTTTGGCAAAGCTGCAACTGTTTCTCCAACTCGATTATTTGAAGCTGTCTGCTACACTCCATATCAACTCTGTATATAACAAAATTTTAATTTAACACAATGCTTTCTAATATTTTAATATAAAAATGAACCTACTCTGTTTGAGTTGAAATTGAATTTTCCATCTCGACAACATGCTGCATTTGTTCTTGCATATTGGGTGAAATATTTTCTTTCTCTTCATAATGTTGGAGGCAACTTGCCACAGTTCTTCGGTTGTTCCTTTTGTCCGCCCTAAGAGCCCTTGATAAAGCAAGCGCATTGTCACCGCAACTTTCAGGTACGTTTCTGAGTGGTACGGCTTTCGGATCAAGTTTTGATTTAGGCAATGGCACATTCATAAGTTTATCTTTAAGACAATAATCGTCTTCTTTAAAATGCAACGAGCATATTCGTGCAAAGCTGGTATTAACATTTTTTTTCCACAAGCTTTAACCCAAGCCAAACTCAGATTTGGATCTATTGGGAAGCAAAAAAATCTCAGGTTTTCACAGTTTTTGTTGTTTGAATAACTTTTGCAATTTTTCACACAACAATAATTTGGCATATTTACATTTATGTAAATAGTTTGTTTATTTAAAAAGAAGTTACAATTATTTATATTTTTCAAGAGCACACTATCTATTTACTTTCGCAAATGAAATCAACCAAAACATTAAGAAGTAAAAACCGCACAAAACTGGCTGTCACTCGCAATGACGTCACACGAATACAAGATGGCGACCTATCATCTCATATACAGCATACCTTGTATTCTTTATACCATGCATAAATAGCATTCCAAAAAAAATTAAACCTCTCATTAGAAAACCATTTATGATTAAAACAGTAATAAGTCTAAGTATTTAGATTAATTTTATTTAAACTTTGTGAGAAAGAGTTGTTTAGTGGATTCCTAAGATTGAGAAGTAACAGATTTTCAATCGGGATCTGGGTCTCAACTACAAGCATCTCTACTTATTCATATGAAAAATGATCTGATATCACAGAATTCACTACAAACGACTTTCCGAGGCCGTTCTTCTGCACTCGTGTGGGCGTTAGGTCTTTGCACCCAAAATCATAATTCATAAATCATAAAGTGTCATAAACCCCAAAATTGTTCATAAAGCCCAAAAATATAAAATCGAATGTCATAACGCCTAAATAAATTTTTAATAAAAGAACGCCCAAATTGTTAGCAGTTATTTTGACCAAAAGAAAATTTTAACTTTTAATTTGGGTTTTATGACAAAAGGATTTGGCCATTTGGTCATTTATTTTGAGCATTACGACGATTATGGTTTCTATAGTTTCTTATGTCTTATCACCCAACGACTTATAACCCAAATCATAAAATGACAAAAAACCCAAAAAGAGAAACGTGTCGTAAGGTTGATGGGTGTATACAAAGTTTCAGAATGCAGAAATTTTGAAGCTATGATATTTTAAAATTGATTTGAGCGATAGAGCTATTTTTGGGTGATATGACATTTTTAATATCTTGGCGTTATTTTATTTGGCAATAAGACGTAATGATTCTTTTTATTTGGGATATGACATAAAACCCAAAACATTATTAATGTTCGAAGGTCCGGTAATATTGCGCATATCTTACAACTACAACTAGATATCCTATGTTACTGCAATCCAAAGAGGCCATTATAGATATATCTGTTTCGGCAATCAACCTCTAGACTTCGTTTCGACCGTGACTAAGAGTAAGAGATCGGATAACAGTCCTAATCATCAGATTAAATGTTATTGTAAGGTTTTTAAATTTAAAAACCTACACAATTTTAATTTGTTCATTTTATCTTTGAGATTATGGCCCGTGGTTTTGTAAATGCGGACCTGCACTACAATGGGTATTTCATGCATGAGGGCGATGGAATGTGTTGCCATATTAAGTGCTGCTGCGTACGTTCTTTTAAAAAATCTATTAGTTGAAAAATGTACCTAGAGGTGTTTCACAGCAATAATACTTTTACCTATGTTTTTGAACATTTCAAGACTCATGTAGAAAATAATGCGTAACTTATCCAATTGCTGAATTTCCCTCCGACTTCGACAATCGATAACAATACCTTCTTTTGGAAATGGATTATCAAACTTTCGATATCTAGTCCTATATACATATGTGTACGTTTCTTTTGCTTTGGCCGAAAAACCCATTTTTTCGGCTGTCCTTTGATATACATTAGTTTTAAATTTTGTCTTGTATATTGGATATTGCTATGTGTAGGTAAACCTAGAGGATGGGAGGGCTGAATAAGAGAAGAGGTTTTTTTTCGGTAGTGTAAGTGTATACTTTATATCCGTGCATTAATCCGGGTGACATTTTCAGTTTTTCGCTTTCCGTTCTCCCAATCCATCAACGTCAGAAGCGTGTTCCATGGATTTTATACTTATATTTATACTGCTTTACTTTGGCAGATAGATATTGCCATGATACAGTCACCCCAGTCAGTGTGCTCGGCCTCCAAGCCTCCGCCAGCCCACCCAACACCGTCATCCACCCCCGTCTTTGTCGCACGAAATTTCCCTTAGAGCGGGGGTCTGAAATTTTCAGTCAGCCACTTGATAAGTGGCAATGGGTGGGAATGGTTCTAGGTTCTTTTTTGTTTTTCCCTATTTTATTTTTTTTTTGTAAGGGTGGATTGATTTGAGTGACTGAGTTTTTCCTTTCACACTTTGGAACTTGAGCTGGAGCAGAAAAAGGCATACCTTCCTGCTTGGTGGGGGAAGGCAGAGGAATAAAATAGATTTTCTCTGACAAAAATATTTTGTATTATTCTTCTCTATGTATATAGATAGAGATGTTTCGCTGGGCAAATAAATGTTGCCGCTGTTCATTTTCACCGAAAAAGGAATCAAAGTCTGATTTCCGGTAAACGGGAAACCATACATCCTTTTTAGCTGTGCAATCAATATGTGCAAAATATTCCCATGTCATGCCGCCGTAGGTGTACCTTCAAAGTTAAAAATAGGAAAAATAATACTTGAAATAAGGACAACAAAAATCCATACTTCTTGACTATCATCGCATCGCATATATGAAAACGCAAGCATGATTTATTACTTTTAATTTCCTGCTCTACCGCTGAGTGCCTTTGGTGCGCTGCTGTTGTCCTGTTCCTGTTATGACGGTGTGGTGTATACGTTCTAGTTCGAAAGGATACTCTACTCTCTTTCAGTTCAGAAGATAACTGGGGCTATTTGCGTTCGTTGTTTTGTTCTGGAAAATATTAAATAAAACCAGCGAGAAGGAAAATACACAATATGTAACTCGACATGTTATTCTCTTATGGGTTTGTTGTCATTGCTTGTTTCAAAGATGATAGCGGATGGTCTCTTATAGAGTGTAGATGGCTTTGGACAATATTATGAGTTGCACTGGAAAAAGTCATGAAAAATTTAAAATTGAGGATGGTGGAGAGGTTTATCATGTGGAGACGAAATTGCAACTTCCCCATCCATTGTGTATTTAAAATCATATCAAATAGCTATAAATGGGTTTAAATGCTTTTGAGGTGTTAATCTGAATTGATATTTTTTTCTTATATTTTCTTGATCGACAATTTGAAATTTAATTTAAAGAGAAGGAAAGGATTTTTCATTTTCGAAAGATGCAACAAAAAGCTTAATTATTGTTGGGTTTCCCAGTTGTTTTATAATTAGTTGTTCTTTTAAATCTAATGCTGTCTTAGAAGAAAAATAATGAGCCTAAAAGATTATTACTCTCATGCAAAGGTTTGAAAGGAAGTTATATATTACAAAAAAAAAGAAACAGTACCATTACAAAAAAAGAATAGAAATTATTGTGAACACAAAATGGGTGTAAGTCATTGATTTATTAAAGAATCTTTTAACTTAAATTGTTCGGTACTAAGTAAAAATAGAAGGATACATGTTAAACATTAAAAAATTTGTTCCTAGTTTTCAATATTCAAGTATGTACGAAAAAACGTGTCTTTTATGTAATCAAATAAAGTTAAAACAGCAGTAATAATATAATGCATTTTTAGTTGAAAATATTGTTATGTGCATAGCATATTTTTAATAGCTAAGAAACAAAGGGCCTTGCCAATTACCAAAATTATAGCTCACTTAAATATTTAACGAGGCTCCAAGTATTTCGCCATACGAATAACCATTTAATAAGATAGGTTAAGAGTTAAACTTAACTACAAATGCAAGATTCAATATAACTTTGAAGTTTCATTTTGACAGCACACAAACTAATCATATTTTTCAAGTCAAAAGGCTAAATTTTTTGTTATTGTTGATTGTTTTGGTGACACAATTTTGTATAACAAAGTAAGTGATAAAATACTTGTTTTAATATTTAATTATGTTTTTATTTTTTTATAAATGTCCATCATTTTAGAAATGGCTGAAAAACACCATTTGAAAAGGAGTAGATCGTCAAATTTGATGATGACAATGAAATAGCTACTGGTCGAGGCAGCTAGACCACTTGCGAATATATTTGATTTCACGCTGAATGTAAGCAAATCATTCAAAATGAAAGCTGCAATGTTGCAAATGGAAAATATTGCGCCAAATTCTTTGTATACACTTTTTGACTCGCCACATCTTCAATTTCAGCTGTTAAAATTTAATCCGGTGATATCTTAACGTACGTTTAGCGATTTATGAGTCCAAACTATAATAAAAACGATGAAAAACAGTAGTGACACATGAAAAGTTCAATAAATATGTTAAGTTGCATTGTTTTCTTTGTATTAGTTAAAAAAAAATTAAATATTAAAAGACATTGTACCTAGAGATTGAAAAATTAATTTTTTAAACACACTTTTTTGTACATGTATCACTCACGGAACGGGAGTAATATGGCTCTTAAGTTTTTCTATTGTAGTTGCGACATACATATGGGTGATTATACAAAAGTTGGGTAACTCGATGTCATCAACCAATATATAAAAAGTCTGATTATATTTTATTGAGATTGCAATTCATTTTAAAACAATGGAAATACCTTTATTTAGTCACCCAATTTCAGTTCTTCATTTTGAATACAAGTTATTAAAAAAACACAATTAGTTCTTAAAACGTCAGTCCTCTGGTATGTCACAACCCTGAAAATCAACCATTAAGTTACTGTATATTAAAAATTATCATTGATTTGAGAAAACTTATTAATTTAGTACAATCTGCGATGTATATAGTTTAATATATACTACAACTTTCATAATGCAGTGTTCTCCACTTTATTTAAAAAAATAAGAAATTTTGTGTTCAGTTTTATTCGTCAGTTTCTTGTGTGTTATTTAAATTTAAAATTCGTGCGAAATATCGCCGACTCAACGTCAAATCCCACTTTGAATTTTAATGTTGGTAATAAAGTTAGTTGCGGGTCGCACAATTTGACGGCCACCATAACTGTACCAGAGTTTGGGTTATGTTTGTTGTCTATACACGTGCTTAGCCAGTCAACACGTCAGTTTTATGGTGAGTCGTTATTTTTTTGTTAATCTAAAGTTTATTTTTATTTATTCGTATTAGACTTTGATTTGTTAAAATGTAGTTTGTTGATATTTGAAATTACAAAAAAAAAACATTAGTCCAGATTATAATCTCAAATTTCGTCTTTTTCGTCAGTAGTGTGGCGACAGTTCTGTGTCAGGTAAATTGTTATTGTTCTTCATTTCTTGAACATTAGTACTTTTAAGATGAATATTGTTAGATTTTGTTTGTTGATTACTTTGAAATATTTAGTAAAACTATGTGAAAGTAGTAAAAGATAAGTGAATAACGTTACGTTAAATGTCAAAAGTCTGTTTTGAAAACTGATGTAGTATTTTCTCCTAGTATTACATATTAATAATTATTTTTAATTGTTACTAAGTGATTTTAAGTGATCATTATTAAATCCTAAGAGATTTTTACTAATTTTTATTAAATTTAATTAATAATACTTTCAAAACTGTGTATACTCGTCAGTCCTCTGGCAGTCAAATTCTGAAATTTTTAAATATCTTACAATGTACTCAAAAAAGTGACTGGTCCGATTGGGAACAATATATTAATTATAGATTAGCTATCATATACACCCGAATTTATAGAAGTTTGATTTAAAAACTATCTTAAACAAAATATCCTCAAAAAAGTTACCCAACTTTTGTATAATCACCCATATATAAGAACTTATATGGCAAGTTTTGCACTCGAGCAAAATTTCGAACTCGAGATTTTAATCAAACATGACATTACGATGGTAGAAAATGAGTCTCCCGATTTCGTCAGTCTGTCTGTTTACCTCTCCTGGCCCCTGTAAATGCTTCAAATCATTGGGTTGATTGACCTCAAATTTTGAAATTAAAGTTTGAGGTTTTTTCATTTTTGTTAAAACTAAAAATTACAGTACCTAGTCCCATTAAAATTGTTTAGCTATTTTTTTTTTTGCTTCTTTCTATAAAAAAATATTTTTGTATTGCTCCAAAAGAGTACCCTTTATAGAACCGTGTAACCGTTTTAGAACCGTTATTTTGCTCTTAAGTTTTCTCAAGAACTTTTAAACCGATTTCAATATTATTTTTTTCTGCACAAGATCTTATAAACTGTCTCAATAGAAAAAATAAAAATAAAATTTGTTTTTTAAATAATGTCTTGAATCATTATTTTTTACGAAATTGAAATGTAAAACGTATATTAATAAGCTCTGAACATTGTTTAAGAAATTAAAAATTTGTAAACAAACTTTTTTTACATGTACATTTTTAAATCTTAAAATACAGGAAATATTTTTAAACAGACTCTTTTAATACCTGAACAAGTTCGTACGACCCAGTCGTGCATTTTGTTTTCTTAGGTATCATACCTTAAAACGCAAAATAAAAAAAAGGCATTGACAACAGCCCTTAGTACTCTATGCTCTTTACAGTACTGTTTTTATTTCGCTTAAGAGACCGTTATTTTCAGCGATATCTACATTAAAAAAAAAGATAATCTTAAATGCCTAAATATATTAACGCGATACAAATTCGAAAAAGCAACGAATATCGGCCTTGGAAAAATATGTGACCAAAATGTTAGTATTTTAAATGTTCTAATATACTCATCATTGTCTCAACTTAAAAAATAAACTTTGCTTTGCAATTTTGTAAACAGTTGTAAATGTATATACATACATATGTACGTATTCTCTGAAAAATTATTTATCGTATTGAATTTGAAAAATAATACTTTTTTTCCGTTTTCCATCCAAATTTGTACACTTAGTGGAGGAAATTGACATAAACTATTCTTAGACAATGACAAAGATGACAGGACTTAGATCTTACCCACGTAAATTTTCAAAATTCCTCATACTTTCCTGTTTGAATATGAAATTTACTTAAATTATTGCGTTAATCCATCAATTTATTAAAAAACAAAAAATAAAAAATTCATGCCAACAATATTTCACTAAACTTGTATTTTTATTAAAAATTCTCAAGATCTTAAAAAAAATCGATACACAAAGAGGCAGAGATGCTAAAAACTTATCATTCGTGCCCGTCTGTCGATAAAAGTTTTATAAAATATTAATAAAAACATTCTTAAGTCCCAGGTTTGAAGTCAATATCTTTCTTCGTTCTCAAGACACTTGAGTCGAAAACCATTTTATAAGTCAATGGTATTTGTCTATAAAATTAAGTAACTGTTTTTACCAATTTTTAGTACCATTTTTTAAAACTTTTTACTCCTTATACAAAAAATGTATATCCAATTATTCTAGACAATTGCCTGATGTTGACAATAATATTTTGCATAGAATAAGTAATTTTGGAGTCAATACTTTCAAATAATATTCTCGAGATATTCGAGCCGAAAATTAATTTTTATACAAATTTTGTGTAGTATTTTTTAAGAAAAAACGAAATAAAGATATTTGGAGTCAACCAAATTTATAATTATTTTTTTTTTTATATTGCTATTGTAAAAAAGCACTCACTCAATTTTTTACTAAATTCACATATACATATTATTTATGTGAAAAAATGTATCACGAACGCACGTACACACGCGAACACAGACATCTCTTTTAAAATGTTTGATTTTGAAACGTCGAGAAATGTCATTATTTTCAATGCTACAAGTAGGATCCATTACAATAATCTTCCTATTTGAAGTTAATAATCATTGTAAACTGAACCTAAATAATATTATTATTATACAAAATATTTATCCACATGATTTTCGAATGACACTCTTTCTTCCATAATAAAAAAAATATGAATTTGCAAAATTTCATAGACATGCATTAATAGTGACCCATTATGGATATACTATACATTTCAAAGACATAATTATAACCGAAATACAAAATAATGAAAATTTCATAATCTTGTTTGAATAAAATTTGTTACGCAGCTACCTTTTCCAATAGTTTTCAGAAATATATAGAAGTGTGCCATTTTATTACCCAAACTAGAAGCGTTTCAAATTGCATAACAGTTATGTTACACAATGCCAAAAAAGGTCCAGCCATGCATAGTTGGTCCTTTGTTAAGCATTTTGAACTTTCACTTTTAATAAAATGAGTATTGAAACAAGCAAATTTCTATAGTTTCAATATTACTTAGAAATTATTTTTATTAAATAGAATAAGGAATTGTTTATTTTCAAGTCCAGCTAAATAAATAAATTACTTAAAATGTAACTGTCAATTGGTAATTTTTAATCATCGTTGTTTTTACCTGTCTATATACATATGTATGTTATGTAGGTAAGTAAATTCTTTGTTTCATAAGGTTGCCTTCGAAAACCTGTTCATGATTCGGCAGTCGGCTCCATCTACATTAATTCTATTCGTATTTATGTAAATGAAACCTGTCGGACCTAATGACCAAACCCATTTATCATTTTCAATCCAATAATTTAGTAATTATAAACATTTTTTTTTAATTTTGTATATATAAATACGAAAAAGAAAACAAAACGGGAGGGGATGATGGTGGGATAAAATATAAAACAAAATGAATTTTTGGTCAATATACTCGTATGCAGATTAAAATTTTAAATAAGAAGTTTTGATAAAAACTCTTCAAAAGTGCCTTCCAATTTTATTTTTTAAAAATATTTCATTATCAATCTCATTTTCGCTCATTTTAACGTTGTTGAAGTTAAATACGCATGTCTTCATCAGTATTATAATTATTTTAGTAAAATTACAACAAGAACGAATTATACTATCGGTTATATCGTACCTTCATACATACTCTTATCTCGGGTGAAGAAATAAAGTTATTAAAATGTTTCACTTAATATTGATGAATTTTATATTATGATGGGGCGCAATAACCGCACTACTGGATTATTTAATTGGGTGCAAGGTGCAAGGAAGCCATTACATATAATTGCAAATTTACTTGCGGTAATAATAATAACGCCACTTATATATACTCTAAACAAGATGCCCATCATCAACGATGGTAAAATGCTTTCTGGCCATGAAAATTAGCAACACAAAAATTGCTTAAACAAAATAAAAATACTAAAATAAAAGAAAAAAGCAAAACATTTAATAAGCATTTTTGTATGGTGCGGCAATATGCGCGTAACGCAACATCCTCTCATCATCTGAAACAAGCCATCACTTACCACTTACTTGAATTGATAGTTATGTCCAGGTAAAGGTATCGATATTTTTATATGAAGATTAAATTGGTCACCTCAGCCTTAATAGAGTAATTTTGAATTATTCATGGATGGTCGGGTAAACTTATAAAATAATCAAAGGGTTCATATTATACATTTTTTTCTTCTAAAAATTGGACATGTAATTTAGGACCATTTTCCTTTGGCTCCCAGATAAAAATCTGAGCGCAATTGGTTCGCGCCAGTATTCGCATTACTTGCATATTTTTATTAAACATCATAGGCTGTGTTTTTTTTTCTTGAAAAAGGCATTTTGTTGCATTATCGGTAAAGACAGTGTTCAAAAAATTCAAAATTATAGAGAAATTCATTCAGAATTTATGAAAAAATTGGTGTTGGATAAACCATTCATTACGAAGGTAAATGTTAGTAACTTTAACATCTGCTCTTAGGTATGTTACCTCTGAATAAAATCATAACCAATAAATCGAAGAAGCGAAAAGTTGTAACTACATTATGTATATTAATAATCCAATAGCAAAGTAAAACGTATAAGATTAAAGCCCCTATTTTATGAATATGGTTCCATCAATGAATAAATCCAAAGCCTTAACGCAATGATTCAGTTACTTGTTGTTTATTTAAGAGTTTTAATTATAACTTCTTAGAAACCAGTTTGATTTTTGTTAAAAAGGTTGTATGAGAACAACCTAATGATATGTTTTTTAAAACAATTTTTACATTAAGAGCAATATGATGATTAAGATAAATTAAAAAAATAAATACAATTCAGAAAAATGCATAAAATATATAGGTATTTGAATCAAAAGTACGGTCGGTATAACATAATGTTTAATGTAGCGAACTTGCTTCTCAATGTCGTACAAGTCAAGCTCTTCCATTGTGACAAAAAAAATTTGCTATCATCTCACTGAAACGCTCACCATTTGCATAAATAATAATTCGCATTATCTTCGAAGAAATACTAGACAATGATTCCGCATCAAAAATTGAATTTTTCAAATGCATTAGTAGCTCTTTCAACGATTTTAACAATTTTGTCTATTTACGTATCCATTCAACAAGGAATGAACTTCATCGCTGGAAATAATTCTTCGATAAAAAAAGTGGACCTTTTAAGAGGCCATTCAACAAAAATTCGGAGTTGTCGTAGATCTTTTGTTTCAATTATTAAATAAAATAAATAAATTAGGTGGCGCAATAGTCCGTAGAGAACCAGGGCCTAGTGACTTACAACTCTCAACCATTCCCGTGTGCGAGTAATTGCAGGGATGGAGGGTACCTACAGTTACATGTCGAATCCGAACGGCTTATTTGAGAAAGCACTTTTTCATGACAATAATTACTCTTGAAAAATTTGTCAATTCCTGGCAAGAGGCAGTACCCGTGAAAAAAACTTTAGGTGGCACAACAGGGATTGAACCCAAGCCCTCTCGCATGACAGTCCAACGCACTTTTTTTTTAATTTTTTTTTAAATTCATTTTTATTAATTCATTCTTAAAACTATCTTAAAGCTGGACAACAATTCATAAAACTAGCATAATTAACCATAACTTACAACTAACTTACTGGTCCCATAGACACTCTAAGTTAAACTATTATAACACTTAATACTAATGCCTTTCGGCCCCAAGATCTATTTTACTTCAATTAATTATTATTTATTTATTTTTGTATTTATTAGAAAATTAAAAAAAAAAACTAATATCAATATCATTTTTTTTCTTAAAAATTACTTAAAATATAATTTAATATAATAAAATAAAACTTAAAATTAACTTAAACTACATATTCTACCTACAGGGTAGGCAGCCAAACTTGCGCCCTGTGCAAGATTTGTAGAAAGCGCCCCTTTTTTATGTTTTTTTTACACATAAACTGATACACAATCATAAGCCTTTCCCACATTACCCAGGAGGTAGAATTTCAATGCGTTTATTCTATTGAGGTAATTCTATTGAGGTAAAACGCAGCGAAGAAATGAGCAGAGGAGAAACTTTTAAACTTGGAAACTTACTTTTCTGGCCTTACATTTTGCAAATTCAGAAATGAGATCATCAAAGTCTAAAGAATTTAATACTTTCTTTTCAATGAACATTATAGATAAACCTACCAATCTCTCTTGAGTCATGGTTGTCCTAAGATAATTTGTAATAATTTTAAGTTTAAAAAAAACTACGTTCTCCTGAAGCTACCGTGACCGGGATTGTATTGAGGATTTGGAGAACAATTACTAAATTCGGAGCAAAATCTTCAAAGTTTGAACTAAAAATAAAATTTAACACATCTAAACTTGAGCTTTGTGGTGTAACAAGCTGGGATGTTACGGTTAACTCTTGAAACAATTCTTCTCCATCTAAATCTTTAAAACTACTTTATGTTAAAACATTCTGCAAATTAAGGCTTGAAGCACGTACATTTTTATTTTTTAAACATTGGCTTATGTTACTTAAAAATGAAAAATTGATACTATACGTATCAAACCTGAATCGATAATTCTGAAACTGAAAGCGTTTTACATTGACACAAAAGACGAAACATGTGTGAGATTTCAAATCAAAAAGAAAATATAATAACAAACAAATCACCCTTATGAAACATTTTTTAACTTAGACTTTAATTTAAATTTATATGAACAGTAGCGTTCATATAAATTTAAATTAAAGTCTAATATCAGCAATTTAAAAAAAAACATATAAATAATAAATAAATAAATTATGTGGCGCAACAGTCCGTAGAGAACCAGGGCCTAGTGACTTACAACTCTCAACCATTCCTGTGTGCAAGTAATTGCAGGGATGGAGGGGACCTACAGTTTATATGCCGAATCCGAACGGCTAATTTGAGAAAGCACTTTTTCATGACAAGAATTACTCTTGGAGAATTTGTCAATTCCTCGCAAGAGGCAGTACCCGTGAAAAAACTTAGGTGGTACAGGCAGGGATCGAACCCAAGGCCTCTTGCATGACAGTCCAACGCACTAACCATCATGCCACGGGTACTAAAAAAAAACATATACTTTGGAAAAAATAACATATTTCAATTGGGTTGGGCTCGAAATACTGAACATGTCAAAATACTCTGTTTGAAAAACTTAATGCCAGAATTTTCTTTTACAGAATTCAGTAAAAAAAATTCTGTAGTCAAAATTCTAAAGGAAAACATTCTGCTTGGTTAAAATTCTATATTTCAAAATACTTTTGTTTTTAATATTATTAACACGATTCATTTTTAAGTACGAAATTTTGTAGGAACAATATTTTTGGGACTAAGAAATCATAAGAATATTTTTTAACTTCCCATAGGAAGTTATTGTAATGGGTCCGATTTGTCAAATTGAAAATTTTGACATTTCTCGACGTTTCAAGGTCCCTAGAGTCGATATAAAAGATTTTTAGAAAGATGTCTGTGCGTGCGTGTGTACGTACGTCCGTACGTCCGTACGTTCGCGACGTTTTTTTCGTTGTCCATAGCTCAAGAACCAGAAGAGGTATCGACTTCAAATACATTTTGTTATACAGATAATAAGGCAGAAAGATGCAGAAAGGGCTCTCAAGAAAATTGCGTGGGTGGTTTTTTTTACCATAGCAGTTTAAAAAAAAGGTGAACATTTTGGTTAACCCTTAATATCTTACGAACCAAAAATTCTAGAGACTTGAATTAAATTTTATATAATATATTGTAACGCGATACCAAACAAGTATATTTTTTGAAAAAAATCCAGTTAACAGTTTTTTTTATAAATCAAAAAAACTGAAAAAAAAATTTGTCACCTCGAAAATTTTACGAATACAAAATGATTTTATCTCCAAAACAATTTTGTGCAACGAAGAATAATGTTTTTGACATCTGATAAAATTTTGAGAAAAATCGAATCGATAGTTTTTTTACAAAAAATAAAAACCAAAACAAAAAATTAATAAAAGTTGGTAAAAATTGATTTTCGACTCAAATATCTTTTCAAAAAATTTGAGATTATGGCTTCAAGAAATATTGTTTTCAACAATCGGTAAAATTTTGAGAAAAATCGAATTGATAGTTTTTTTATAAAAAATAAAAACCTAAAAAAAACATTACTCAAAGTTGGTTAAAATTGAATTTCGACTCAAATATCTTTTCAAAGCTTTGAGATATTGGCTTATAACTACTTTTATCTTTCAAAAAATATTGTTGTTAACATTCAGTAAAATTTTGAAAAAAATCGAATTGATAGTTTTCTTACAAAAAATAAAATCTTAAAAGAAAATTTAACAAAAGTTGGTAAAAATTGATTTTCGACTCAAATATCTTTTCAAAAATTTTGAGATTATGGCTTCCAACGAATTTTAACTTATAAGAATTATTGTTTTCAACATTCGGAAAAATTTTGAGAAAAATCGAATTGACAGTTTTTTTACAAAAAATAAAAACCTAAACAAAAAAATTAATAAAAGTTGGTAAAAATTGATTTTTGACTCAAATATCTTTTTAAAAATTTGAGATATTGGGTTTTAACTACTTTTATCTTTTGAAAAATAATGTTGTCAACATGCAGTAAAATTTTGAGAAAAATCGAATTGACAGTTTTTTTTACAAAAAATAAAAACTTAAAAGAAAATTTAACAAAAGTTGGTAAAAATTGATTTTCGACGCAAATATCTTTTCAAAACTTTGAGATATTGGCTTTTATCTTTTAAAAAAATTGTTTTCAACATTCAGTAAAATTTTGATAAAAATCTAATTGACAGTTTTTTTACAAAAAATAAAAACCTAACAATGTTCGGTTCTTGATATCTCTCAAATTAATTTAATTCATCTAATTAGTAAAAATTTAAGAAATGCTACTAAAATTGGTAAAAATTTGTTTTTCACTAAAAATCTATTTAACAAAACTAGATTTTCAAACTAAACTATTTCTTTATATGAAAAATATTGTTGGTAATTTTAAAATTTTTAAGAATAATTCAACTGACAACTTTTTTAACCCAACACGAAAACCTACAAACTTTGAAGCAAGACAAATCGACAGACGGGGGAGAGTACGATAACTTTGGCGACAAAGTTTAATGACGGATTTGTATAGAACAGTTAAAAACAAGCATTTTTTACTATGGGAGGGGGGGGTCTATCTCCCCCCGTTTAGGCGGTAGGGGCAGTTTAAAAAAATATGTACATTAAATGGAAAAAAAATAATTAAAATATAACGGTAATACTTATAATTAAGTATTATACCTTTTTTAAAAGCCAACACTTTTGTCTATTAGCTTGTTTTTAAATCAAGTCAAAACTATGCATAGTTTTTAAAAAAATTGTTTTAAAGTCAAAATTTTTGCAAAAAAAAGTTAAAAAAAAGGTTTAAAGTGTAATTTTTCAAAACTCTCATATTATCTACTAGTTTTTTTTTTAGAATTCATTGCTCTTATTTGTTTTTGATCAAAAACTGAAAACTATATGACTTGATGTCTTCTAGTTCTTGAGAAAATTGAAAATTACTAAAACAAAATATTTTAATTAAATTACTTTTTCCTTGCTTAAGTATTAACGTAGTCTTATTTTGATAGTAATAATCGATAAGATATACCTAGGGTAAATTAATTTTTCTTAAATCCAGCTTATTTAAATGCAAAAGAAACTTTGCATGCACCCCATCTAGCACCCACCGCACCTTGCACCCTCCCCACCTTGCACGCACTCCAACTTGCACCCACCCCAAATCCTATAGTGTGCCCAAGCAGGGGGGGTTGCAGGGGGGCAGCATGCCCCCCCTTACAGATGCCACTGTTGCATACACCCAAACACGCATTACGCATACGCAAATACCATTATTACTATCAAAATAAGACCACTCAAGCAAAAAAAAAAAGAATTAAATTAAAATAGTAGTTGTGGTTATTTTCAATTTTCTCAAAAACTAAAAGACATAAAATCATCTAGTTTTCAGTTTTTGATCAAAAACAAATAAGAGGAATAAATTCTGAAATAAAAACAATGGTAGATAATCTTGAAGTATTGAAAAAGTTACACTTTAAACCTTTTTTTAACTTTTTTCACTCAAATTTTGAGTTTAAAATTAAATTTTTATTTTCAATTTTCTCAAAAACTAAAAGACATAAAATCATCTAGTTTTCAGTTTTTGATCAAAAACGAATAAGAGCAATAAATTCTGAAATAAAAACAATGGTAGATAATCTTGAAGTATTGAAAAAGTTACACTTTAAACCTTTTTTTAACTTTTTTTACTCAAATTTTGAGTTTAAAATTAAATTTTTCAAAAGCTACGCTTAGTTTTGACTTGATTTAAAAACTAGCTAATAGAACAGAATGTTGGCTTTAAAAAAATGTATATAACTTAATTGTAAGTATCACCGTTATTTTTTAATTATTTTTTTCCATTTTAAATAATAACTTTTTTAAATTGCCCCTCCCGGCTAAACGGGGGGAGATAGGCCCCCCCTCCCATAGTAAAAAATGCTTGTATTAAGACCCTCTACCAAAAACCGTTATTATATCTTGGCGCCAAAGTTATCGTACTCGTGCCGACAGACGGGATGGGAAGTTTTCAGTGTGGGTCGCATCCCAGTCTCTTTTTTATTTTTTATTTAGCAGAACATTTTAAGACAGTAGCATGCATCAATATTATTTGAATAACCATACATTTCGTAAAATATTGTTAGTTTTCAAGTTTTCCACTTGTTCTTGTACAATGTACATGTGAATATCTTAACATTTTATTACGAGTATATATTTAAAAATGAAAACAGAACTATCAAGGACGCCAACACAATATTTTTTGTAACATACTTTTTAGATACAAAGTACGAGTATTTGTTTTTTGCTTTTAATTTTTAATTTTTTTTAGTTTTTAATTTAATGAACTTTTTAGAAACTAATATTTACAAGGGTGTAAAATTTTAATAAATTCGTAAGCTAAAGAGATTATTTTGATAATTCTAATCTTTGAGTTTTCGACATTTAAAAATAATGGGCCCGTTCGGATTACAGTTTATTTGCTATGTTTTTTTTTACGACTGTGACTGTTAGGAAGAATTATCATTTGTCAGTTAAAAAAAGTTTAACATAAAATTGTTTTTTTTTTTTTTTTTAATTTTACATCACATTTTTATTTTTAAAATTGTTTTTAATTATTAAGATATGTTCAATGATTTTTTAGGAAAAATCTGCTTTGAATATAGGTACTTTTTTCTAAAATTAAGTTTTTAAATATTGAACTTTTAAAAATTTTTGTTTTTCACTTTGCATTGTTTTACAAAATTCCGCAGCGTAAAGCAGAGTTAAGAAATTAAAAAAAAAACAAAACACTTTTAATGTTTTTTAAATTTCATCTTATCATTTACAATCTTTTTATAAACAAAACACTACTTGCATTATATTTATTTCAACACCCGTATTCTCCCTATTTTTTTTTTTTTTTAAACTAACAATATACATTTCTTGTAAATATTGCTTTATTTTGGTAACGATTAAGCGATCTACCTTTAAAGCCCCTCGAAATCCTCCATTAGTCCACATAGAGAAAGTATGATCGTATTGGAATATTTATTTTGGTGCAATGGAAACATGAAAAATATTACTTGGAATTTATGTCTACAAAAATATTTTATTTGAAATTGGTTAAACTTTTACCAAAAATCTACTCCTAACAGTAATGTTAATAAATAATAATAATAAAAACGTTTGATTTCTCATGAGAACCATAAAGAAGACATACAAAAACATTAAATTTTAAAGGTACTTTAAGAATAAAGTCATGTTTGCTTGAAATTTAAAGCAAAATTTTAATGGAGAGAGGGGTCCTAAAACTTCATTTTTCGCAAAATAAATTTTTAGTTGTCAGAAAACAGTATTTTGCTAAAAAAAAAAGATGAATTTTTACACTGACATTTTGAATTTTTAAAATCAGAATAACCAAACCATTTCATTTATATTTGTTAATATTTTAACATGAGATGCCTGTTAGATCTTGCTTCAATGTTTTATAGTTGTTATGCTTATATGTCTTCTTATTGAAATAATGATTGAAAACAACATCAAATTTTTGTTTGAAAAATTTAATGTTTGTATCTCCTGTCGTATTAGGTCGCACAGCGATATTTTATTGCGGATTTCATATAGTTTTTGGTACTTTTGACTTTTATTTAATTTAATTTCTTAAAATGCTACCAATACTTGGCAAAAAAGAAGTTCAAGTAATAAAGGTTAAGGAGAATTTACATACATACATATATTTTCAAGTTCACTTAGGCTTCGGCCACGTAATGAGTGACGTGGACTGAACGACGAATCTGAACGATGGGTGGACATTTTCTAACCGACTTCGGTGAGCCATTACTTGCGATAATGCCATCGTCAAGTGCGATTCGTAGCTTTTTTTGTTGAAAGTCACGTTCATATTTCTAGATCTAATTAGATTGAGAATCCGTAGATTTGATGTACATAAAATCACGAATGGGAAAATTATGGTGAACTTCATCATTTATAATCTTAGCAGATTTCCAGATCGATTTTTTTATTTGCTTTTGGAAAAAGTTTAGCCGAAATTAACAAAGCAATTAGTCCAGAACAACGGCTGGTTTTATATTTAAGGTAAACTTTCATTGTTTATTTTATTCATCTTTATTCTTCGTCGTTCGATCGACTGAAAAATTACAACAGACTTGAATGCAGAGCAACGTCGCTCTGTTGCTTAAAAAATCGCTCAGGCAATGTGGCCACCTCCAAACGGTTTCATGCGTTAATTTAATTTGCGTCGCTCCTTGCGTGGCCGGAAGCAAATTGTAATATTCTGATTCCATATATTTGTAATTCAATATTGAAATACTACACCGATAGATAGTGTGAGACCTTTCATTTCTTACTTCTTTCTTCGGTGGGAGCTATGATTCTTTCTATAGTTTTAAATGATGTTTCAAAAAAGTCTCATCTTAAGTCTGCGAAGCACTCAATATTTCAGACATCAGGTATTCAAAACTAATATAAACACTGACAAATTCGAAATATTTTAGTCTATGCTCTTTCAAATAGAAAATCGAATATGTTTTTACTTGAGCTTTTCAGAAAATTTCTTCACTTTGCTTGTCCTTAAACTTTGGCAGCAGGTAAATTTAAAGAAGTTTTGTTTTCTGTAGTCAATAAACGAGTTTTCCTTTTCTTTTTATTATTTTCAATCAACAACCGTGATTTCATTCCAGTGCATAACTAATAAGTCAAAAACTGCTAACTTTTCATACTCACGCTGTAATTGCCTTTAAATTGGTACCAAATTATTTTACCTACACTCAACAAATCAAGTCAAACCATTTGGTTATAGTTTCTCTCCAACGATGACGACGCTGACGACGAAGACGGACGATCTGACATTCCGACATTATAGCTTGTTGATGTTGATTGCCAAGACCCGCATAAAATATGATTACAAAGTTGCGTAAAATAAAGTCCACTTAATCGGATGGAGGTAATTATTATATCTCTGCCTGTATAAACGCTTGTTTTTTTAAATGTCCAATCATATTCCACCGTACATTTCTATAACCACAACAACTATCTCTTGCTCTCTCTCTCTCTCCCTCCCATCCCTACGTCAAATCGTGAAGAGTTATTAAAATTGAATTTAAGAGATGAAATCAAGACGAACGGCTACGCGACGGACGCGCCGCTAGGACAGGTCGCGCGACGGACTACGACGAAGGCTATTTTCAGCGCAAACAACACCGCAATCGCACAATTCGCAAAGATTGCCAAGTAAAGAGTTATAAAAATAATTTCGAAACTCTTGCAAAAATTTCTAATGATGATGAGTTACTGATGGTACTGGACTTAGTATAGTTTGCTGTGTTGATGGCCTTTTTCTCTATATACATACGTATGTGGGTAACGTTGGAACCAGTACCGCTACCTCTCTGACGCTTCCCTGATTTGAAATTCCCAGATTATGTTTGGAACTTGAATTTCGAAATGGATCCTGATGAGTAAATTGCGTGAGCTCTGCGATTTGGAATCAAGTCAAAAAGGCCGATAGTTCATTGTTCTTGAAATCTTTTGTAACTACCTTTGTAAGAATATAAAAATTCTAAAGTTGAACTATTTGGTACATATAATTTAGAGAGAGCACATATACCCATTATAGGTACGAGTATATACCCTATAATAGCAACAGAATTAGAAACCAACAGGAAGCATATGCGTTGGTGGAAGCAGCAAAATGACCTCTTTGTGCATTGATTTAGCCGCTGCTGGAATACAAATGTACTTTCGAAAAACACTACTCGTAAGAAAGAATATAAATTCTCTTCTCTGTTTAGGGTTTTTGCATGATGTGTAGAAAATTGTATTGTCTGAAATGTCCTTGAAAACGGTAGTATGCAAACATAATTTTCGCAAATGTTTTATATAACAATTGGTGCAACAATCCTTTTGTGTTGAACCTTTTTCCAGTAGTCCTTTCTCCTTTCGCTATATAGATATTTTTGTTCATTATTTGAAATTGAGGTTGTAAATTATGTTGATGACCTACCTACAGGGATTATGTCATTTGTTTGGACAACTCGTTTTACATAACTGAATGCAAAATTCAAGTCAGAATAAAAAGGATGTTTGGAAATAGACAAAATGTGTTGGGTTGCAATTGATATTGAACACAGTTTTGAGTTAGTTTTATTTTTAAGGTTGTCAAAGATACAGATGTTAAAAATAAGACGTCTGTTCTGTAAATACATAACTAAAAAGTTAAGGTTTCTTATGTGATGAATAAGCCAAATAAATACTTGAATATCTATGTACATATATCATGTTCATAAAATATTACATTAAGGAATAGGCATTAAAAGAAGTATAAAGTGCAGTGAAATATAAAAATATAATATCTATGTTATTCATTCATAAATTAATATTGTTTTGAAATACCGATTCCTTAATAAAAAACACAAAAAAGAATGAATGAAAAAAAATTTCAAACCGGGTGACATTTTAGTAATTTTTTTAAATCAATAAAAAATTATTGGATGATGTTTTTTTTTGTAATAGAAAGAGGTAAGATCCTTTCATTTAAGTATACTTAAATTTTAACAATAGTCACAAATTTTGTTATGGGTTTTATAGTTTAGAAAATATTGAAACATTCTACATGAACCAAATCTTTTAAAAACAGAACGAATTTTTGTTTACAATAAAGAATGAAAAAGTTAGTTTAGTTAGCATGGCCGTCGGTCTGTGAGTTTGTGCGTCTTAATGTATTCTGTACCTGCTGTGTGCTGAATTATTAACAGGTGAATACATTTTACTAAAATTGTTCATACATCATTTTTTGTTTGATTCCCTAGAATCATAATTGCCTTTGAATTGACATAGTAGAAGTTGAAGCTATATGAATGTCTTGATAATTTTATGATGCTTTTTTAAGCCTCAAAAATCCAAATTTATTCTATTTGACTTCCTAATGAAAGTTTTTCTATTTAATCCGATTTATCGAAATTGAAAATGGTGATGGTGGTTGTTTTCAAATAATAACATCACTATTATGCTAAATTAACTTTTAAACAAATCTAGTAGGTGTTTTTTACAGAAGCAATTTGATTTACCCCAAATATTTCAAAAACCAATAAAGTTAGGAAGTTTCATTGAATTTTATATACTGCCATAATACGTCACATCGAATTGGTATGAACAATAATAAAAACAACTTAAAATTTTGTTTGAATTACCAAAAATATCTGTCACCTCGAATATATTTCAATTCTCTCAGAATGACGTGTTGTTATAAAATGGGTTCCAGATTACACAGCAGTATTCTAAGATTGGTCTAACATAATTATGATGTAAAAAGCGATTTGAGAGCAAAAGGGTCTTTGAAGTCTATGTTATTTCATTTGATAAAAATAAGCATGGAGTTTGCTTGGATACTAAATTCAATGTGCTTAACAAAGTTAAGTTTAAGGTCAAAAATTACATTTCTTCTCATTTGCTCTTTCTAGAACTTGGTTCTCTATTCTGTAGTCAAAGACGATTTCAGAAAAGTTTCGACAAAAAGAAAAACATTGACAGTTAGCGATATTTAAACGCAAACAAATTGAACTCGGCCCTTAAGATAGGATTCCAATTATTTCAAAAAATAGTTTTTTTTTATTTCTTTATTAAAATAGAGTGACTACACTCTATCAAGTAACTTTGAAAAATCGGTATAAATTGCATTAATTTGGTGTCTATCTTCGAGATTATTAACTTTCCATAGGAAGTTATTGTAATGGGTCCGATTTGTCAAATTGAAAATTTTGACATTTCTCTACGTTTCAAGGTCCCTAGAGTCGAAATAAAAGATTTTTAGAAAGATGTCTGTACGTGCGTGTGTACGTACGTTCGTACGTCCGAACGTTCGCGACGTTTTTTTCGTCGTCCATATAGAACTCAAGAACCAGAAGAGATATCGACTTCAAATAAATTTTGTTATACAGATAACAATGCAGAAAGATGCAGAAAGGGCTCCCAAGAAAATTGCGTGTCTGTTTTTTTACCATAGCAGTTTAAAAAAAAGGTGAACATTTTGGTTAACCCTAAATATCTCATGAACCAATGACGGTTTTTCACATCTGATAAAATTTTGAGAAAAATCTAATTGAAAGTTTTTTTTATAAAAAATAAAAACCTAAAAAAAACATTATTCAAAGTTGGTAAAAATTGAATTTCGACTCAAATATCTTTTCAAAAACTTGAGATTAAGGCTTCAAACTTATTTTATCTTATAAGAAATAGTGTCTTCAACATTCTGAAAAATGTTGAGAAAAATCGAATTGACAGTTTTTTTTACAAAAAATAAAAACCCAAACAAAAAAATTTTTAAAAGTTGGTAAAAATTGATTTTGGATTCAAATATCTGTTCAAAACTTTAAGATATTGGCTTTAAACTACTTTAGTCTTTCAAAAAATTTTGTTGTCAACATTCAGTAAAATTTTGAAAAAAAACGATTTGACAGTTTTTGTACAAAAAATTAAAAACCGAAAAAAAAATTAACAAAAATGGTTAAAAATTTATTTTTGACTCAAATATCTTTTCAAAAATTTAAGGTTATGGCTTCCAACTTATTTTATCTTATAAGAAATATTGTTTTCAACAGTAAGAAAAAATTTGAGAAAAATCGAATTGACAGTTTTTTTACAAAAAAAAACCTTAAAAAAAAGTTAATAAAAGTTGGTAAAAATTGATTTTCGACTCAAACATCTTTTCAAAACTTTGAGATATTGGCTTTAAACTACTTTTTTCTTTCAAAAAATATTGTTGTCAACATTCAGTAAAATTATGAAAAAAATTGAATTGATATTTTTTTTACAAAAAATTAAAAACCGAAAAAAAAATTAACAAAAGTTGGTAAAAATTGATTTCGCCTCAAATATCTTTTCAAAAATTTGAGATAATGGCTTCTAACTAACTTTGACTTATAAGAAATATTGTTTTCAACATTCGATACAATTTTAAGAAAAATCGAATAGAGAGTTTTTTTTTTTCCAAAAATAAAAACATAAAAAAAAGGACACTAAAACTTGTAAAAATTTACTTTCGACTCAAATAGCTTTTCAAAAATTACAAATATTGGCTTCAAACTTATCGAGAGACGGAATGGGAAGTTATCAGTGTGTCGCATCCCAGCCTCTTTTTTAAAATGAAATTGGTAAAAATAGAAACATTGGTCGTTGTTGATCTTCCCCCAACAAAACTATGTTGGAGAGGTGGAATGTATTCCTTAACTAAAAATTTCAGTTTTTTATATATCAACTTCTCGAAGAGTTTTGGTATACACGACAATTTACAAATTGGGCGGTAGTTGAATTTAAGAATGATTTCTTCCATGCTGGAAGAAATTCGCTGTTCTCGAAAGAGCTCTTAAAAATTAGGAAAAACGGTTCAGCAAGGGAAGCAGCATACATTTTTTAAGAAAAATATGTGGAATTTCGTCTGGGCCCGGTTTATTGTCAGCATTTAAACTCAAGAGACCATCTTAAATTCTTGAAATTTGTAATTCTTAACAACCGATATCTACCTTTTAAAAGATAAACATTCGAATTATTGTAATTAGATTAAAAATAGATAGATAGATAGATATTTTATTTTCATAGATAAATGCTTTTTACAAATTTTTGTTTTTGTTTTTATAATACGCAGCTTGCTCAGGGATTTGATATTTCATTTATATCTTACAACTGAAAAATTTTATAATATTTTAAAGATATTTTGAATTGGAGATTACATTTGAAGGAAAAACTATGATTAAAACCTTCATTTAATTTCTTTCTAACGCAACTTTAGCTTAAGCAAAAAATTCATTTTAAAGTAAGTTTTTTTAGTTTCAGAAAAATTAACTTTCAAACTCAATATCAAAAAATAAAATGGGTTGTTTCAACATATTTTTTATATATTATTTTATATATTAAATATTATTATTTTTAAATAAATTTAAAAAAAATGTATTTGAAAAACATTTTTTAAGATAATTTTTTTGTTTGGTCAAGTTACGAGTATCCCAACCAGGAAGGTCGGGAGAGGGTTTTTTTAAAGTCATAAAGTTGTTTCTGAATAAATAAAGTCGATTACTTTGCGTCGTCGCGTCGTAGCAAAGTAATCAACTCGATATGTCAAAATTCCAAAAGCGTAAATCACTTTGATTTGAATTTACAATAAAGGTAAATTGCTTAACACGTTTTTCAATAAATTATTGAAAATACAAAATTAAAGTTAAAAAGAGCAAAATATTATTAAGTTTTTAAACTTCGGAAACTAAATTATTTTTTCTTGACCCATTACCATTGGTTTTGTTTTGTTCTAACTTCGAATAGGAAGTTATTGTAATCGGCCCGATTTGTCAAATTCAAAATGTTGACATTTCTCTAGGTTTCAAGGTCCCTAGAGTCTAAATTAAAGATATTTTGAGAGATTAATGTGCGAGCGCAACATATATGCATATAGGTACATACCTATGTTCGTACGTTCGGGAAGCTTTTTTCGTCGTCCATATCTCAAGAACCAGTAGAGATATTGACTTCAAATAAATTTTGTTATACATATAACAATGAAGAAAGATGTACATAAATAGAGCTCTAAGAAAAATTGAAAAAAGTTAAAATTTTGGCTTACCCAAAATATCTCACGAACCAATAACCCTAGCGACTTAAATTAAATTTATATAAATATATATTTTGAAGTGATACCAAACTGATGTAATTTTGAAATAAAATTCAACTAACGAATTTTTTTATAAGTCAAAAAAACTGAAACAAAAAAATAATTGTCACCTCGGAAGAAAAGGATTTTATCTCCAAAATAATGTTATGCAACGAAGAATAACGTTTTTAATATCTCTGGTAAAATTTTGAGAAAAATCAAATTGATATTTTTATTTATATATATTTTAAAATAATAACCTAAGAAAACATTACTCAAAGTTGGTAAAAATTGATTTTCGGCTCAAATCTTTTCAAAAATTAAAAAATTTGGCTTCAAACTAATTCCATCTTATAGAAAACATTGCCTTTGACATTCAGTAAATGTTTTATAAAAATCCGACAGTCAATTTTTTGATACAAATTCAAATGTATGAAAAATAGTACGCAAAATTGGTAAGAATTGATGTTCAATTCTCGATATCTCGTGAGGTATTGACTTCAAAATAATTTCATTTTGTGCTAAATTTTCTTAGAAAAATTAAATCTGTATTTGTTTATATAAGAAATACAAATTTTCAAAAAATGCTACTTAAATTTGTGTTCGATTATAAGTATCTCGTAAACAAAAATAGATGTTGCAATCAAACTATTTCATCATATGCCAAATATTGTTGGTAATTATTTGTTAATTTTGTAAAAACCTCCAAAAACAACACAAAATTCATAAGACATGGTTTTCGACTCAAGTACTAGGAGAATAAAGAAAGATATTGATTTCAAATTATTTATCGCACACAAAATATTGTTATGAATATTTTGTTAAAGTCTTAAGCAAGACAATTTGAAAGACGCAATTGTAAGTTATCAGTGTGGGATTCCATCCTCTTTTTTTATAAGGATTTGTTAGGATCTTACAATCATATTTTAAGTTAAGAATTTATGTTTGACGCTCTGTATTTTGCAATAATTGTTTGAGAACCTGACTTAAAACCGATACTTTTCTAGTGATCTAAAGTGTGTGATTTTGTTGCTATTTTATTTTTGGAAACACTAGTTTTGACAGCTCATGTACGCTTCGTATTTTGTTTAAGTGTCAAATATCTCTACAATTTTACCACCAATCGTCATACAAACGAACAACGCTTGAAAATTATTGAATTTTATTATCAAAATGTGTGCAGTTGAAGCCAAAGGTTTTTCTGAACGAATTTATCTTAAAGAATGAATTGAAGCAAAACGCTTACTTCAAGCGCAACTGCTACGCGCAATTAACTTTTGTAAACCATTTTTTAAAACTAAAATACTATTTTTGAAAAATGGATGAACAATTGTTCTCTTAAAAATGTGTCATTGAGTCAACATCTTAAAGCTCCTCATTTAAGTAAAATATGTAGATATAGGTACTGCATTTTAGTATGGGTCTTTTCCTCCATTTTCCAAGTTAAAAGAAATGTATGGAATGTTCACCTGCGCATTTCTATGATCAACCGCCATCATGGGATTCTCTTAAGATATAGTTTCTCATGTTTTGAATCTAAGATATATTCAAAGTTGGCCGAGCTAACATTCTTCAGAAATAAAAAAACAGAAGATCTAAATTTTAATTGGAACCATCTGTATATCGTTTGCATTAAATTTTTTAAATTAAAACAAAAAAAAACGAAGATAATGTTTTCTATGTGGTTCGCTGATTATTCTACTTCTGATAGGGATTCCTTACAGTTTGTTTCCTACCTACTTATAAGTTATCTTATACCTACCAACTACTGGCTGCATACTCATGGACATGAACTATAAGAAACAATATTATAATATATGTATATTCAATTCAATTTTTGTGCCTATTTAAAATAAAATACAGAGAAGAAGATCCTTATTTCATCCCTCAAAAATGTAATTCAAGGAACATACTATAGTTCCTTCCATCTTTGTTTTTTTTTTTTTGGACTTGCCTATCCTTCTTCATCAACTAAGGGTGTTGTCTTCAAAAAAAGCAAGAACACAAAAAAAAACAAGTGTTTGTATAAGTGGGATTGTGTGTGCGTTTAGGTCACATTCCAATCTATATCAATCTTATGTTCGCAATGACGGATGACATTTGTCAATGTCAGACATTTTTTTTTTTTGAAAGGAAGGCCTATACCTAAGTGGGAATGCATATTGACACATCCCCTTTATTTATGTTTAGAAAAGAAGTTTTATTCCCATCTTTGAGTCGAGTTTCCGTTAGATGTTATTAGGAATTTTGATATTAACTTTAAGAACATCATAGCATGGATAGCAAACAGAACTGACATATTTCTGGAATTCAAGCAGTGACGACAAATATTTGCACTTTTTTTTTGTGTGTATGCTGTTTTCGGAAGTTGACAGAATGACTTAGGGATAAAAGTCACCCCTGTATTAAATGTGCCTATACATACACAAACTAGGCACAAAAGATATTGGCTTAGTGGTTATAGAATTGGTTTTGATTTTCAAAATTCGATTTGAGACTGCTGAAGTATGACGGATAGTCGCTGAATTGTTGTGAGGGTGTCATTTGTAAGATATATCAAAGTCTATGCAATGTAAGTAATGACTAGCTGTCAATTTTTCGATTTCGTTGTAAGATAAAATGTGGTTTTACCAAAAGATATAGGTTTTTTATTGAATCTGGAAGCATATAAAGCTAATTTCTGAAAGCTTGGAGTAAAATTAGTAATGGAAAAAATTATTTACACAAATTGAACGATTATGTTAACAGACTGTTGTTTTTAATGTGATAAATTCAGGAAAATTGTTTGTTTGGTAGTCTTCTTTGCTGAAATTAAAGTCCGTAAGTTCATTATAAAATGTCAGTTAAAAAGTTGTAAGGACAACATGCTCACTTGTTTTTTATTTTAAACATTTAACAGAAAACGTCATATTTATTAGAATTCGCTTAAATAGCTCTTAACGGGTGAAGTATTTATGCAGTGAATAAGCAGGGGCGATTCCTCATAGTCAGCGGGTTTAGCGGCGCTAAACCAAGAATTTTAGAATTAATTAAATTAAAGAATAATTTTGTAATATGAATATTATTTGGAAATTGAATTACTAACCAACTCAACAGTTGACCATTATGTTAAAAAATTCGGTTGTAGTTACATAACTTGCATCTTGCAATCAAAGTCAAAGTGACTTTTCTTCAAATAATTTTCATTTCATGCAATACAACTCTCATACAATACCAAATCTATCTTGAAAAATTGGGCTTGGGCACCGCAAAAGTTTGCGCTATCAAATTTCATACATTCTACACATACAGATAAATACACACATTCAAATAAAAGCCTGTACAAATAAGTAGAAGGGTAAGCGCAAAAAAAAGCGATAACCAGGCGAAGTATACAGGTACACATTAAAGACACACAACACAACAGAGAGGAAGACCAGGCGCGACCAAGAGTTTGATGTCTTCTCTCTTTATACTTCGTATGGACTATGGAAGAAAGAACAACACTGACGAATCGAACATGGTCGTCGAACACGGCAACTATTTATACTTTATACATAATACCATATTCGTTTTTGAAAGCATAAAATTGTGCGATGTTATTTATTTATATGAAAATGGGGTTTGCTAGCAAACTCGCTTGACCCTGCTCTACGAGAATATAGCGAGCAACGCATGTTCGACGGTTAGCGCAGCTTTTAGCGATTATACTGATTTTTGATGCCGATATGTGAGGAAAAGGAAATGGTAAAGACGTTGGAGTTTAGGCGGATTATTTAAATGTTTAATAGGAAGTAGTTTTTTGTTTAGAACCTTCTTTTAGGCGGAAAGGAAAGTGACTTAAGAAAGTGCATTTTAATATCTATTGTTTTGTAAGTAAATATTAGATGTTTTGTGATCAATATGTTTTTTTATATACATAACATATGTATGTATATTTTATTGTAATTACTATTAATATAATTCCATACGAATTCAAACATGGTAGAGGTTAGTCGTAAGAAATTATTTTATTTGATTTCCTTAGAAAAGCTCAAATTAAAACAAGCATTTCTTTTAATGCAAAAGAAATTTTCAAAAAATAAAAATTAAGTTTATTCAAAAAACAAATATTAAGTCAAAAAATCAGTTTGAAGTGTGATTTTTCAAAATGTTTATAAAGTCCATATATTTTTTTATTCAGAATTCGTTATTCTTATCAATTAAAAAAATGAAAACTATAACAGTCTTATTTAAAAACGCTGTATAGAGCCTACATAAAGTTATGTAATCTCTATAATGCCTCTAAACGCAAAAATTATATTTATAAAACTTATGCAAGGTTGCATAGTCCCATAATAAGTTAAACGCGTTTTGAGGTTGAATAGAGCCTACATAAGGAAATTATTGTTATTTTTATTTCGTAAATATCATTTTGATTTCTCTCCATTTTTGAAATTAAAATAAAAACAATAATGCCTCTCCAGTTTAGCTCGTTTATTAATGATTTAAGGAATTTAAATCGCGTTTTACCGACTCCAAGAATGCGGAAAGTTTATAAAAAAAGGTTCAACCCAATGAGCCTAAGAAACGAAGAGTTTAAAAAAAAAATATAGATTTTCGAAAGAGAATATCATAAAAATAATTGGAATTATTTTTTTATATTTTATTTGTTATGACAAGCAGCTGATTTGATAGACAGATAAATGGAATAGATTGTTCCATTTTGGTACTTTTTTTGATATGAGCATTGTAACGGGTGCGGCAGAGAAACGGATCGTATTTTAAACGATTCTAGCGCCATCTGTTGTTAAGTTAGGAAAACGATTTTGGTTTCATTAAAAAGAGGAAGAAAGCCGAATTTTTTTCATGTATTTATTTATTTTATAATAAATCATCATGGCTGAGTGGTCGATGGATAAACGCGCGTTTGCTGTTGAGCAGTTTTTTCGTTATAATGACTCACACGTTTCGGTAGTACGCGAGTTTCGAAAACGTTACGGCTTGTCCGGTAAAGAGCCTATTTTTACTGAAAAAACTTTACGAATGTGGGTAAAAAACTTTCGAGAGACCGGCTCGGTGGGTAAAAAAAAACCTCCTGGCTTGCCGAAGAGTGTACGGACTCCGCCGACGATTGAACGCGTGCGCCAGGCTATTCAGAAAAGTCCATGTCGTTCCGCACGAATGCACGCGAAAAATCTCAATGTTTCGGACCGAAAGTTAGAAGAATACTTCATGAAGATCTCAACTGTCATCCGTATAAAATATTGTATGCCCAGCAACTTCTTCCGGCCGATCGTGCCTCAAGAATTGCGTTCAGTCGAATAATGTTGGAGAAAATCGAGTCGAATGAAAATCCATTAGACGCGATATTGATCACCGATGAGGCGCATTTTTATTTGAACGTAGACGTCAACGCACAAAATCTTCGATACTGGTGTGAGCAGAATCCTCGAATTATTCACGAAAACCCCCTTCACTCGCCTAAAGTGACTGTATGGATGGGAGTTGCGGCATGGGGCGTGATTGGTCCGTACTTCTTCAATTTCGTTTCGCGTCTACGCAATTGTATCGAAAATAAGGGGTGTCATTTGAATGACGTTATTTTTAAAACTGGTAAACTATCAAAATAAATAAATACATGAAAAAAATTCGGCTTTCTTCCTCTTTTTAATGAAACCAAAATCGTTTTCCTAACTTAACAACACATGGCGCTAGAATCGTTTAAAATACGATCCGTTTCTCTGCCGCACCCTGTATAACTAAAATTTATAGCAGAATTTTTTATAAATGGGAATTTTCGCAACGTTACATAGAGCCTACATAAATCCTTATGCACTGTATAACTATTCATCTGTTTAGCGAATTCTATTAAATGAGACTGTAAGACTTTAAATTTAAAACTACGAGAGCGAAAAAAAACTAAATAAGAGAACATTACGACTTATGCAGCTGCATTGGATCAATTTTAATTCTTTTGCAATCAAAAACAAAATAATAAAAATTGTATGAAGTTAAATTTTCAAATTGTATTCAATAAAAAATTCTATTTGACTTCTAAGTCATGGAATTGTATAATTCTATGACCAGCTAAGAATAAGGTTTTAGGCTATGAGATAAGTCGTTGTAAATAGTCTTCTTTGTTTGTTTAAAAATAGATACTTTTTTTCGTGATCTTGGTCTAACAATAGGAACTTTTTTTTCGTAGGAATTAAAATGGAATCTCCAATACTTCTCAAGCAAAGACCATAATTGAAAAATTATTAGAGAAACCATTTTCAACAATATCGTTTTCGGAGAAGCTAATAATGGGCGACCTACTGATTTAAAATAAACACACAAGTATAGAAACAGAGATTATACTCGAACCTTTAGCGAAAATCAATATTCTATAATATTACCAATAGCTATTTGGTAGCGAGAATAACAAGAAATTATTTTGTTGATCTTGTTTGCTTTTTTCCGGTATCTCTTTCACATGGAGTTCCTTGGATGTGGACAATATGAACACTCTAACCACATTTCAGAGAAAACACAAGCTAAGTGCCTCCCATTCGCAACATGTAATTAAATTAGCTACGAGTACCTTTGGTCAGGCTAGGAAAGACGAAGCTTTAAGTGTCCAACATAACGTTCAAAAAATTCGTGCAGTGTTAAATCGTCAACATTTTTTAAAGTTTTTCAATTGCTATCCAAAATGATTTAATCAAAACTGTTGCTGACGTTTTAGGCGATCACATTTCTGATAGAATCCGACAGCCAGAGTTTATAGCTTTGTCTGACATTCATTTAAAGTCACAATTATCTATTGTTATTAAAAAAATAAATAAATATAAATTATGTGGCGCAACAGTTCATGAAGAACCAGGGCCTAGTGACTTACAACTCTCAACCATTCTGTGTGCGTGTAATGTTGTCAGAGAGGGAAGGGACCTACAGTTTATATGCCGAATCCGAACGGCTAATTTGAGAAAGCACTTTTCATGACAAGAATTACTCTTGGAGGATTTGTCAATTCCTCGCAAGAGGCAGTACCCGTGAACAAAGTTAGATGGCACAGGCGGGGATTGAACCCAAGACCCCTTGCATGAGAGTCCAACGCACTAACCATCACGCTATTGTTATTACTTTACTACAAAAAAATCATGAAACATTTGCTGCATTTATCGGGCGGACTGCAGAAAATTTGAATAAAATTAATTTTTATTCTTGAAAACTTATCTTCAACTTCTAGGAGAAAGTAGCTAACCCTAAGATCATGAGCAGGAATCGCCACTGTGAATAAGTTAGTGTTGACTGACGCTAAATTTAACTCTGCTTAAAACATTCAACGTTGCATAACTTCTATAAATACAATTTTTGAATTTAGTAGTAGAACTATTTGTAATTAAAAGACATTGAACATATGACTGAAAGAATTCAAGAATTTTTATTTAATTTGTAGAATTATAGTTAATACATTAAACTGCAGTCCTTGAAGTCTAAATAGCTATCTTGAAGCTTTAAACCAAGCTTAAGAATATTTTTGGATGGAGTGACTGATTAAAAGTAATTCCTTTAGGTATTTAAATTAAAATCAAAATCTTTAGCGGCGCGGCGTATACAAATTTTATACATTTCATTAAATTATGACTTAACCTGTCACCATATTCAGCTTAGACCATTCACTATGGTATACCCTGTTAACTGTTTACCCTTTTGTTAAGATTTGATCCTGATTTTTTCATAACATTATAGAAGACAAAATCACAAAAATCACCATTTGTTTTCAACTCTCCCTTACAAAATTTAAATTTTCGGGCTCCAATGGAATAGAACAAAAAAAAATAGAGGTAGAGAATTTTTGGAGTCTGTTTTTCATTCGCCTTCTACTTGACTGTTTTTTAGTTTTTGAATTTACTTTCAGGAACTTTTCGAAGTAAGGATTGAAAAATTACTTTATAGGTTAAAACGGGTTATTTATTTTGCGGTTTCAAAAGTATAGGGCTTGAGTTGGACATCAGTCAAACTAAGTTGTTAAACAATTCTTTTTTTCAGTTGTGACATTTACAAAAATATATCGCTTAAGTATCGCACAACGCATACAAATTGTTAAAACCTACTACAAAAATGGTGATTCTGCCACAGATATACTTATCGTGCTTTAATAGGAGATTATGGTTGGTTGACATAATCGTCCAATTACGCAAGCAATTGGCGAAATTGTAAAGAAATTTGAAAAGACGGGATTGGTAACAGATATTGTAAAGCCTGTGCAGAATCGTTCCGCTCCTACCACTGAAAATATCGCTGCTGTAAGTAAAAGTGTTGCCGAAGATTGGAATGTATCGATTCCTCGAAGTTCCCAGGAATTAGGACTGTCTTACGGTACATTATGGGATATTTTGCATTCATTCATATAAAGTCCAACTCATAAAACAACTGAAGCCAGCTGACCATTCCAGAACATGGTAGATAGTTCAAATGAGTGCTTGACCAACAGGCGGTGGACGGCGATTTTTCGAACAAAATTTTTTTAGTGACGAAGCACATTTTTCACTCGGTTGGTTATTAATAAACAAAATTGTCGTATTTGGGGTTTTGGAGAATCCTCAGGTAATTTAAGATAGGCCATTACATCCACAAAAAGTCACTGTTTGGAGGTGTGATTGGAGCTTACTTCGAAAATGACGATGGAACGACTGTCAACGTAAATTCGTAGAGTTATGCTCATATGATAACCGCCTTTTTTTTGCCTACTATTGAAGAATACGACTTGAAGAACATATTGTTTCAACAAGACGGTACCACACGGTTGCACGAGTCAATTCCTGGTCGCGTAATTTCTCGTCGTGGCGATATCAACTGGCCACCAAGATCATATGCGATTTGACACCGCTGGTGTTTTATTTATGTTTACTTTTTAAACCGCGAAATGGATAACCCTGTTATAAATTAAAATATGGCTTTTCGCACATGATCGTTGTTAGCTCTGTTAGCTGAGTTAAATAGCACGTTCTGGCAAGAATCGTATTTAAAGGAGTATTTATTTACGGCCTTAAAAGATATGATAGTGTATCTAGATTTTCTAAAAACCTATTTATCATGACTTTTGAAAATTTTCCTAAGTACCGCGCATAAAACCTACTCTCGAAGAAACTCCACAATTGTGAACTCTTATCTCAAAGACTTTATAACTATGCTATCGTTGCAAAAAACCCGAGTACTTATATCAACCCACGATAAGCCTCGCTCATAACCGAGCGTCAATTTTGTGTGTATTCAATGCAATTATGTAATCCTTTCCTTTTTCACATTTCCTATAGTAAATGTATGATATTTTGCTAAATGCTGTAGGCCATATTCATAGCTCTGATTTTGTCTTTGCTAAACTAAACTTCAGTTTATGTTATTCATAAACAATTTAAACCCATTTTAATCGATTGCCTGGAGTCCAAAAATAAACAGGACGGAACCTTTGTTTAAGCTGTTTTCAAATCTCTTAAACGTCAAAAATAAAGAAACTGATAGAGAAAATTACGTTCTAAAACATTTTATTTGAAAATTTAAAAACAAAATTTAAAATGTCAAGAGACTTAAGCATAAATCAATATTTTGATATTTCGCTGGATGTTGGAATGCTATACCACCTAACAGAAAATGAAAGATCTACTTAACCCGAATCGACGCCTTTGAAATATGTACGTATATAGATGAGGACGATTTGTATGAAAGGTATCAATTCGAGAAAAAAAACTTTTAAGTTTGTAATTGACCTTTTAAATATTGAAGACCGAAATTCAATGAAAAGTTTGCTAATACCTTTGTGTTTCCAGGTCTTAACAGCACATACAATTTCTCAATTTATAGCAAACAGAATAATGTAAAAGATTTCAAAGATTTTGGCTCTCCAGCTAACGCATTTTATTTCGTTCCCCTTTACAAGCCATTTTGTACAGGTTAAAGTGAAATTTTACTAGAATTCTAGTAGAATATAGCTTAAACCTCTTTCTAACTAAACAGAGCTGCCAAATTCTTTATGAATAACAGCTTCAGTTCAAATAGACTCGGGTTTAAAATATGACTATGAATATGCCAATATTTATTTAAGTAACAAAAATTTGCAAATCCTAGCTTTCATAAACTGTTTAACTTTAGCCTTTACATAAATTATCGGACAATATGTTTTAATGTGTATAGGTTTTTCAAGTAATAAATAAAATAATTAAATAAAATACCAACTATTCAAAGAACCCTTAAAGCACATTAAACTTACACTTGAGAACTATCGTCACTCCAAACACGGCAGTTTTGTTTGTTAACGTATCAATTCAACCAAATTTGAGCTTCCACGCTACACACAATTCGGACAATACGTATGTATTTCGAGCAGAGTCATGATATTCAAAATAAATTTTTAAAATTTGGAAGCGTGCCTTAGGTGTCAGTTTATTTATGTCAAAATACCAAACGAAATTAAAGGTACATCTTTACAGCTATCAAAATGGCCGCCAGTTAAAATTGTGTTGCCAACTTAAAGTTATATACCTCTAAAAAAATCCATTAGAAACATGACTATTGCATTGTAACCAATTTGCTCCGCCATTTTTTCAACTTCTCTACATACATACATAAATCTCTTCGCTATATTGTAAAGTATAACATAGCAGGTAAACTTCATTTTAAACCAAAAACAAGGTATTCCCCAAGTAATAATATCATGATAATTATTTTATGGCAACAACTTAACGGGTCAATGAAGGTATTATCCCCGACTAAAATCTTCAGGCTAAATCAAACATACCTAAACCTATGATGATGGCAATAGCAACAGGATCATCACAAAATGTCTCTGCCGCAATATACATTCAATGTGCCGTGACGTGTACTTACATCACCATTGCCACTATGGGAACTATATTCTATACGTTCAACACGATACCTCAACTATATACATAAATATCTTTCTATGCCAAACAAAAACTCTCCAGAATCCAAAAGCTATACCACCCGAGACCCGACTCCAACTCCAACTCCAAATACCGAACACCGACACCAACGATGACGAGGGCGATATAAAACTAATGTGTTACCATCAGTTGGCAATGGCATTCTGATTAAGCTTCTGGCAATGATGAACTTGGTGCGGTGATAAAAGCATTAATCACCAAAGAATAATCATTATTTTGGCATCGCACCTTTAGGGTAAGTTCACTCAGCCACGTCGCTCGGTCGTCGCCGCCGCGCCGTGCGTCGCCCTTAGTCGGTTGGTGAATCCAACACTTTTGTTTCTATCTCACATCTCCCATCCCACATCTCATCTTGACTATCTATGGATAGGATAGGTATGGTGTTCCTCTGAAGCTCCACATTTATAGCCCTATAGCCCATTCATATGCTATGAGAGAGGATGGTTGTAATTGGTAGATAGGGAGCTATTATTGCACGGATCTCGGCAAATTGTGCAATTAAATTTTGTGCACTGCAAATGTCGAAAGTTTTGAGATGAATGAATATATTCGCATTCCTATAGGAGATATTCAGATTGCGAGTTTGGGTATGGTTGGTTGGTGTATAGAATTTCTAATGGAATTCAAAGTTTTAGGTTTTTATTGATTGAAATTTAAATTTGAAATTCTTTGGTCAAAACTTCATCTTTATTTTGTGCTTCATTTTAGTTTGAAGTTGCTCAAGGATTTCCTTTGTTTTGTAAATTTTTTTCAAGATAATTTTCACTTCAACAGATTAGATTTATTTTATAAATTAATGCCTCTTTAACGGTCATACATAAAACTGTACTTCATCTAGTTGAACACCTTCAATTCACTCATATGAAGCAACTTGCTCCTACTCTGATTGATTCTCGATTAAATGAACTCACTTTTATGATTCAGAAATGCATAAAAATGGCTTTTACAGAAAAACAGAAAACGATTCTTTAAAGAAAACAAATCATGTTATTTAAATTTTTGAATTCACATTGTATAGGTACGTTTATACAACATATATTTTCAACAATTCCTATTTCAAGTAAATCGTTGGTATAGTTAACAAAAAATACAAAAATCTAACTGTACGTCAAAAATAGAAAAACATGAATTTTGAAAATGATGATGATATAGTTAAACTTTTTACATATGTATATAAATCTACAGGCAGCACTACCCTCAAATTTCAGGATGTTGAGGAGACCTGATTTGACATTAAATTAAATCTACTTATTATTAAACTTACTTATATAGTAATATAAAAACAAAGTATTATTCGAAAGTAGTAGTTTAGAATGTCTAGGTTCTTAACAAAGTCTAAGTTTAAGTTTATAACAAAGTTTTGATCATTTTGATTCCTCTACTGATTTTACCTCGTCTTTAATCACATTTTTTGTCATTTCTCAAATCATTTATTTTTTTTAGAACATGTATTTTTAATTCGGCTTGGTAGTTCAACATGAATAGTGCTTTCTTAAATTAGCCGTTCGGATTCGGCTTTAAACTGTAGGTCCCCTCCATCCCTGACAACATTACTCGCACACAGAAATGGTTGAAAGTTGTAAGTCACTAGGCTCTAGTTCTCAACGGATTATTGCGCCACCTAATTCATTTTAATTTTTTTTATTTTAACATAAACAGACCGACGCACCCGCACGCACGCCTGAACAACGCTTAAAAACTGTAAAAATCTGTTTTGAAAATCATGGTTTTGTTTGAAATACATTTTACGAGAATTGTGTCTAGAATGAATACGTCAATAAACAAATATGACGTATTTAGAGTGATATACTGAGACCCAAGTGTATAAGAAATCCACACAAACTGACCTTTGAGTGTGCTTTATGGGTTAGTGGAATAAGTGAGCTAAACTTCGATTGAAGATCATGATTTGGACGATATGTGGTTCCAAAAAGATAGAGGATCAACACACACCAAAACAAGCCAAACAAATCATTCGATTATAATAGGGTCAAAGGGGGTAATTGTAAACGATTTTGCATTTTTTTATTTTTGTTCACTTGTAATGTTTGTAACAGCTTAACCATGCAATGTCGAACATTTTTGTTTATGCTACTTAAGTTTGGATGGTATTATCTATCAAAGAGTAGTAATATTAATGGCGTTTGTTTATTAGTTTTCATAAAATTTGATGTTTACATTTACCCCCCTAGTTTTTAAGTAAACGAGAAAAATGGGGTAAATGAAAACGGTACCAGTCGTCCTACCATTGTGGAAAGGGGTAACCAAGTTCTCTCTCCTTATATGTATATGTATGTAGGTACCTACTCTACCAAGGAGATCATCCTTATCGCAGGAGTAACCAGTACGAGATCTGAAATAAGGCACCTTGCTATAGTGTCCTCCTCGTCTGACGAAAGTCCTGTTTTTCTGCCTCTAGATATAATGACAGTAGGATTTTTCCCTTCACCGATCCACTGACGTGTATGATGGAGCTGTGGTTTTTGGTTGATATGTACGTGGCATCTTTTTGATATAAAATATTGTTAGATCAACACCAAAGCCATTGAAAATGAAAGTTTACAATTATCCCAAATTGTTCACTTTTACCCCATTTCGGTGTTTACATTTACCTATGATAGGAACATAATGGGGTAATTGTAAACAGCCAATAACTTTTAAATTTTGTTATACAGACAAATAAAAACATTTAGCCTGCATTTATACTCATATTTAATTTTCTTAAAGATAAAATTTAACTTACTTCGATCGCCTTTGTTTGTTTTGCAACAATTTTAATTAGCACTGAAAAACTTAAAAACGCAGAAAAACGAACGACTCATGGAAACGAACAAAACACAAATAACCCTTTGACAGATAAGGCCTTCCACGCGTCAATATGATTTAAATATAATGTCTTTTCAAATAATTTCAGGGCATGCTTCAAATTATAAACGGTTTTAAGAAAATTAAGTATGTTAAACAATTACCCCTGTTCACAATTACCCCCCTTGACCCTACTATTACTTTTTTTTCTTTGACGTGTTTACATGAAAAATAACCGAACTCTTCAAATCAGTATTATGCGAGTTATTGCCACGATACCCTCTAAAATGTGCGAACAAGTGGGTACAAAATTATCTCAAAACATTTGATTTTGTAGACATAATCCTTCAAAAACCCCTACAAATCTATTACAATTCAGCTGAGTTGCTAGTAAATACAGAGTAAATGTTGGTAATAAACAGAATTAAAATAAAATTGTCCGATTTATAAATCTATTTGAAATGTTAAAAGTTTAACAATTACAGAATCTTATTGAACTTTTATAAAGAGTGTTTCAATAACTAAGCCTTCAAGAACAATACATTTTTGCCTATATGGCCTACAAATCTGACTAAAATTTAATTGTTTGTTTCAAATTTAAAATAAATATAATAGAGGGTGATTTTTTAAAAGCTATAAGAAAGTTTTTCAAAAAAAGAACAAATCAAATTCAAAAAAATGCATGAAATCTCTATTTGAATCGATAGTACGGTCCATATAATTTAGTGTTTGAAGATTATTTGATGCAAATGTTGTCCTTGACTGCGCCTCAAATGGTTCATTCGCTTAGTCCAATTTTGGCATACTCTTATCAACATTTTGGCCGGTATCTTACGAAAAAATGCTTCAATGTTGTCTTCCAATACGTCAATTGAAGCGGGCTTGTCTGTATAGACATGAGCTTTAACAAAGCTCCACAAAAAATAGTTTAAAGGCACGATCTAGGCGGCCAATTGACCGGTCCCAAACGTGAAATAAAATGTACACCGAACTCGCCCCTCAATAAGTCCATTGTTGCGAGTGCTATGTGGCATGTAGCACCGTCTTATTGAAACCACATGTCATGCAAGTCAAGCTCTTGCATTTTGGGCAAAAAAAAGTTGGATATCATCTCTCGGTAGCGCTCACCATTCACAGTTACGTTACGATTCGCATCATCTTTGAAGAAGTACGGTCCAGTGATGCCACCAGCCCATAAACTGCACCAAACTGTGACTTTTCACAATTTCATGACAATTCTGCTTATTTACGTTTTACGTAGCCATTGAGCCAAAATTGATCTTCGTCGCTCGCTGGAAAAAGCGCGCGATGAACTTTCTTAACAGAGCACGCATTTTGATAATAAAATTCAATAATTTGCAAGCGGTGTTCGTTTGTAAGACGATTCACGGTTAAATTATAGACCAAAGTGAAGATGTTTGACAGTGAAACAAAACACGAAACCTCCGTCAGCTGTTTAAACCAGTGTTGCCAAAAAGATAATAGCTAAAAAATGACCCTTTATTTTAATTTTAAGGTATTTTTACAGCTTTTGAACACAAGAAAAAAAACATAGCTTCTGATCAAATTTTAAATTTTCCTCAATAATTTTTTAAGAATTCGAAAAAGTGTGTCCTGGCATCTGTCAGTCTTTCAGAGGCTAAATCTTCGACAACGATTTACTTAAAACTTGGAAAACTCAGTTTGAAGCAGATTAAATTTTGTTTTCGGTCCTTAAAACAGCAATAACTGAAATCTCTAATAATTGCTGCATTTTTAAGTACATATATCTCAAAATTTTATAACACAATAAAGACTCATTTAAAAATGTAATGATTTTGTCAATTTCTAAAAAAGGGTCTGTTTGAAATTGAGGACAAAAAGATATTCACTCTGTAAGAAAATCTGCTCTTACGATTTCAAAATATTTGTTTGCATAAACGCACCAAAATTTCTTCAAGAAACTATTACTATTATTACAAGCTGTTATTGCCTTAAGTATTTAGTTACATTTAAGTTAATTTAATAATTAATATCCATGTTTTAAAACATTTTAGATGCAAACAAAAATTATAACAATTCAACACTTAATACATACAGATAAATATTTTTTTTTAATTTAAAATAAAATAAAATAAATAATTTAAAGTTATAAATTTTGGTTACTGATGGTATAAGCTTCCCCCAAGGCTATCCATGTTTGTAGCTTCTGAGTACAAATTTGTGGTTATTTGTGACAGATCGTCACCATATTTTTAATTGGGTCGCCCGCTTGGTCAATTGTTCTCTGGTCTCCATTTTGTTGTAATTTTTTTCCTGAAGTCTAGATACATTTCCTGGCCAGCTCCGGTGCAGGGAATTAACTTCACGGGAACTACCTTCACATGGGAACTAACTTCACCACTAGTGGGAATTAATTTCACTTTTTTTTGGTGAAGTTATTTCCCACTGAAGGCGGGAAATAATTTCATCAGAAAATTGTGTGAAGTAACTTCCCACCTACGATTGAAATATCTGAAAAAATATCAAGCGTTGAATTGGTGACGTGAAATAGTACCAAATGAAATTACACCAAATTTCAAATTTGGCCTTATTTCGTTGTTCAAAACGAAATAAAACCAATTTGGCTTTATTTTGATTTATAAAAAGAAATAAGGCCAAAAAATAATGCAAACAACGCCGAATTTTTAAAGTTCACTTTTTTACATACAAAACACGCAAAAATGGTTGATTTATTGTCTAGAATAGCTACTTTTGCTAAAAAGTTTTTTTTTGAATTGATAGCACGGCGCACAGTGGTGCGAGAGCGGAAAAAAGTCTTTTGAAAAAGTCATATTTATCCTTTTAAACTTTATGTTTAAGTACTCTTAGATAACCCGAGCGTATGATTCAAAAGTATTTTTTAACATATATATTGTATGTTCTGACTTACAAGCCCTCAAAGTTGAAAAATAATTTTACTCAAATCGCGAACCGTATTTTCAACAAATTTTGAGATTGTTTTTTCCGAAGTTCCTTTAAAAAAGTTCTCTATCTTCTTAAATAATTTAATTGTTCTATTTTCGATTATCTAAAAAAAAAAAAATTGATTATTTATAAAAGATAGCTTCTATAAGTAGTCTGAAGCTTTAGTACTAGGAAAAAATGCGTTTTTTTTTAAACTTTTTGATTTCAAAAAAAAGCTCCAAAAGACTCCAAGAAAGTAAGTATGCCAGCATATGCTCCATACATTCATGTTAAAGCACAGAAAAAATCAGCTGCAGATACTTGCAGATGTGAAAGTTATGATCAAAAATGTTTCACTGAATCGGATTTCAAAAAACTGCGTTTTGACGGTGGTGTTTACCAAAAAGTTTGATTTCTTCGTTATTAATTGTCAGAATGAACTGGTTAAGCCCATTATTTTAAGAAAAAATGTCAAACTTTATTTTAAAAACAAAACAAAATTAATACATTGACACAGGTCTGAGAATTTCGATTTTTGCGAAACCATTTATTTCTGCCCGGAAAATTTTTTCAACTTTGAACTCAATTTTCTTGCAAACAACACACGAAAAGCAATATAGTTTTATGATATTTTAAATTATATGATAGAGCTTAATAAAAAATAAAGAAAAGGATTAGAGATTTTATTTATTTTATTTTTTTAATTTTTTGCTAAAAGTAGGGCAGGTAGAAATAAAAAAGGTGTTATTTTTAAAGTTTTATTGCTTTGTTTTTGTTGTGTATTGCTTAATTTTTTATTACCTGACTTATTAGAATAAAATCTCTTACTTAAATCTATATATATAAAGGATTAATTAAAAAAAGTCAGTATTGAGTTATTGAGCATTAGTGCAAGGTTTTTAAGAAGAAAATACTTCCAATCAGCGCAGACGCTAAAAACCTCATTTTAGCGTTATAAAATTACTACTTCATTGTTTTTTTATTTATTTTTTGTATGTATTTATCTATTTATTTATTTAATTTTATAATATACATAGTAAGTAATACTATTTTGTTCAAAGTAAAAAGTTAAGATTTTACTAAAAAAAACTTTTATTTAAATATAACATCAAAAGCCTCAAATTTTAGAAAAATGTCAATAACTTTTTTTCTAATAATTTTTTCTTGACCAAATTTTGACCAAGCGTGTATAAGACTAATCTTAACATGTGTTTCAAATATCATTAAAATTCGTTTTATAGTTCAGATTTTACAGACTTTTTTCTGCTCTCCCATACAAAAATCAAAAACCCTCAAATTTTAGAAAAATGTCAATAACTTTTTTTCTAATAATGTTTTCTTGACCAAATTTTGACCAAGCATGTATAAGACTAATCTTAACTTGTGTTTCCAATTTCATTAAAATTCGTTCAATAGTTCAGATTTTACAAATTTTTTTCCGCTCTCCCATACAAAAATCAAAAACCCTCAAATTTTAGAAAAACGTCAATAACTTTGTTTATAATTTTTTTTTTCAACCAAATTTTGACCAAATATGTAAAAGACTAATCTAAACATGTTTGCCAAATTTCATTTTAATCCGTTGAACCGTTCAGATTTAACAGACTTTTTTCCGCTCTCCCATACAAACCGAACCACTGTGCGGCGTACTAACAGCTAGGTATGTAAGGGGGGGCATGCTGCCCCCCTGCAACCCCCCTGCTTGGGATCACTATAGGATTTGGGGTGGGTGCGAGTTTGGGTATATGCAAAGAACTTTTGCATTTGAGCACTAAAATCAAAGAAAATCCCAACAAAAAAAAAAAGCAAGTATGGCTCACAGTTATGAAAGAATCACAACGCATTCGTGTTCGTTGCATATACCCAAACTCGCACCCACCCCAAATCCTATAGTGATCCCAAGCAGGGGGGTTGCAGGGGGGCAGCATGCCCCTTCTTACATACCTTGCTGTTAGTACGCCGTGGTATCAATTCAAAAAAACTTGTTTTAGGCTCCAATTTCAAAAATTTCAATCCAGCAACAAGTATCTGTCATTTTTCAACTTCAACTTATGTTAACTTCACATGAAAGTGAAATTGATTCCCACAAAAAAGTGAAATTATCTCCCACCTTCAGTGGGAAATAACTTCACCAAAAAAAAGTGAAATTAATTCCCACTAGTGGTGAAGTTAGTTCCCATGTGAAGGTAGTTCCCGTGAAGTTAATTCCCTGCACCGCCAGCTCCATTTCAGCCTCAATGTTCTATTTATGACGTCAATAATTCTGGTTCTATTTCGAATATCTTCATTTCGTACCCTTTTAACTTGGTTGTATGTTCAGAATTTTTCTTTCCATTTTGGTCTGAAATATCCTTAGCTGGTCAATATTTTTGCAGTGAAGCTAATTGTTTGTAGTCTGTAAGTAAGGATCGGTACAATCACAGAGTCTGCATTTTGGACCAATTGTAAAATATGAAGCTCCTGAATTGTTTCCAGCTTTTGGTGATACGTCTGTTAATTTCTTTATTTTCTTGGTTCTTAAATGATTTAAGCTGTCCTAAATATGTATATATATTATCTTCAACGTACTAAATTTTTGCTTCGTCCAACGTTATATCGTCTTTTATGTGATTTGTCATGACTTTAGTTTTTGATTTGTTTATTTGAATTCTTTAATTTTTACACAAGGTAATAAGTTCCGTCAATATGTCTTGAATATGTGTATCTTTTGTAGAAATAAGAACTATATCGTCTGCAAATCTTAAATTGTTATTGAAACTATATGACGTTTTAAATTAAATCAAATATATTAATACTAAAGATATTTCCAAGCAAGCAGATTTTTACTGACAAGTGAGTCTATTGCTTGCATTAGGATAGTGTCATTAGTTTCGAAAACAAAATGGAGGGTCTACAAAGGGTAGTGTCATTTCTATCCATTAATTAATTCTCTGTTTACCATAACAGTTAAGGCTTTTCTAAAAACCAATCACTTTTCAAGACTGAAAACATATTCAAAGTAATCGTATAACAGCACATAAATGATTGAATTATCAAAATATAGTTGTTTAGGAAAATGTTTTTCCAACAATGAAAAAATATTGCATGAATTAATTAAATGCGTCAAGTCAATCCAATCAAATGACATGTAACATTAGGAAAATTGTAATTTCTCAACTGCTAAATGCAGAGATTCCACCCACTTTACAATAATGCCATATCATGCGACATAAAGATGTTTACGCATTAATCTTAAGCCTAAAAACGTATATGTACTGTACATAGTCGTACATGTACACACGCAATTAACATAGTGTAACGTTAATTAGCTTGTCGTACACAGATACACTTAATAAATTTAATTTTCCCTGCAATAAATCTGGAAGCTATATAAATTTCGTGTGTGCTATATGAAGTTATAATAATAATATGTTCCCTATATACATACATATGAGGAACTGAGTATACCTATAAGTATATTGGAAATATGTATACGATTGGTTGTATATAGGAAGGTGTATAAATAGTGGAAGCGATTAATTATAGGGACATTGACCACCTTCGCCATTAGCCAGGGAGTCTTTGATACATAACAACAACAAAAAATATCTTCGAGTATCGCACGCATACCTTTATTTCTGTGTGTTGGTCTGCTTCTGCATTATGTGAGCTCACAAAATAAAAATCAATTAATTACATTTTATTATCCAGAAACAATTAATCAGCTGGCTTAATTTTGTGGTAATCGATGCCTGTCAAAACAAATCTCTGCCATCATTTTCATCATCCTCGAGTAATATGATTCCAGAATTCAGAAGGAGCAGACGGACAGAATGTACACAAATCCGCATAACTTCTCCCCAAATATCCAGAAAAATAAAATACGAAATCCAAAAATCAAAAGTCCTTATGCTTCAGAAGGCTCGGCTGATGATCGTTTCTTTAAAAATTCTTTGAAAAAAAGAAGGCTTCTTCTTGCAGAAGCTATGAAGCTGAATGCTCGCTGAATTGTTTTGGTGTCAGAGACAGGGAGGTGATTGAGTGAAATTAATTGTTTTCTCAGCACCTCATGGTTGGAACTAAAATAAAAATAAAGAAACACTATGGGATTCCTGTAAACAAATGCCACAGCATCAGAAGTGTTCTTGTTGGATAACACTTTCTTGTTGCAAGGGAGTCCCTGCACATCTCTCTTTCTATATTTATAAAGGTACTCTTCACAGATCGAAGTAACTCCGCGATCGCGATATATATCTGTATTTCTGTAGCCATGTGGAAAAGGATCTGCTCTTCAACATCATCAACGTCTTCAGTTCAGTCCAGCAATAACAAAACAGCAGTGGCAGCAGCCGCTACCCAAGTTCAATTTCTCAATTTAAAATTGAACCACTTAAAATGTTGATTAATGAATTTAAACAACAAATACCGAGAGAGTTGAGTATGCGCAAGCACAGCATAGCCCGGAATATAGTTCTTTTATTCGATTTTTTTTTGGATTTAAAAATTTCGATTGAAAAATGATCTGACTATAAGGAGCGTTCTTCCAAAACGATCAATGTAATTATATCGAAGCGACAATGGCCAAGATTAATGCTATTTGTTATCCAAAGTCAGCAAGGTGGCCATTTAATGTAACACCATAACATAAATTGGTTTTGGATCGATTGATCATCAATCGATCGTTCAGTCTCGTACATTTTTTATAACAGGTGAGATCAATGGGGGCTTGTTATATTTGTATAGAGGTGTTAGATCGAAGTTTAGCAGGGAGGGGCTGTTAAATTGATTTTAAATAACATTTTTGTTTTGGTTGTCCGGAAAATTCACCATAATTAATTGTTTTTAACGATCGCAATATTAAATTACACGATTGGGTATTATTGATAAGTTTATTGGAAATATTAAACTGGGAAATAATTTAATTGCTAGTGAATATGATAAGCTATGAATTAGTGACCTATGACATCGATTAACGATTGTTGTGATTTACATCGTAGTATAATTATTATACAATTTGGACTTACTTTTATCTTAATGTATATAGTTGTAGTACAGTAAAACAAATTAAAGTGGCAGAGGTAGACATGTTAAGAGTTATTTATTTAAGCAAGATATAGCAAGTAATTAAGATGATACTTAGCTGCTACTTAAGAAAGTATATTTGATATTTATTTATTTATTCAAAAAAGCTTAGTAGGTACTAGCTTTATATAGAGTTCGTTTAAAATTCCTTAAGTGTCTTTGGTGGAAATATTCAATATTTCCATTTATCAATTTAACAATAAGTACAAAACAAGACTCGTCACATCAATAAGTTTTAGTCTTTGTTGATAAGGTGGAAAATCGAAGGGATTGAGCCATTTCAACTCCCTCAGAGCAAATCTTAGGAAACTTTGAGCAGAGGAACTTGGATACTATAAGAAAACTTAAATGGATTCAAAGTAAAGCATCTCGTTACAAAATAAATCTAGATTACCAATGTAACTTCCTCCCGTTACAGTCAACAAACTCGGTAGAGCAAATTGAAGAAAATATTGTGAGAATAATTTATGCCTCGGCACCAGATGCAAACAATAATTACATAACTTTCACACCTAAATGTAAATGGTTTGATAAGGAGTGTGCAAGGCTTCGTAAACTATCGTTTAAATATTTAAAGCTATTTAGATTGACAAACGTCAATTCCTTCAAAAATTTGTATCTTAGTGCCAACAAGGAATTCAAACAATTATGCTCTGCCAAGAAAGTAAAATACCTTACAAATCTGGCCGTACAGGTACAACAAAGTAAAAACTCTAAGGAATTCTGGTCTAGCGTACGTGAACTGAGTGGATTGCACCCAGGTATGAAGATTGCTGTAGAAGCTCAGACTTTAGCAGCACATTTTAAAACTCTATTGTCGGCTGACGAGCATCTTCATACCTTCAGCTACGCAATGCAAGACTTTTATGTATCTGAATTGGACGCGACGATATCTTTAGGAGAATTGGAGGCAACTCTCTTGGGAATGAAAAACAACAAAGCTGCAGGTATTGATGGTATCCCATTTGAATTTCTCAAAAACAGCAATGATCAGCTCAAAACGTATATCGTTAATTTTTTAAATCTTATGTACAACAATGCTCACGTTCCTACGACTTTTTCAAAAGCCCTCATATTCCCGATATTTAAAAAAGGTGATGCGATGCAGCCCGAAAACTATAGAGGAATCTCAATACTCAATTCTCTACGAAAGGTATTTGCGGGAATTCTTTATAGAAGACTTTCGAACTGGATAGAAAGAACAAACAGTTTAAGTGTATTTCAAGCGGGATTTCGTTCTGGATTTTCCACAATGGATCACATTTTTGCCTTAACCTGCATTGCTAGAAAATATACTGAGAAAAATAAGAGACTATATGTATGTTTTGTTGATTTTAAAGCCGCATTTGATACCGTCAACAGACAGGCTCTGATTTATAAGCTGGAGAGGCTTGGAGTGTCTCGGAAGTTTCTGATGCTTTATAACAATTTCTTGTCGTCATCTAGTGCAGCAGTTTGGGATGGTTCCAATTTGTCAGAGTGTTTTGAGACGTCAGCAGGTGTTCCTCAGGGATGTATTCTAAGCCCCCTTTTATTCGCGCTTTTTATCGATGATATCTCTGAAATGCTTCCTGGAGGCGTTATGTTCGCTGGAACTCTCATCAAAGTTCTTCTCTACGCTGATGACCTGGTACTAATAGCTGACAACCCCTTTACTCTTCAACTCCAAATTAATCGTCTGGGTGAATACGGTAAAACTTGGGATCTCCACATCAATGTCCAAAAAACCAAAGTTATGATTTTTGAAAGTCGACATAGAAGGGTGAGGCTACCTGAGGAAACGTGGCGGCTCAATAATCAACAGATTGACATAGTACGGGAATTCAAGTACCTTGGAGTTTTATTTACATCGAACTTAAACTTTGGCAAGCATGCAAAGGATAAAAGCACTGAAGCTAAGCTGGCGTTAAATATCTTGTGGAAAAGGTTCTTTGCTAACCAACACATTGACCATTCAACAAAATATCAAGTGTTTAGTGCTACAGTGAACACTTGCATGTGCTATGGGGTGCAAGCCTTTGGTGTTACGCCCTTCGAAGAATTTGAAGCTGTTCAAAGATTTTTCTTCAAACGAATATTTCGGTTACCGAATTCAGCACCAACCTATGCAATACACGTGGAATCTGGCTTACCACCCATCTACATTAACAACTTAAAAGCGCATGCAGATTATTTAATAAAAGTGATGAGAAGAAATAATACCAGTCTTCATAAATCAATTCTGTTGAGACAATTGCAATTGAATCAGTATCCTTTTAGGGAGTGGCATCAGTTGGCCATGTCCAATGACCTTTCTCTGTCTTTAACAGAGGCGAACGTCTTCGAATGGCACAATATACTTACATCGATTATTGCTAAGACCGATGAAAGGATATATGACCAGCACCTAACCAGAGCTTCTTCGTCAACCTCGAGGTTATTCTACAAGAACCTTAACCATCAAATTCTAACTGAGAATAGCTATTTCAACATTAAGTACTCGTCTGAGGCTATAAGTACCATTTTCAGAGCAAGGGTAGAAATCCTTAATCTGAATTACATCCCTCATAGAACTGATCTTCAGCAGACTTGTGATTTATGCAACAGAAGAGAATGTGATGATGTTTACCACTTCATTGCTATTTGCCCTATATTACAAGAAATTCGGCGCTTGTATTTTCAAGAAAGTTTGTTATCACTCAATAGCTTGTATGAAACCATTTAGGTGGTCGTCGTTGGTCTAATCTATACAAATTTTGCAAACACGCTTTAGATTATCGGAATAGATTTTGAAAATTGTATTCTCTTAATATTTCTTCAAATTATTACTTTTTATGTGGCAAATCATTACAATTGCAAAATATTCAAAATAATTTAAAATTATAACTTTTTATTTATGTTGCATTATTAAAATTGCAAAAACTTCGGGGTTATCGCTCTCCCATTATTTATTTATTTATCTTATACTTATGTTTGTTGCTCTAAATCAATTAAAATATTCACTTCTTATATTGTGTATCATCAAAATTATGAAAACCTAAGAACCACACAGACTAAATATTAGCTAAAATTAAAAGTTTCTGATTAAAAAAAAAAAAAAAAAAAAAAAAAAAAATATGTATTTGTTTTGTTATATCAACATACTCGTATGCAAATCTTTTTGTTAAATTATTGTTTATTACATGATTCTTTTTTTTATTTTTCTATCACTTAGGTATTCATGAAATGTCATATCCGGCAGACGGCAGATATAGCCATGTCCGTATTCTTAAGATTATAATTGTATCTACATCGAATCGAAAAAATAAAGAATGTATCTATCTATCTATCTCTCTCTTGTTGCACCAGTTCTAGTCGGGATTTATGAATGTCAATATTTGGTGCCCATGCCAGACAATCGTTTTTGAGAATTAGTCGAATAAATGTTATAAAACGTTATAAAAAGCTGCTTTATAACATAAGGATCAGACAAATGTTTTGATTTGATCATAGAGTGCTTCAACTCACTTGGTAAATCGTTTATAAGTTAAATAAAGGCAAGAGGTCTAAATGACTACCTTGCGCAATTCTAGAGTTAAATTTGAACCTTTTTTAAATGGGAAATTTTTAAAAGTACAGAAGCCATTTTACGAAATGTTTGCAAAACTCGATGTGTGAGTTTTTTTTAAACGTTTTATGGAAATTGAGTATAAGAATACAGTCTAGTTGTGTTTTGCTTTTAAATGAGTCTATACATTGTTTCGCTAGTTTCCTTAAAAAGTAAGAATAGAACGTTTTTTGTAAAATCGTTCTCATTTGGAACCATTCATTTAACATAATACATAGTGATTCACAAATAAAAGTCTTAAAATGTTAAGGGAATTAAAGATAATCTAGCAATAAGTCTGTAATTTGTAACTTCATCTTTTTTATTTTTTAGATTATAAAGGAACTTTTTTCCAATAGTTGAAGGATCACATCAGCGGAATTATTTATCCCACAAATGAAATTAGTTATACAATGTTTTTCCTTAAAACTCAAAATTTTGTATGGTCCTTCAAATGTATCGAAATGATCTGGATTGTCATCGAAATATCATTTTCAGTATTTTCACCTTTTAATAAATAAATAAGTTATAGGTGGCGCAACATTCCGTTGAGAATTAGGGCCTAGTGACTTACAACTCTCAACCATTCCTGTGCACGAGTAATTTTCTCAGGAATGGAGGGGACATAAATTTTTAAGTCAAATCCGAAGGGCTTATTTGAGAAAGCACTTTTCATGACAAGAATTACTCTTGGAGGATTTGTCAATTCCTCGTAAGTGGCAGTAGGTACCCTTAGAAAAAAAATATTTAAGTGGCACTATCAGGGATTGACCCCAAGACCTCTGGAATGATAGTCCAACGCTTTTTTTTTAAATTCATTTTTATTAATTCCATCTTAAAACTATCTTAAAGCTAGATAAAAATTCATAAAACTAGTTTAATTAACCATAACTTACAACTAACTTACCGGTCCCATACGAACACTCTAAGTTTAACAATAATACTTAATTCAAATGCCTTTCGGCCCTTAGATCTATTAACCTAACTGTAATTCATTTTATTTATTTTTTATTTATTAGAAAAATTAAAAAAAAAAAAAAAATTCAATATTTTTTTCATTTTTACTTAAAAACTACCTAAAATAAGGTCCCTAAAATAAAACTTAAACTAACTTAAACTACCTATAAACTACTTAAAACTAGAACAACCACAGCAGCAAATCTAACTATCTTACATTTTTTGTTGTCCTTTTTTTTTTCTTATTCCATGTTTTTTTTTTTAATATATTTTTTTTTATATTTTTTTTTGTGCCACCAGGCCTATTCTACTTAAAACTAAACCCTAAAACTATAAAACAAGTATGTAAGCCGGCCAAGGCTCAAAACCCCATCCCGACTACCCACTATCAAGTCCAACGCACTAACCATCACGCCACTGCACTGGTACTATACACCTTTTAGGTTATGTTAATAAGGAAATTGTACAAAAACCGTTTTTTGATTTCGTTGGTTTTCAATTATTTAACACCTTCAGACTCTTATATTAGGTTCACGTAATAGTTAAGGTCCAGTTGCATATGTACATGCCCGAAATCGATTGAAGACCTTAAAAATTGAATTAGTAAATCAATCAATCAAATATGTTTAAAAAAACGTCGTGGAATTTTGAATTTTGAAATAAAATTCATGTTTGGTCTCATGGCATGTGACGGGCTGACATCGATTTCCACTTCTTTCAAGTAGTCCGTAACGTACCCGACAACAACGTTTGGTCTCGCATTGTCCTGCATCAGCAAGAAATTTTCACCAATAAATGAAACGAAACCACATAATCCTGCAGAAAGTTGGTGAAATTATTATGCCAATCCATGACGAGGCCTTGAAACTGTTGCTCTGGGGCAACCTTAAAGTCCACCCGACGGGTGCATTAAATCGTTTCCCTGTATTTTTGATAGCTAGTCTTAGCGTCGTCTCCAGGTTTCTTATAATAACAGTGGCGTACCGCACACTTCGTCTATCCTCAACCAAAGCTAGCGCCCTGGAGACTTCTTCTGCCATCATTTGCATTTGTCAATACAAATCACTTAATAAATAATAAATGAACCAATTAAAATCAACCCAATGTTATTAAACTTATTAAAAAATTTACGGGATTACTCAGGCCAAAATTGTTTTGTATGAACAAATGACTTAAATGTGTTTTTTCTTATTATGATGCACGTATCACATGGAAATTGGAAAGAATTTATGCAAAAGGACGCGTATAAAAATGCAAAAAAAATAGCAGCATATTATAAAAATGATAACCACACAATAAAAAGTATGGCTCCGCTTTTTTTGTAACTCAGTGTATGTTAAAACAATTTTGTTATTTTTTGAAGTTTGAGATGATAACTAAAATTGAGGTTTGCACCTCTATAACATATTCTTAAAACATGGGATTTAGAATCTTTTTTCTACAGATCTGAATTGAACGAGTAAATTCATTCAGCAGAATAGTTCGAAAAACGTTTTTTTTTCGTGAAAAGTTAAGTTTTTCTCTAATCTATGTATATTACAATAAGCTAATTGAAAAGGACACTAATTGTTGGAAATAATGAACACATATAAATATTATTTTTCCGCATTTAATTATGAATTGTGATTGTTTTTTTAAATTTTTTAATTTCAATTTTTAAAGTAGGTGAAATCAATAAATAAAATATTGCAATGATTATTTTGTAAAAAATCTGTTCGTATATATAGCTTCAAAGAGTAGCTGGTTTGTGAGCATCTACCATAGCTTAACTAATTCCTATAAAAAGGTATCGAGAGGAGACAATTCAAGTCGACCGAATGGGACTACTTCTGGAAATAAAGTTTTCACCAAATTGATTTTGCTATAAGTGCGCTACGAAATAAATACCGTCGATTTTTGTCTGATTAATTGTTGCAAATTAAAATCATTGAGCATTGTTCGAAAGCGTTAGCCTTTCAACGTGATGGCAGCTCATTCCTCATTTCGTAAGAAATAATAACCGATTATGCCACCAGAGTGTAAAGTATGGACGTTATTTTCTTACTGACGAATCATCAACCAGAAATGAGTTTCATCCTTACAAACCATTCCCGCTTTGAACTTCGTGACCAAATTTATTTTTTTTAAACTTAAATTCATGATAAATCGAAAAACCTTACCGAAAAACATTTCAATATAGCTAGAAATTCTCAACTCTCAAATAATTGACAGCAAATATTGAAACTCTTCATGCTGCTAAAAAATAAACCCTACCTATATAACGAATAAAATAACATTAAGGTCGACATTATAATATGAATTAAATTACAATAATTAAGTTGTTTACAATTTTTCAAAAAGTTTTCTCATAATTTTATTTCTACGTAAAAAAAAGTGACACCTTTTCCGATTTCGCCTTTCAATTTCATAAATTCAACCATTTGCAGGTCATAACATTTAAAAGATTCCACCAAAGAAAAGGATACCTACAGAAATCTTTGCTGAACGTTGTCCTTGAAACGAATTGCAAATTAATCTTTTTTTGTAAAATATGTTTGCAAAACACTATTTATTAAGTGTTTCTGTCTTGCTAAATGTCAACTCCTTAATCTTTGCAACCATAATAAAATGCTCATACTCTTTTGCTAAATATATATATTCACATAATCATTGTTGACAAAAAATAATAATAGGGAACCCTTTTTCTGCGAACTCAATATACATAGGTAAAGATTTTGGCCTTTTCAGTCATCGTTGGTCATCGTTTATATATACAATGAAATAGCGGATAAAAGTTGACCAGTTTTGGTTTGTGATAATTATTTTCGTTCGAATGGTTGTTTCAAGGACGAAAATAACATACGATTTCAATGCTTTCATCTGGTATACATAGGTATATAGGTAGGTACAGGTGACTTTTGAATGCAATAAGGAATAAAGAAAAAAGGGTAAGTCCCATTGACCTGTCTTATTATTTTTCCCAATGGTCACATGGATGGTGGTCCTTGTATCTTAGAGATGTTCATGGTCGTTCGTAGTGTTTGCAAAAAATTAGCTTAATATGCTTGATGATTAACCTTTTATGTGTCCTTGCTGAAAATAACCTTCAATTAAGGGTATGACAACGGGTTTTCACATTTCTTAAACCAAAGAAGGTGATTTCAAACCACTTTGAAATACCTAGATTAAGACAATATAAAACGTTCTTTATCATAAGATATTTAGTTTTTGAGCTAAGATTTGAATTTGAGTATGCTCTTTCAAAAAGGATTCCAAAACACGTGTAACTTCCCAGATTTATAGTTAACTTGAATGGATTGTTCCTTTTTGGTTTAAAAATTTGCAAATATAAAAGATTTGTTACATTTACACATTAAATTTGAACTCTTGCGACCCAAGTGAGACAAAGAGAGGTGCAGTGAGTGGGTCTTGTAGATATAATCATCTTAACACCTTTTTAAATGTTCACTACTAATCAATGTCATGCTTTAAATTAAAAACCGACCTGTAAACCGTCAATATTTTCCTCAGGGAATTTATGCGAAGCTTAGAAATAAAACAACACAATAAAAGACCACGTGTGCAAAAAAATCGCTTTGCCTTCCAAAGACAGACACCATACCTAACTTCTGCATACCTACCCCTACCCTACACAGCATATCTTGCGATTCTGATGCTGGAGTAAAATGATTAGGTATATTCTTGTGCGCCCATACTTTACCAAAAAAAAAAATATGATAAAAAGGAAATCGCACCCGTGGCTTGAGAAAAAAAAATTAGAGCCAACGCACAAGGCAAACATTAAAAAAAAAATAAAAATAATGGAAGGAAACTTCAGCTCCGTCAATCTATCTCTCTCTTTTTCTCTCTTCCTCCGCACTGCTCTGCCTCAAACCAAATTCGTCAAAAAAATCCTTTGTTATACGCCATGCTTCTGATCCTGATCCTGATATTGTGCGTACCGAAGTATACAAACAGCACAAAAAAAAAAGAAATGGAATCCCTCTTTCCTGAAGTCCAGAAAACACCATCACACTACCACCCGGTACTCTACTCCAAGGATATACGTTCATGTACCGAATGACTACACGACTACAACGACGCCGAACAAGACGATGTGCGAAGCAACGACGAAATTCGTTTATATCTTTTTTTTGTTTGCGTTATTTTTGTTCGTTGTTCATGTCCATAGAGTGATTTTGATGGATTGCTGTCATTAATCTATGACGTACGCAACTACCATAGAAAATGCCAGGGATATTACACTTACTCAGTGAAACAACGGGGATGGGATTGGGATCTCGTTCGGCGCTTACTATACACAAATATACAAATATATACGAAAACGAAATTGGATAGATATCCTGCCACACCGAATACGAAACGAATCGCCACAGGATGCGAAATGGAATTTTTCCCTTCTCTGAAAAAAGCAAAAAAAGAAAATAATATAAAAGTTTTTTCTTTTTGCAGTTATTCTTATTTGATGGAATATACAGAGATACACTCAACATTATTAGAATAAGGTTACATCATTCCTATAGTTTCGTGTCAAATAAGTTATCTTGGTATATCTTTTCTTTGTTTTGTATCTTTTATAAAGATTTTAATGTCACATATGATCCAAGATCGATTAACGACAAATAAAAATGCAATATTCTATTTAATACACACTTAAAAAAATCTGTGATGCTTTCAATTTCATATAAAACCAATAATATAGCCTTAATGTTAAGTGGCAATTGGCGATACAAAAAGTCATGAATAGGAGGAGGAGGGGGAGTGGTTCGACCCACACTGATAACTCCATATCCCGTCTGTCAATTTCTCTTGCTTAAAACTTTAACAAAATGTTCATAACAAAATTTTTTATGAGATAAATAATTTGAAGTCAATATTTTTCTTTGTTCTCTTAATAACTTGAGTCGAAAACCATTTCTTTTCAGATTTTTGTTGTTTTTGTAGGTTTTCGTGGTTTGTTAAAAAAGCATTATATCAACAATATTTTGCATATGATGAAACAGATTGATTTCATAATCCATTTTCGCTAACGAGATTTTTAGTCGAAACCTAATTTTTAAGAAAATTTTAATTTTTTACATAAACAAATACGTATTCGTTTTTCGTTAGAAATTTTAGCACATAATGAAATTATTTTGAAGCCAATAGCTTTATTATTTCGCGATATATCGAGATTATCAATTTTCCGTATTATTTTTTGTAGATTGAATGTAGATGAATACCAAAAACAATATTTTTCATTAGATGAAATTATTTTGAAGCCAATATTTTAAATTTTTAAAAAGATATTTGATCCGAAAATTATTTTTTACCAACTTTAAGCAATGGTTTTCCTAGGTTTTTATTTTTGTAAAAAAAACGGTCAATTTCATTTTTGTCAAAACTTTACCAGATGTCAAAAACCTTATTCTACGTTTTATAAAATTAGTTTGGAATTAAATCAGTTTTTGTTCGTTAAACATTGGAGGTGACAATAATTTTTTTCAGTTTTTTTGATTTATGAAAAAAAAAACCGTTAACCGTTTTTTTTTTCAAAATTATAATTCATTGGTATCACTATATAAAATATGAAATTTAATTCAAGTTGCCAGCATTACTGATTCGTGAAGTATTTCGGGTTAGCCAAAATGTTATTACGAACTTAAGGTGGCGCTACGGCTACAGTCCTCTGTGAACTAGGACCTCACCCAACAAACTTCTCCATCTAGCTCGGTCCCCAGCTAGATGTCTCCAGTTTCACGCTCCAGGTTTGATGAGGTCACTTTCCACTTGTGCGCGCCACCTAATCCACGGTCTTCCTCTACTGCGGTGTCCTGTGGGTGTGGATTCGAAGACTTTCCGGGCCGGAGCATTGGTTTCCATGCGCTCTATGTGGATCCAACCATCTTAGTCGTTGGACTTTTACCCTTCTGGCTAAGTCTACGTCGCTGTACAGCCCGTACAGCTCGTCGTTCCATCTGGGCAACGTCGATCACACGAAGAACTTTTCTCTCGAAACGACCCAAGGTGCTTTCATCCGCTTTTGTCACAGTCCATGCTTCTGCACAGTATAGCAAGACGGTGATGATGAGGGCCGTATATAGCGAAACTTTGGTCCCTCGAGAGAGGGCTTTAGTTTGTTAACTTTTTTTTAAATTGCTATGTTCGATATCTCTACTGATTCTTGAGATATGGACGACGAAAATATCTTCCCGAACGTACGGACGTACGAACGTACGTACACACGCACAAACATCTCTATAAAAATCTTTCATTTGGATTGTAGGGACCTTGAAACGTCGAGAAATGTCAAAATTTTCAATTTGAAAATCAGACCGATAACCATAACTTCCTATGTTAAAAAATAATAAACCTTAATGTTAAATAACAAATTGTAATTGTTTTGTTGCGTACTATTATTATTAAGCGATACATAAATCATCAAATTTTAGATGGTAGAGTAACTCTTTCTGTAACAGTTGCACCATTTTCATTTTCGAATAAGTAAGCCTTAATCACAAATAAGGGACCAAACAGTGAGACGTTGAGGATAAGAAAGTTATTCAACAATAAGTTTTTGAGTCCCAAATGCGATAAATCTGCTATCTGCTGTATCCTCCGAGCCTAAAAATAGACCTGATCACTGAAGATGATTTTTCTATGATCGACTAGCTTGAGTTCTTGTGCTAAGAGCTTTAAAAGCCATAAGATATAAGTTGTATTTAAAATGCGGTGTAATTTCATTATTGGAATACTTCATTCCGAAGATCAACAAGGAATCTACGAACAGTACGGGCTAAAGCAGCATTGGTTATTCTTGAGTGACGCACATTGTTTTCATTCTTCAGATCCCTTTTGTCCCAAAAGCTAAAATATTTCTGCCATTGTAACTATGGCAGGGCAAGAAGGTGACGCACAAAGTGTTTTGGTTTTTCAAAGTGTGACTAAAAAAATGTTCAATTTTTTGTGATGAAATTACACAATATCACTACATTGTTACAGAGTGTATCGTTCCAATTTTTGGAAAAAAGCAGGGCAAACAAAATAACCATTTTGAAGATTATCAAAAATAACCTCGTATGAATAACTGACAAGTTATTCAGACCCATACAAAAATTGTATTACAAAATTAGAATTTTCTCAGCTAATTATAGTCTTATTTACGGTATGTTATAAAGGGTGATTTTTTAGCTATTATCTTTTTGGCAACACTGGTTCAAACAGCTGATGCACGTTTCGTGTTTTGTTTCACTGTCAAACATCTTCAGTTTGGTCTATAATTTAACCATGAATCGTCTTGCAAACGAACAACGCTTGCAAATTATTGAATTTTATTATCAAAATGCGTGCTCTGTTAAGAAAGTTCATCGCGCTCTTCTTCCATTTTATGGTCAGTTACGTAAATATGGTCTGGGTACGTAAATAAGCAGAATTGTCGATTTTGGATTGAATATCAGCCAGAAGCATTGAAAGAGCTACAAATGCATCTACAAATCGGTTTATGGGCTGGTGGCATCATTGGACCGTACTTTTTCAAAGATGATGCGAATCGTAACGTAACTGTGAATGATGAGCGCTACCGAGAGATGATATCCAACTTTTTTTGCCCAAAATGCAAGAGCTTGACTTACATGACATGTGGTTTCAGCAAGATGGTGCCACATGCCACAAAGCACGCGCAACAATGGACTTATTGAGAGGCGACTTCTTACTTACTTACTTAAGGTGGCGCTACAGTCCGGGGCGGACCTGGGCCTCAACCAACATGCGTCTCCAGCCAGCTCGGTCCCTAGCTAGCTGTCTCCAGTTTCGCACGCCAAGTTGGTTGAGGTCCTCACCTACCTGAGTGCGCCACCTGAGTCGCGGTCTTCCTCTACTGCGCCGTCCCTCGGGATTGGATTCGAAGACCTTCCGGGCTGGAGCGTTGATGTCCATTCGCTCTACATGACCCAGCCATCTAAGCCGTTCGACTTTTATTCTGCTAACTAGGTCAGTGTCGCTGTACAGCCCGTACAGTTCGTCGTTATATCTTCTCCTCCATTCTCCATCTATATGTACGGGACCAAAAATCACCCGAAGAATTTTTCTCTCGAAGCATCCTAAGACGTTCTCATCTTTCTTTGACAGGGTCCAGGCCTCAGCGCCATAAATGAGAACCGGGATGATGAGTGTCTTATAGATAGTGATTTTAGATGCTCGAGAGAGGACTTTACTTCTCAATTGCCTTCTAAGTCCAAAGAAGCAGCGATTTGCAAGAGTTATTCTTCGTTTGATTTCAGCGCTGGTGTCGTTGCCTGTGTTTATAGCGGTGCCTAGGTAGACGAAGTCCTTAACTACCTCGAAGTTATAGCTGTCCATGGTGACGTTTTGTCCAAGACGTCGTTGTTCAATGTCCTTTTTTGATGACAGCATATACTTGGTCTTGCCCTCATTGACCACTAAACCCATCTTCTTCGCTTCCGTCGCAATGCTCAAAAACGCTCCACTGACATCACGCTTTGATCTTCCAATTATGTCAATATCATCTGCGTATCCGAGTAATTGGATGGACCTTTGGAAGATTGTGCCTCTAGTGTTGACGGTTGAGTTTTGCACAATTCTTTCCAGAACGATGTTGAAGAAGTCGCATGACAGTGCATCGCCTTGTCTAAAACATTTTTTTGACATCAAATGCATCGGTGAGATCTTTTCCGACCTTGATGGAGCAGCGTGCATTCTCCATCGTCATTCTGCACAAACGGATAAGTTTGACAGGGATGCCAAAACTAGACATTGCTCTATAGAGCTCTTCCCTATGGATGCTGTCATACGCGGCTTTAAAATCGATAAAGAGATGGTGGGTATCGATTTGAAGCTCCTGGGTTTTTTCCAAGATCTGCCGTAATGTGAATATTTGGTCGATAGTGGACTTTCCTGGTCTGAAGCCACACTGATAAGGACCTATCAGGTTGTTGACGAACGGCTTCAGACGTTCACATAGTATGGCAGAAAGGATCTTATATGCAATGTTAAGGAGACTGATCCCTCTGTAGTTGGCGCAATTTAAAGGGTCTCCTTTTTTATGTATCGGACAAACTATGCTGAGATTCCACTCATCGGGCATGCTTTCTTCCGACCATATTTTGCAGATGAGTTGGTGCATGCTCCCTACCAAGTCATCGCCTGCTGCTTTAAATAGTTCGGCAGCTATGCCGTCAGCTCCAGCAGCTTTGTTTGACTTCAGTTTAGATATAGCTATCTTCACTTCGTCTAGGTCGGGTAGGCGGAATTGTTGATCTGCGTCGCCTAAGTTGAGTGGTTCTACCTCCCTTACAGCGGGATTCGGTTCGTCATCGCCGTTATATAATTTGGAGAAGTGGTCTTTCCATATTCTCAACATAGACTGCGGTTCTACTACGATGTTCCCCTGATCGTCTTTACAGGCTTCGGTTCGTGGCTGGTACCCTTGGGAGTTTTTTCGTTTGCTTGGGTTGTCAACAGTGAATCCGTCCGTATCCGAGGCTTGTTGGTGCTTCGCAACTAGAAAATTTTTACGTGGCCAGGAAGTCACCCTGACGGCACAACTTCCAACCTGGAGGGCCAGATCCTTAGTATAACTCCAAGGACGGGGAGCCGGATAAACCGCTCCTTATAGGCCTGGGCTCCGAATAAGTCGTAGAAGCCCTATAAGGTGTTCACTAAGTAGTTCAGCCTTACTGGAACTGTAGACGCCACCGTTGATTCCATCTCGAGAATTCGTTCGCTGCCGTCTGGATAAGGAGAGGTGCCTTAGTGGAAACACCTCTCCCCCCCTCTCTCGTTTGCTGCCCCCAACAACTTTCCACTGGGGTTAGAACCCAATCTCCAGTTGAGGTACTAGGCACCCGATGTTCACCACGGGGAGGTGAGAGTAGAAGTTGATAGACAGAGGTGGGTTTTGAGAAAAAACCTGTGGACGCTTGTGTCCTCTTGAATGCACATGTCTACCATTTGAACATCGAGAGAGGCGAGTTCGGTGAACATTTTATTTCACGTTCGGGACCGGTCAATTGGCCGCCTAAATCGTGCGATTTAACACCTTTAGACTATTTTTTGTGAGGCTATGTTAAAGCTCATGCCTATACAGACAAACGCGCTTCAATTGACGCATTGGAAGAAAACATTGAAGCTTTTATTCGTGAGATACCGGCCGAAATGTTGGAAAGAGTATGCCAAAATTGGACTAAGCGAATGGACCATTTGAGGCGCAGTCAAGGTCAACATTTGCATGAAATAATCTTCAAACAATAAATTATATGGACCGTACTATGGATTCAAATAAAGATTTCATGCATTTTTCTGAATTGTATGTGTTTTTTTTTTGAAAAACTTTCTTATAGCCTTTAAAAAATCACCCTTTATAAAGTCATGAAATTACCAATTTATGACGCTTTAAGCTCTTGATTTGTTGACTTCATTATGAACATATGTATTGACAAATTACAATGTGAGTTTTTGGTGTTAAGAAAGGATGAAACATAAAAGTTTGAGAGAACAGCTACTTATACCAATTGATAATTTTTATAGTAAAACTAATCAAAAGACATAGAAAACACGTACAAATAAAAATATTTAACACGAAATGACAAAATTAGTTTTCAGTCTTTTTAAACCCTCCATTATGTCATGGGGTCCAAATGTACCCCAGAGCTTGTTTGAACAATAATACATTTTTTATGTTTGATTTTATTTGTATTTGTTTAATAATCAGTGAATGAAATCACCAACTCAATTAATTCCGACACAAATTTTTTCAAAAATCACCCAAACACGATTTTACATTTACAGCCAAAATTTTAAATTTTTTGCGATATATTTTAATCTTATTGCATTTCATGCCAGTTTTGAAGTCAACAAAACTTAAGAATATATTTTCGAATGGCCTGAAAGATTAATTGTGTATTAAAATTTCAGCTTAACTTATCTGATAAATGTTTGAAAATCATTTATAAATAAGTTAGAAAAATTACAACTGTAAAATCTTACATAGGTATAAAAAAAAAAATTATCGAAAACTTTCTGGGCACAAATGGGCCCCATAACAAGCTTGTACCGATTTTTTCCGTGCTGTAAAAAAAAAAGTTAAATTCATATATGAATAAGAAGTAAAAATAACTAAAAAACATAGAAAATGTGATATGAAGGCTGTAAGTGTATTAACTTGCTTACCAACAATCAGAGGTATAGGATTATCCACAAATTAAACAAAAAAGTACAGAAAATCTTTCTGATTTCAGTGAGAAATAAACGGGGGTGAAAATCAAGTCGACTATCAACGAGCTTTCCGTTTGAGTAAGATGATTCAACTCAATGCAATTCGATTAAAAATTTCAGATTAGAATTGTTAACATTCATTGTTGCCATGCTGAAATTTTAGAGTGGTTCCTATAAAATACCCGTGGTGTGATGGTTAGTGCGTTGGCCTGTCCTTCTAAAGGTCTTGGGTTCCATCCCTGCCTGTGCCACTTAAAGTTTTTTTTTCATGGGTACTGCTTCTTTCCAGGGTTTGACAAATCCTCCAAGAGTAATTCTTGTCATGAAGAGTGCTCTCTAATAAGCCGTTCGGGTTCGGCATAAAACTGTCGGTCCCCTCCATTCCTGACATTACACGCACACAGGAATCGTTGAGAGTTGTAAGTCACTTGGCCCTGACTAAACGGACTGTCGTACCAACTAATTTATTACCATAAAATATTTTTATAAATGTATCAAACTCGACGCTTTATTAACATTCTCAATTTTCTTTTTTTTTCGAATGTCGTCAGCTTTGTGAGTCACAAGAATGTTTTTTTTTCTAACGAAGAAAGGTAACTGAGAAAATGTTCCAATTGTTATTGTAAGAGTGTGGTAGCTCTATTCAGAAACGACATATTTGTTTGAAAATGACTATGATAGTTTTGTTGTGACAGCTTTTTAGCTATCAATTTGAATATCAACTTACATAATTATATCAAATTCTTTCATTTTGATTGTTATTTATCAAAAATCAAGTTAGCCGATTTCTCTCCAATTCTTTACAAACGCATACGAAATAAAAGAAAATTGTCTCAATCGATAAACCCGGAGTGTACATGCATTTGTTTTTTATAGGATGTTGGGCTTTTTTCCACCTTTCTACACTCTTATAAATACATACATATACATAGGTAATTCTAGAGAAAATAAAACCGAAAACTAAAGGTTTTTTTTGTGTAGGAATTATTTGAAATAATCCTTATTTTAAAAGAATCATCACATAAGACTTCCTTTTTCCTTTAATTTCTGTCATTATCCTATGGATAAAACTATTCTTAACATAAAATTGACATAAAGCACAACAAAAACTTACTTAATATCCAAAAAACAAAGAAAAAAGAAAAACACGTTTTATTTTTAAAAGTTAATGCATAGCTTAGGTTTAGATATAAGGATATACATACATACGAGTATACGATGACAGGATACTTTATGTGTACGCTATGAAAATGCTTAAGTACCTATAGTCAATACGCATTTGGAATACTAAATGAACCAATAAATGACATTTTCGAAATAGTTTTAGAACAGGCTGATAGCTTTTACAAGATTTTCCAATAACATAAACAGGACATGAGTCAAAGAATATACCTATGTACATATATGTAAGTATACGTCAAACAAATTGAGGGGCAAAGAAAATGAAGAACGATATAAGGATCTTTGGTTTGAAAGCTTCTTTAATTTTTAGATTAATTTTTATAAAAAGAAAAATATCTTGAAAATGTTTGCGAAGAAGAATAAAAATGGTCAATCTAAATCATTGAAAATTCATTGAAAGAAAAATTAAAGGACACAAAATCCTTTCTCATTGTATTTTCCCATAGGATTAAGGTTCCTGTGTTTATACCTATAAGGATTTTTGTACCCTCACTCTGACAAATAAATTATATTATTCATATATAAGGATATATAAAAAAAGTACATGTGATATCCATTTCGAGCGATTGGTGTTTCATTATTCATGTGTATAGGTACATATATATTTATGTATGTATATACACGAAGGACTAAAGGAGTGTCGATTTGAAGTCGATAATCTTCTGGGAATTGTCATTCTGGACGAATATAACCTTCGATTAATCATTTGTATTGTTTTCCATTATAATATTGACCAGAGGGATATAACTCCATACAATTGGAAATTTGTTTTCTATAACGTGAAGTATTTGAAAATTTGGATAAGTCCTTATAGGTACATATATTTCTATATTATGTTCCATAACATGGGATCATTTTTTTGTTGTTGTTTTATAAGAAAAAAGAAATCCATTAGCTTTTTTTGTTAAATCGAACAGAAATATCAATGATATGAGAATTAGCACTTTACCTATCTTAGTATTTCATAGTCTTTTAGGGGACCATTATCATTGTGAACGCTGGAAATTCGCATAATTTTCGGAAGTGAAAGTTTATATAAAAATATAATTGGGTGTCGCTATGTTTGCGCGAAATTTAAAAAAGGGGTTAAACTGAAAGATGCTCCCTGTACAATATCCTGAGATTTTCGAAAAATATCAATATGCTATCTATATATATAAAAATCAATGCCACTTTTCGTTGTAATGTTATAACTCAACAATGCCTTTACCGATTTGGCTAATTTTGGTCTTGAATTATTCGTGGAAGTCCAGAGAAGGTTTGTACGTAGAGGAAATTTAAAAAAAATCTTGAAAAAGTGTAAAATCAATATCTTTCTATACTCCCATATACAAACAATTTGTAAAAAATAAATAAATTGGGTGGCGCAACAGTCCGTTTGAGAACTAGAGCCTAGTGACTGACAACTCTCAACCATTCCTGTATGCGAGTACTGTTGTCAGGGATGGAAAGGACCTACAGTTTTAAGCCGAATCCGAACGGCAAATTTGAGAAAGCACTTTTCATGACAAGAATTACTCTTGGAGAATTTTCCTCGCAAGAGGCAGTACCCGTGAAAAAAACTTTAGATGGCACAGGCAGGGATCGAACCCAAGACCTCTCGCATGACAGTCCAACGCACTAACCATCATGCCACGGGTACGGTACAAACAATTTGTACTAATACTTAAAAGCCAATTTGAACCTTTGGCAAGACAATCGAAGACAAAAAAAAAGTGACATTAGTTCTGTCAAACAAATTTATTGTCATCATATGTCATTTCATTTTATCAGCGATAATTATTGCTTTGTTATGTTTATATTTTCCAAAATATTGTTGAGTTATTGCTTTGTGTTTATATTTTCCAAAATATTGTTGAGTTGTTGAGTGAAGGTAAAATGCCACGAGCAAGACGAAATTCTGCTATTGCGATTAACGTCAATTATTTTATGGCGGATAAAAAATCAACAGAAGCATTTAATCGAACAATGCAAGATTTACGCGGTAATCAACAGCTTTTTGGTGGTGGTCTGATATTACTGTCAGGGGACATTCGTTAAACATTGCCTGTCATTCCTAGATCAACTCCTGCTGATGAAATAAACGCCTGTTTAAAGTCATCAGTTCTTTGGAGATATGTACGAAAATTGACACTGAACATTAATATGCGTATTCACCTACATTTTTGAGTTTTCAAAACAATTGTTAGAAATTGGTGATGGCAAAATACCAATCGACAGTACCAACGGATTGATCACTTTACCGAACAATTTTTGTACAATTGCGCAATCTATATAGATGAGTTGATTGAAAGTGTTTTTCCGAATATTCTTCAGAATTACAGAAATCATGATTGGTTGAGAGAACGCGCTACTTTAGCACCGAAGAACATTCATATTAATGCCATTAATTTGCAAATTCAAGCGAAACTGTCAGGTTTAGTCACAACATATATCTCAATTGACAGTGTTATGAATCAAGATGAGGCAATGAATTATCCAATTGAATTTTTAAATTCATTGGAACCGGCTGGTATATCACTGCATTGCTTGAATCTGAAAATTGATTCTTTGATTATATTATTGCGAAATATTAATCCACCAAATTGATTGACAGTGAAAAAGTTATTGCCAAATTTGATTTAATCTACAATCTTAACTGGTAAATCAAAAGGAGAAGTGTGTTTGATACCGCGTATCCCTATGATTCCAACTGATATGCCATTTGAATTCAAAAGACTATAACATCCTGTGCGTTTATCATTTGCGATGTCCATAAAAAAAGGCCCAAGGGCAAACACTTCACGTTTGTGGTGTCAAATTGGAGGAATCATGTTTTTCACATGGCCAACTTTATGTTGCCTGTTCCAGAGTCGGCACCCCCAACTGTTTATTTATTCATGCTCAAAATGGAAAAACAAAAAAATATTGTTTATCCAAATGTTTTAGGCTAGCCCATATAGACCCACCATAGTAAGAGTACCCAATTCTTTTCTATTTTTTAGTTTTTACTATTTGCTGATAAATATAATATAAACAATATTTCATTTAGGTCATTTGGACTTTTAAATAGCTAGCAATTTAAAATATTTTTTTGTTTGCATAAATGAACTTAATAATCATTTTTTTGTATTACTATGCCTTATACGTAGCGAAGCACGTACCGGGCCGCTAGTATTAATATATTTATCAATATTAAAAATTTCATTTGGAGAAAAATGCGTTTAAAGATTTCATTCAGGCAGATGGGGCATTTCATACTTGCGAGCGGTGGATCTTCAAAAAGCTTCCATTCGACTTTAAAATTTTCACCGAATATTGATTTTCTCGAATTCAAGAGTTACACTGAACAAGTGATGTTATTTTTAGAGGTATACAACTCTAAGTTAAGTAGCCAACACTATTATGAATATAGACTGACGCCTGAACACGCTTCAAAATTGGGAAAATTTATTTTGAATCTCACTTTTGGTTATAAATGGATACGTATGGTGAGTGACGATATTGAGTAATGATAATCAGTAAAACGTGCTCTTTGGGGTTGTTGGAATAATTTGAGAGTTTTTCTTTAAAAACGATATACGCCAGAACTTTACTGTTAATGGTGACCCTATAAAGCCAAGATTATACTGACTATTATGTTCATCAATTGAACAACTATGATATGCAAGAGCTGCAGTTTTAGCAAGACGGCACCAAATGTCTCACAACTCGTCCCACAATTGATTTATTAAAGCAAACGTTTATTGAGCACAAAGTTTCAAACTATACGGACCCGTTGGACTATTTTCCAGTGGCGATAAGTGAAGTCGTTAGAAACGATTGACCACTTTGAAGATAACATCAAAAAATTAGGTCGTGGCGGTCATATATGTATGCCAGAAATCATATTTAAGTTAAAATGCCAAAATATTATCAATAACATTTTTAAGGGATTAAGATGTCATAAATTCGACTCTAGCCTTTAAATTTTCCTATTCGGTTTTTAAAATATAAAACAAAAAAATAAGGTGAGATCTAGTGTTGTCAGGAATGGAGGGGACGGCTGATTTAAGAAAGAACTTTTCATGACAAAAGTTACTAGTTGAGGATTCGTCAATAAATCGCAAGAGGAAGTACAGTCCTATACGCAGTAGCCATCATTCCACGGGTACTACTGGTTTTAATTCTATGATTCAATGACCCTTCCGCATAGATGTGGCTGAATTTGAGCGATGGCCTGTGTTATGTTCACCTTTAGGGCATCGGTCGATTGTGTTTTATTTGCATAGACCTGCGACTTCAAGAAACCCCACAGAAAAAAGTCTATAGCGGGGTCAAATCACATGACCTTGGTGGCCAATTTACAACACCCCTGCGAGAAATAACCTTACCCTCAAATCGTTCATGCAAAATGTCAATCGTGGCTTTGCTGTGTGGCACGTAGCGCCGCGCCGCGCCGCCTTCGTGCTGGAACCACATGTCGTCTAGGTCCATATGGTTAAATTTGGGCCATACAAAGTTAGTTATCATCGTTATGTAGCGCTCGCTGTTGACGGTGACCGTTTCACTAACGTCGTTTTCAAAAAAGTACATACCAATTACGCCGCCGCCGGCCCAAAATCAACACCAAACGGTAAATTTTTGAGGATGCATTGTCACCTGGTGAACCTCGCGTGGGTTGGTGTCATCCCATATGCGGCAATTTTGCTTGTTAATACAGCCATTCATCCCAAAATGCGCCTCGTCACTAAAGATGATATTTCGGCCAAAATTGTGGTCCTCTTCAAAACGATTCGAAGCCCAGTCAGCGAACAAACGGCGTTGTCTATGGTCATGAACTTTGAGCTTCTGGTCCAGTTGGATCTTGTATGGGTGTAGGCCCAAGTCCCGATGCAAAATTCACCAAGTTGAAGTCTGCTATAGGCCGAGTTCTTGTGCACGGCGAGGAATAGACTGCCTCGGGTTCTGCTGTATATTTTCGAGGACCGTGGCGATGCTCTTGCGTTCGTTGAACATACGGGTGTTGGCTGATTGTTTACTGAACCGGTCGTCTCAAATTTGGCTACCAAACGTTGAAGAGTCGACTGTGAAGGGCCACCACGTCTACCGTAAATTGAGCGCAATGCGCGCAACGTTTGCGTTAACGAACACTCATTTTGATAATAAAGTTTTATCATTTTAACGTGCTGTTCAATCGTGTTGCCATGATTATTTGGCATAAACAACTGAAAAATAAACAAAAGATTAGACAGATGTCACCAAAATAAAATGGCCCCACCGGGCGCCAAAATCTACCCGCACCAATTGAAAACCTTTTATAAAAAACAACAAAATTTTAGACTGCTTGATTATCAACTAAATGTCGACTCAAAGTCGTAATAATTCATTATGATTTGACTGGCATGGTCTGTAAGAGAAAAATAGTTTTTCTTGTAATTTAAATTTTTTTTATTATTTTTTATTTATTTATTTATATAATAATTTATTATTAAAATAACTTATTATTATTATTTTTCATCTTGAAGTGAAAACAGCATTAAGTTTAAATCTCATAACTCTGGAATAAAATGCATAATTTTTTGCTGTTTGATTTTTGGCAGCACTGATTTTGACAGCTCATGAACGTTTTATGTCACTGTTAAACATCTTCACTTTGATCTATTATTTAATCATAAAATGTCTTAAAAAATTATTGAATTTGATTACCAACATGTTTGCTCTGTTTAGAAAGGTCATCGCGCGCTTCTTCCATTTTATGAGTTTTTGGACCTACTATTGCGGCCTTTCGGGCCATTGTGACTCTTAATTTCGTACCAAAATTTTAGTTTGTTGGACATATAGCAGGAAAATATTACATCTATATGGGTGTCAGTTATGACCCTAAATTATCTATTCGCATGGTTGGTGAATGTGCTCTTGAAAAGTTAGCCGAAGATCTTTTTATCGAGAAACTCGTGTTCAACGACATAGCTGATTTCTGGTTGAAAGGATACGTGAACAAGCAAAACTGCCATACTTGGAGTTTAGAGCAGCCAGAAGCATTTCAAGCGCTATCAGTTCATTCAGAAAAATTCACTCTTTGATGCGGATTATGGGCTGACGGATTCATTAGGCCGGTTTTCTTCAAAGATGACGCTAATTGCAAAGAACTTTTTTTTGAACAAAATAAAAGAGCTTGACTTGCATGACATGTGGTTTAAAAAGACGGTATCAAAATGCCATACAAAACACGTTATAACGGACCATTTGAATTTAGAGTTAGTCCAAGAATTTATTTCACGTTTGTGGTCTCCTACATTGTGCAATTTAACGCCTCTAGATTATTTTTTGTGTAAGTATAGTTTTCCTCTAAAAATATGCATTTCAGATCTTTTGTCGATCTTCTGTTGATTAAAAATTAAATAATTAATTAATAACATTCAAATCCGACTTCAATATCTTGCATAGAATTTTTCTAATAAGTCCCTCTTGTCATGACTTACAAATTACTTATTGATTCTATCACCATTTTAACAAAAACTATTGTCCATGAATTCAAAAACTATAAGAGATAACTGTGTAGTGTACCCCTATGATTAAAGTTGATTAATTTACAAATTCAATCTTAAAGATTTCAATGCCTTTTTAAGATAACAATACCCCCAAATCTTTCTATTTATCTATAAAAAAAAATACGTTTCTAAATATTTTTATTTTAAATAACCATGAAAATTCAAGCCCAAGTCACACCATACATTGAAAAAAAAAAACAAAAATTATAACAAATTATTTAATTAAAAAGAAAAAGAAATCAACACACTTTGTGTCCTTCGAAGTTTTTTCTTTTTATTTTTTGTGACGAAAAAAAGAAAAGAAAATTTTGAAAAGTTGTATCTTTATCGCCATATAGATTCACCGAGGGAATAATATAGCACGACAAAGAAAGAGGTAACCCTCAAGACCGTATTAATTTCCAGTCAAGTCAAGAGTCGTGTGTATGAAGTATTAAATGAAGTTGCTGGTGATACCTCGAATTGCATAAACATACGTATCTATAAATTGGTATGGAGAAGGGGATACATGAAGGCGGGCGGACGGCAGCGGCGCGGCGGCGGCGTCTTTCGGCTTCACGGGCTTAAAAGAACAAAACGAACAACAAGTTCTACACACAAAAATTATTATTAATGTCTCTGTCTAAGAAACCTCGTGTTTGGATTTAAATTCATGTTCGGAGTCACTCGCCATCGCCAAGCACAACAGATCCATGCATTCCCATATAGAAGAAGACGCACAAAAACCATTTTTGGGATTTTGGACAAGACCGAATTTTTCTTATGTACAATTCCCTGACAAGGCCAATTAATCAACTTTCGATATTACAAGAATTTCTTCGTCGCGTTCGCCCTCACCCTTACCCTCACCCTTGCTCTTCAGTGCCAGATTATTTTATTTAATTCTTAAGTCAAATCTTCTTCCTTGTATTTCTACATACAATATTTCGAACCCTGTTTCTGGGGTTCCTCTATAACCTCTCGTAATCTGCTTGTCGAAGAGACAATGTTCAAGGAATGTATCTAGAGATTGGATGTTAATTAAGGACCGACCAGTGACAGTCAGCGGCAATGGCTATGACGACGCGACGCGGTCTGAGTGTATCTTCTTCGTATCCTCTATACTCGCTCGTACCTAACCTATAGCTAAAGTGATTTTCAATAAATGTCATGTGAAGCGAAGAGCATTTAGTCAGTGTTGAATGTTGCATGATTAAGCTGATGTAGGCGGTAGTGTTGGATGGATATATGCTACACACAATATCTCATATCTCAAATATGTTTTCAGGGGATTGGTTAATATCATCGGCGTAAAGTGTAGTGTAGAGGAACCTATACATAAGTTGCACTTTGGCTCTTCCGGATGTACGAGATTTCGGTTTAGCATCACTCGTATATGTACGTAGTCACACGTTTAACAACTTAAAATAAATCCAGGTCATTAAGTGCTGATGCGTGCGAGGGATGTTGTCTTAAAATAGGTTTAAGTGCGGCAGTGTTATTAATTAGCCATGGCGCATATATATATATAGATAAATACGTGTGCTTCAGTCTCTATAAGTAAGAGATATGTATGTATAAAAGTTGTCATTTTCATAGGAATTGAAGTTCAGACAGACTTTGTGCATATATTTTGGATTTGAAAATAAAATCCTTGCAAGTGGTTCCTCATTTTTCATTGATGAAGAATATAATAGACAGCCCTTCATAAAAATATCCATACCTACATAGTTTGTACCTACGTGTATAGTTAAAAGGAACCAAAATATTGACATTTAAGACAATAGAAAAACAAACGTCATAAAATTGGATTCCTTCCGACCCCTAATAAAGACTTACAATATTTGCATACTTTTAAGGTCGGCTTTATGATGCATAATTGAACTAAGAAGGCGTCAGGTAAAGGTCAAACAATGGAATTAAAAGAATGTGTTTTGCAAATATTTACTTTAGAATTTAAAAGAATTTTATTGAAGTAAATACATACACAACACATGTGTCAACGTAGGTGTATTTAGTTTCATAAATTGCATACTTGAACTTAATCCGACTGAAGATGGATTCAGCTGTCAAATATGATACCTAAACATTTGCAACGATTTCTCATTTATTATGGCACATAAACGAGAATTCAAAATAAGGCTTCTGAAAACTACCGAAATCAGTTAATGAATACCATTCCAAAGAAGTCTATTGTTTTGGAATTTATGACTGGTTTTCGTGATTTTAAACTTCCCGTAGGAAATTATCGGAGTCTGTCCGATTTGTTGAGTTGAAAATTTCGACATTTATCGAAGTTTCAAGTTCCTAATAATCTAAGTCAAGATTTAAGAGGAACAAAAGTACGTAGGTTACTTCGGATTACCTTTTTTGTCTAACATATATCAATAACTATAGCAAGGATATCAACTTAAAATACATTTTGATTTTTAGATAATAATATCAAGAAAAGCTGAAAAGACGCTTTTTTAAAAAAGTGAAAAAGTTGTTGACTTTAAATATTTCTAAATTATTGCTTCGGCCTTCGTTGGTATTTACAATAGTTATAGTTATATCGTTATATGTATATAAATATGTACCAAATGCATTAATTTGGATAAAATATAGGAATGTAATTTAAATTTTGTCAAAATAATGCGCTCTTTCGGGCTCATGCACAGGATTTGATCTGGTGAGGTGGAGGGGTTTCATTTAATACAGTTAAAATAATTTAAAAAAAAAATATTTTAAGATTCAAAATCTTACTTGAAAAATAAGTTGGTCTTCAAAAATTTAAATGCCATTTTATAAATCAAAAAACCCTTGATTTTTCAATTTTTTTTTGAAAATCGTTAGAGCGGTTTTTTTTAAATTAATTTTTTATATATAAAATTTCTCAATTTTGTTCTAAAAATATTTTTGGTATGCAGTTATTTAGTGATTGTAAATATACGCTCTACATTTGAATTTCGTAAAAAAAGGTTGACCCGTTTTTGAGATATATTATATGTATATTAAAAAAAAAAATTCAATATTTTTTTAAAATTCTAAACAATAAAAAATTGCACTTTTGATAATCAAATATTGTTAAGGCAATATAAGACCTTACTCAAAAAAAAATTATTGAAATCATTTCATAAGTTGCTGAGAAAATTAAAAAAACAAAATAACGGTTCTATGAGCGGTACCTACCTTCCTGAGCACTAAAAAATTATGTTCTTCTTATTAAAAGAAGCCAAGTTAAAAAATAAATTTGAAATTATGCGGCCTTGAAATCGATGAAAATATGGTAGGTGTCGATTTGGTGTTCTTGTTTTTTTTCCAGGATCTGCCGTAATGTGAATATTTAATCGACTGTGGACTTTCCTGGTCTAAAACCACACTGATAAGGACCTATCAGGTTGTTGACGATGGGCTTTAGACGTTCACATATTACGGCAGAGAAGATTTCGTAAGCGATGTAAAGTAGACTGATTCCTCTATAGTTGGTGCAGTTTAGATGGTCTCCTTTTATCAGGATCGGGCAAACAATACTGAGGTTCCATTCATCGGGCATGCTTTTCTCCGACCATATCTTACACATACGTTGGTGCATGCTCCTAACAAATTTTCTCCACCTGCTTTAAAGAGCTCGTTATTCAAGCCATCCGCTCCAGCGGCTTTGTTAGACTTCAGCTTAGATATAGCGATCTTTACTTCGTCTAAGTCGGGAGGACGGGATTGTTGGCTTTCGTCGTCTATGTTAAATTGATCATCCTACTTGACAGCGGAATTTGATTCGTCGTCGCCGTTATACAGTCTGCAGAAGTGGTCCTTCCATATTCTTAGTATTGACTGCGGTTCCACTATGATGTTTCCACTTTCGTCTTTGCAGCCTTCGGTTCTAGGTTTATGTGCTTGTGAATTTCGTTTCACCTGTTCATAAAACTTTCGAACTTCATTCCTGCTTTTAAACCTCTCAACATCTTCGACCGCAGCTTCTCATGCTCTCTCTTTTTCCTTCTAAGAAGTCGGTGTTCCTATCGCCTCTTCTGCTCATAGAGCTCATGAGTAGCTCTGGTCCTTTTATGCAGCGTCGCTTTGCGTGCCTGTTGTTTGGCTGCATTTGCTGCTGACATTCCTCATCAAACCAGGGGTTCCTTGTTGGTGGTTGCTTGAAACCCAGCACGTCAGAGGCGGCTTCTCTGAGTGCATCTTGGTAATGTTGCCACTGGTTTTCGATACATTGTGTAGGCAGCACAGAACTTCGAGAGAGGTTACTTGTAACTCGGTCGGAGAAGGATATCAGGCTGATGTTGCCGAATTTAGCCTTGATGCGGATGGTCATGAGTCGCTCGTTGATGCACCTATAGCTCAAGACTTGTTGCCTAAGTCTGGCTCCGATGACAAAGCCGCATCCAAATAAGAGCTGTTGGTTTTATCGGTAGCAATCACCATAGTAAATATCGAAGTTTTTCATCCTCTTTTTGCCCGGCCCATCCCATCGTATTTCTTGGGTGGCGGTGATGTCTGCTTTATATCAGTTTAGGGCCTCCGCTAATTCTTCAGCTGCACGTGGTCTGTTAAGGGACCTAACATTCCACGTGCATATCCGAAGTACGTTGTCCTTAATTCGTTTGCTTAGGTTGTTAGCAGTAAATCCGTCCGTATCCGAGGCTTGTTGGTGCTTCGCAACTATGAGGTTTTTAAGTGGTCAGGAAGTCACCCCGACGGCACAACCCCCAACCTGGAGGCCAGATCCTTAGTATAACTCCAAGGACGGGGAGCCGGATAAACCACTCCTTATAGGCCTGGGTTCCGAATAAGTTGTAGAAGCCCTATAAAGTGTTCACTAAGTAATTCAGCCTTACTGGAACTGTAGACGCCACCGTTGATTCCATCTCTGGAATTCCTCCGCTGCCGTCTGGATAAGGAGAGGTGCCTTAGTGGACGCACCTCTCCCCCCTCTCTCGTTTGCTGCCCCAACATCTTTCCACTGGGGTTGGAACCCAATCTCCAGTTGAAATACTAGGCACCCGATGTTCACCACGGGGAGGTGAGAGTAGAAGTTGATAGACAGAGGTGGGTTTTAAGAGAAACCTGATGCTTGTGTCCTCTTGAATGCACATGTCTACCATTTGAACATCTTTAGGTGAATTAGAAAGTTAAAAAAAAAATTTAAAAAAAAAATATTTATCTTTCACTTTTTTTATTTCAAGAAAGAGCTTCTTAAAAACGTGACTTTCTATAGTCTCAATACTGCTAGTTTTTTTTTAGAAGTTTTTTAGAAGTTTAGGTGAATTAGAAACTTCTAAAAAAAACTAGAGACTATAGAAAGTCACGTTTTCAAAAATTAATCACTTTATAAAATCGTTCAAACGTCCGCAGCGACATTTTTGCTCCATGGCTGTAGCGCATTAAGAGAGCTTTGGTATGAGTGGACTTAGCATATTAAGTACAAAAATATCACATTTTTTGGGATTTTTTTCCATCCACTTATAAGTAGTTCTATGGTTTAAAAAAAAATGTTCGGCGTAATTTTTGACAATTTTCAGAAGCCTTAAATCCACATAGTGATGAAATGGCCAACGTCATTCTCAATGAATAAATACCGATGCCACTAAAAACCATACAAAACAGTGGAATTTTAAGGATCATTGAATGGTCTTCGACCTTATGTTAAATGGTATCATGCTAAATTCTTTGACATACCTAACTCATTTATCCAGGGTCATTTTATAAATGAGCTCATTGATCTATCTTAGGAACATCATTGTTGTCTAAGATATTGGAGTCTAACTTCAGTTCCTGGGTCAATAGTCAATTGAATTTTGTATGGATGTTGCAGTGCAAAGTCTTGACGTTAAACCTGCCACTTTTTTTTTTGCGAAAGTCCAAATTAGGCAGGAGTTGTTTATAATCGTCAACTGAATGACTGGGCTCAAATTTATCCTTCACACTGCTAATACTCCTTTACGACGGGTGAAGCAACAATTCTAATATTTGCACTTGGAACGCTATTTTGTTCATAATTTGGCAAAAAATAACATAAAACTTACTTTTTCAAAAATAAAAACAGTATTTTAAATACAAAACTACACATTAAATAGTGGGTTTAAGTTACACCCGTAGCGTGATGGTTAGTGCGTTGGACTGTCATGCAAGGGGTCTTGGGTTCAATCCCTGCCTGTGCCACCTAACTTTTTTCACGGGTACTGCCTCTTGGGAGGAATTGACAAATTCTCCAAGAGTAATTCTTGTCATGAAAAAGTGCTTTCTCAAATTAGCCGTTCGGATTCGGCATATAAACTGTAGGTCCCCTCCATCCCTGCAATTTCTCGCACACAGGAATGGTTGAGAGTTGTAAGTCACTAGGCCCTGGTTCTCTACGGACTGTTGCGCCACCTAATTTATATTTTTTAGTAAATACGCATATAAGTATATTGAACATCATGTTAATTAATGTCAGACGTACTTAATATTTAGGCATCTGAAAAGCTAACAGCTAATTTGTATTAGATGTTAATAAATTATGAAAAGATTTTCTTAAAAATGTATGTTTTCAAATATTAAACACAGTATTTTGTATGTACTTACATATAATACATTTTAGTTCTCGTTTATATGTTTTGTTTCGTTAATAATTATATGAATTCTTTTATTTTTTAATTTCAGATCAATATCAGAAGAACATTAGAAACCAATTTCGAATTCTTGTATCTTGATGTTTGAATGTTTTGAACGACAACATAAAGAAGAAGAAGAAAAAAATAAAACTCCACTGTTGACCATTAATCAGATGCTCATCAAATTGAGCAACAAGAACATCATCATCATCATCAGCTGCGTCGGTCGTCATCTTCAACATTATGTATACGTATAAGTATCATCAGAGGTTGTTCCCAATTTCTTGTAGGTTGTAGCACATCAAGCCAAGGTAATCACAATCACCATCATTCAGTCGACAGCTCATGGACATAGTGCCGCGCAACGCCCTAATGAGGGAGTAATTTGATAAATATCTCAATATAGATAGATACAATGTACCTACCTATGTATCTATGTATATTATCTACTGGACATCTTAATATATGTATTCAAAAATATCAACAACAACAAAGTACAAGAAGTATAATGGAAAACGATATCCATATCAGAAAAAATCAAACTCTATAAACAAAATTAGTTTTTGTGTTTGTCCATTTCTAAGTTGAAAAAAGATTGTTTTGTGTAAAAAGTATCTTAATTTCTTGTGATATGTCAAAGTGCGGGTATTTTATTTTTAGATTTGATGATAAATAAATAAATAAAAAAAACAGAAACAAAACAGCTCGTCAGAGTTAATGACGAGCATTTGATTTTCATTTGTTGCAACTTACTTCTCACACTATGTCTATAGCTTCCATCGCATATATAGATAAATATGTACAATCATGATGGTTGTCAAAATGTCCAAACAAATGTTCTACACTTTGCCGGAGTAGGCTGACCAGTGACCACCACCACCACCATCAGTACTTAAGTTAAAAATATTATGTATAAAGTAAGTGTGTTGCGTGCCTTATGGAACAATGGGATTCCACAACAACCCAGCGGCTCTGATCTGTACCTATACATTTATATAGCTGGAGGACGGACTGACAATGGGCACAACACTGACCAAAAAAAAACAACAACAACAACAAACTGATTAATTACTATGTTGGACACATTCAGAGATGATGCCCCAAAGAGATGCAAACCGTTCCCTTGGTGATGGATTGGCAAAGTCGAAATAGACATTTGTATCTAGAATCGAATCCAAAATAAAAATGAGATTGAGTATATTGGACCTTGGGCGACAAGTGACGGACCTTTGGAACGAAACCCCGGATCACCCGGGAACGAAAAATGTATATTTTTATATATCTATGAACCTACCCATGTTTATACATTTTTTTTTAAATTTTTTGTGCCCTTCTCTTTTGTGTGTAACTCAAAAAAATGACCAAAAAGTTTTGCTATAAGGAGAATTTCTAAAGCAGTATATTGAACTTAAAACGACAACTGAAACACTACAGGTTAATTATCCTATGATAAAAATGTTTATCTTAGAAACATGTACTAAAATTTTCATCACTTTGGAAAATTCTATTTAAAATAATTTAAGGGACAAGATATGAATCCGCGGTGTCCGGAAGTAAAGCTAGAGGAAACAATATCATTTGGCCGCCGCCATTTAATATTGATGAAATTTTAAATGACCAATTCCCAATTTCAGATTTAAGGTTTGGAATCGATTGTGGAACATTGGCGTTAAATCATTCTTATCATTTAAATGGTCCCAAAAAAAATGTAAACATCTATTAAATCGCAAGATCACTTCTTCAAGAAATAAAATGGTGAGGAAATTTGTCTTGCAAAGCTGCGATTGCTTTAATATGTGTGTAACACGTAGCGCTGTCTAGTTGAATAAATATCTTACAATTTCAGTTCGTTAGCGCAATCCATTCCTCGAAACGGTTGCATGAGCCTCATTTTCAAATAAGTTAGTCCAAATTGAGTTAATTCTGCTTATTAGCGTATAGCCTAGCAGTCGAAAATAGGCCTCATCACTGCGCATGATTTTTTGATGAAAACCCGGTAATTTTAAGGAATTTCAAGGGACCAATCAGTGACAATAGAGGTTTGCCGGTAACCGGCAAGCTTGAGTTCTTGTGTTGACTAAGCTTTAAAAGCCTTAAGTGAAAATATCTTTTGTGGAATTCCTATAATTGCAGAAATCGACGAATATCGGCATACTTGAGTTTTTGTAAAAACTACGGGCTATAGCTGTAGCATAAAATTTGTTTATTTTATTTGTTTTTTTATACAATTAAATAATTGAAAAAATGTTTTCAAATTCGACTTCCATGTTTTTGTGATAATTTTTCTCATTTACAATCCCTAACTTCAATATTCTTTTTAAATATTTTCAGTATTTATCTTATTTATTTTTCAAAAAATCCTAGTAAGTTGTAAGTTTTCACCTATCCTATATGCAAATCTCAACATACCGCTGAAGCATTAATAACAAAACGGTTCCTAACATAAGAACGCAAAACGGTATAAAAGCAATTTTTATTTTTACTACAAATTTGAAGTCTAAAGGTTATAACATCAAGTTTTTAAAATTTATTGAACAAATATTTTTTTTTTGAAGACCCATTGGCAGAGCGTAATGAGAAATTACGAAAATTGAGTAAGATAAATATTTATACTTTGTAAAACCATTCTAAAATATTTTGTTAAACTACTTTGCGTTTTACTCAAGCCATATTTTGTTTGATGTTTCAAAGGGAAATTATATACTATAAAGTTTTTTGTTGGGGAAGAAAAACTTAACTTTTTTTCTACAAAGGTAATATGTCAAGCCTGGCAAAAATTTAAAAAAAAATTAGACCTAGGAAATTTGAACTTATCATTATAATGAATCACAAAAAATGTTGCGCAACTTTGATTTATAGAAAAACAATAGACTTCTTCTAGACTACAGTTTGACATTATTTACCTAATTTAAATTCCTCAAGAAATTCTCTTAACATTTTGCCTTTGCTTTTTATAAAGGGCAAATGGATGTGTTTCACTGATGCGCTTATATAAAAGATGCAATCTATGACGGCAGGTTGTTTCGAGCAGAAACAATCAAACCAGTTTCTGAAGCGAGTGCGTTCCTATAGATATAAAAGATAAAATCGAACTAAACGAATATTTCTTTTGATTCTATAAACATCCACTTTCCACTTTACAATGGCGGCTTTGATGGCTGCTTGAATTCGAAATTCGAACTTGTGCGTAAGGGCCACTCACTACGCACTATACGCACTACTGCTGACTGTTCACATATTCTCCATCATGATTTATACCCTTATTCCCACAGTAGATAGGTAAACATATCTATTTGAGGTCAATCTACCTGTTCTCTATGATGATGGTCAAAAACGTACAAAATATGGTTGAATGTCTGTTCCAGTTGTATGGATATCTATAAAAGGTGAATGCCGCTGGGAAAAAGTCGAAATTCAAACTAACGTATTATAAGGAATATATACGAATATAGGTAAAAGGTAAAGAACTAATAAGGAAAAGAGGGGAGGACAACCATTATTACTATCTAATCTTCGACCACATGCCTACTTGGAAGTTGGTGACTTTGATTCAGTTCTATTTTTGTGTTGTTGTTGTTGTTGCTATATTGATGGAAGGTAATTTTGTTGGTGGTCATTGTGATAATGATGGTGGATTGGGTGTACATTATAGCCTTATAGAGTTTAAATGTTGTAGGAAATGGGGTTAAGATAGTTTGCAGAGTTTGACTTCGGAGGGTTGGTTAAGGTAATTTTTTGTTTGGAACAAATTCGACACAATAATTCTCAAATAAGCTAGTATAAGGAAATTTCGACAAAATACCTTATTTTGGTCTTTTTTTTAAAAAAGGGAGAATCATCTGAGCATAGGGGGACTAAAACTTTTACTTCTAATAGTAAGATAATTAGATATGTTATAGTTACTTATTTAGTCGTAAGGTCGGCCGCAGAAGAAGGTAATGAGAATATTTGTTCAGTAATTTATCTTTTGGTGGATAAATTAAAAATTAGGAATCATTTTTTCTTGCATCTTAATCAAGAGACAGTAAAGTAAAAATTTGGAAGATTTAGTGTTAAAAAGCATAAATATGGTAGTTCATAATGCTCCATTGTGTATCTTTCTATGGTTCAAATTGAGAAGTGTCAAATAAAATGCAAAAAATAACGTGAAGTTTAGGTGTGGTTTTTTGGATTTATACGAATTTGATATCAGGTCACTATGCAGAATTTATAATATAAATTCGAATTGAAATTTTATATCAAAGAAACAAAGTTAAAGAATAAACTCCTATGAAAACCGTTTGGCAACTTGAGAAAGCCAACTGGGACGCTCTCAACGAATTCTTCACTTTAACTGGTCACTATGCTTCCTCGATAGTGATGTGGTTTGCAGCGCAGATATGGTTACAAATGTAATTCTTTGTGGAATGAGAAATTTGATCTCCAATAGGGTAAAATGTATCAAACCCAAAGAGAACTCATGGTTTGATTCGAGCTGTAAAGAGGTTATTAGGATCAGAGATGTGAGTTTCCAACCCAACTGAGGAAAACCGGAATAAGCAAGCTAGAAAGACCAAACATTTCTGGTAATTTGTAAAAAAAACGTACGAAACACTACGTCATCCTCGGTTTCAACTCTCGTCCTCATAGTTAGTGTCGCGATTACATAAGGTAAGATCGATTGATAAAACCACTTTCCTTGCAGCATAGTTTGCAGTTAATTTGACGCTACCAGAGAGCGTTATGAGTCTTCCTGATCGTGAGACCGAAAACGCACTCGCGCAGTTGCAAGAGTACTGAAATACCTTGACATACACTAATTCGCTAGCTCGGATATGCTGGCAAGACCACTACGTTAGCTTTTTCATCTTGCCTACTCTATAGGCCTTTTTCCGAGTGGATGGAAAAAACCATTTGCACAGCCCATCCCCAAAAAAGGCGAATCTTACTCACCCTCTAATTACCGACCGATTGCACTTACGGCCCTTTTTTCCAAAACCATGGGAACGCTGCTTTATTATTTGCTCAAAAAAATATCTCGAAGATCGAAAACTCCTTAATGACCGGCAGTATGGCTTTCGTAGCAAAAGATCCACTGGTGATTTGATGGTTTATCTCACCGAGCAGTGGAACAAATCTTTGCATCGTAAAATTATTGCGCTTGATAATTCAAAAGCATTTGATAGAGTTTGGCACCAAGCTCTCTTATCGAAAATGCGTGCTTTCGGTATTGACGAATCTCTTCGTCGTTGAATTAGAAATTACCTTTCTAACCCTTCTATACAAGTTGTATTTGATGGATTTAAGTCTGACATTCACAAAATAAATGCTGGTGTTAACCAGGGCTGATATTCATTAACGATCCCTTGTCTGCTTCTTCTAATCCATTGAACGGTTTCGCTGACGACATATTCGTTTCTAGATTCCCATCCTTGTCCTTCGGATATGAAATTTCAACGGCAGCGTATGATAAGCTCATTAAATTCCGATCTCGAAAGCATTGTTCAATGGGGAATCAAAAACCGGGTAGAATTTAATGCCTCAAAAACTCAACGCTTTCTCCTGTTGTTAAAGCTCAACCCATCCCCGATGCCACTATCCATGAGTGGCACTTGAATCCAGGAAACTAATCAATTTTCAGTACTCGGTATATGTGTATCATCACAGATCACCTCTTATGAAATGATAACATAATGCGATATTGCCAAAAATGCTAGTAGGTGCTTGGATTTCCCCGACACTGCAAGAAATTTTTCACCCTTTCTGATCTGACTATAATTTAAAAAGCCTTTATTCCTCAAAAAATTAAATATAACATACTTGGCCAGGTGCCCCTAAGACTTTTAGATAGGATCCAAAAAAGAGCTCTGGAAATTAAAGGCGATAGTACTATAACCGAAAAAATTACGTCACTCGAACACCGCCGTAATGTTTCTTGCCCTTCGGTGTTCTAGCGGTATGACAGTGTTTTGTCAAACTAGGCAGTTACATTCCCCCCGCAAACAATTCAGCCGTAATACTCGCACTTATAGGAATACTCGTCAGTTTAACCTTGAGCTCAATTTCGCACGTACTGTCAAATATAGAGCTTCTTCTTTTAACCACACATCAAGAATGTGGAATGCTTTACCCAACTCTGTTTTATGATTTCGAGAGATATTTGGGGCAACCAAATTTGTCACCTTTTTTTGCTATAGTAGGTACACAAACCACTTTATAATTTTGAGAGTCCCTTCTGTTTTTTTTTTTTTTTTTGATGTCTGCAAAACAAAATTTATTATTATTATTATTATTTATTGAAGTCGATATCTCTTTTGGTTCTCGAGATATAACCGACGAAAAAAAGCTTTCTCCACGCACGGACCTACGAACGTACGCACACACATACATCTCTCTAATGTAAAATCTAGGGACCTTGAGGAGAGAAACATCAATATTTTGAATTCGACAAATCGGACCGATTACAATTATTTTCTGAAGCTTTGATTCTTCTTTTATACTCGTACATGATTTTAAGATATACTATATGTAGTTTTAAAAAAAAATCCCAATATGATAACTTGATGCAAAAATAATAACCAATCTCTTTCAAGACCGCAATAAGTTACGATATACATACTTAGATAAGATTTTTTTGGAAAAAAATATAATAAAAGACCGAGCGTGTTGACCATCAAAAAAGATATATTTTCAGATTCTATGTGAGTGTTTTTAAACCCACTTTAAAAAGCAATTTTTAAGAACATTCACCAAACTAATGTCTCCAACCTGGTTTCACATTCGCCTCGGAATTCTTCTTGACTAAAAATTCCTTTACTGGGCTGTAATACGCTAAAATACCGACGGAACTTGTTCCAGGATGTTCTGGAAACATTGTTGCAATTGTTTCGTTAAAAGGTTTTGAACTACCAAGACGCATCATGTTTCTGAAATAAAACAAAATGAAATAGACAGAAAAAGAAACAAACTTAAAACTTCTTCTGAAAAATTTCTGCTTTATACTTACTTCAAAAGATCACCAACAGCTTTTGTTGCATGCATATCACAAAGATGCAACGGTTCTTTAGGGTACTTTCCACCAACTTCACAGAATTTCTTGTACATTTGATAGCTCATGATTTCCATGTCGAAAGAACTAAGGGTTTTTTAAATTCAATTGAGTGTTAACAAAAATCCATATATTTTGAACATACAAAGATTGGTCATTCCAATTCATATCAATGTAAAAGAATGAAGGCATATCCGGAACATCGGGCTTGGTAACATAATTCATTGGAGGTTTGACACCAACATGTTTATGCATAAGCTCCCAATATTTAGTATTAAGTTCTTTGAAATCTAAACTTCCTGACAGAAGACCTTCCATCAGCTTTATGTGAACGAACTTAACTGGAAGCATCATCAAACTTTCGATACTCTGAATTGGCACATAAAAAAAAAGAATACATTTTTATACTTAAACCACCTATCTCCTTTTCTATATTTATGACTTACCTTTCTCATAAGTCGATTCATTTCCACTTCTTCTGTTACATTAAAGTCAACAATCATTCCAATAGCCTTCAAATTATGATATGTGGATGCTGATAAAATAGCTGCCTTTCCAATAGCTTCGTCCAAACCATGTGTATTAAAAAAATAACCTGGCAGACCTGTCATTTCCTTAGCATAATACAGTCTCCCCATATCGCTATAAATTTCTAAAAACATTTCAAAACTCATTTTTTCACAATACTCAAGATGGACCTTAGGACTTTGGTAGTAAACATAAGGACTGCAATAACCATGATCACTCGTATTCTTCATTTTTATATCTTCCATCCAAACTTTGTATGGAAATTCATCAAAACCAAGTTTCTGATAGAATCTATCAGCAATTTCATAAAGTTCCAGTGATTTAAATCTTTTTTCCAAAACTGACTGAATTGGTGGAAGATTTTTGAATGGAAACAGATTCTCGATAATACTCAAGTTTAACCAGGTTTGAGCCAAAACTTGTTCAAACAAATGGTGTGGAATCATTCCATCGGATTCTATGATTGAATCGCCATATTTTTGCTGTAGACTTTTTCGAATGAAAGCGTGTAGTTCCATGAAGAGGGGCTGGATTTTAAACATTAGATTCTCCATTTCAGTGATGTTGTATTCGTAGAAATAAAACTCCAATGGTGACTCGTCTAAAAAAAGAACAAAATAATTAAAAAAGAACTAAAGACTTTGGACAAATGATAGAATTATGTTGTTGCTTTCAGAAATAGTTTGGGTTCTGCGTTGAATAAAGATTAAGACCATATTTAACTTATTTACATACTCGTAAGAACGTTAAGTATCACTTAAAGTTTGATACGTTTTGTGGCACAAAAATGTATCATTATTCTTACCCTAGGTAAGATTACTCATGAACTTTTAAAAATTGTACTCAAATCAAAAGAGCAGCAAGAATGTAGACAAAGAAAAAGTTGACGTACCAATTGAGGATTTAAAAAATTAGGAACTAGCTTCTTTTCCCTCATACATGCAACAGTAAACAACATTCAACGATTTCTCGAAAAAAGTTATATTCTTCCACTTTAATTTGTTCTTATCGCATTAAAATTAAAGATATTTTAAAGAGTTTTACAAAGAGTTCTATGAAAGGATGTGAAGTTATTTTGTTTTAACAAAAAGATTTATAATTTTGTATTTTGTTTAAATTTTACTTCAAAATAAGGTTGAAAACAACGTTGGTCTGGTTATGAAAAAAGACTTTATTTTTAAATATTGGCCTACATTTTTGGAGTAGTTTTTCGGGATATCAAACAACTGAAAGTTATCGTAGTTGCAAGCAAATTTAATTTAATCTTTTTTTTTCAACACCACAACAAATTTTGAACTTTTTAGTTTGAAATATCACTAATAAATTTTAATATTCAGCGGAGTTAAATCACATCACATGTTTCAATAAAATTCTTCGTCAACAAACGTTTTTACTTCAAGTTTAATTAAATTTGTTTCTAATCATTTTTAAAAATACTGTTTGGTAGAAGAAAGTGTTGAATAAAATTTCTTAAAAACATATTTTAGTCTTACGTTTTCAAAGTACATATTAACTTTGCTTTATGTGTACTTTGAAAATTACTATATTAGAACAAATCACTGTACAAAATCAGTGCTTTGTTCCGGTTGCCATTATCTTTCAAAATTAATTTTGATAGTAAAAATTCGGTCTTGAAAATTTTCGATTCAAATCTAGTTTTAGTTTAAATTCATTCAAATTTCAAGTTTGATTGACAAGACGAAAAAAGTGCGTGGGAACGCGCAAGTTCACTACTACAGTTTTTGAAAATAAGAAGCTGGCATATCTTTAGCACTGATTTTTGAGACTACTACATAAAGGTAAAATTTGTAATTCTAAACTCATATTTAAATAAATACATATGTATATCCTAAGCTTAGTACAGTAAATTCCGCCTAATTGCACCTCGCTTAATTGATTTTCACGCTTAATAGGCCGTTCGAAAATTTCTTGTATACATACAACAGCTTTTTTTCGGTTAGTTGAACCCCGTTTAATTGAATTACTACCTTAATTGATCTTAAAAAAATGCAACTAACAATCTAAAACAAGCCAAAATCAATAAATGTATTAATAATCAAAGTAAGTTTTTGTCACTTGGAAGCATTGAAATTGACACAGCTCCCAGTTATTTGTTTTATGTCATTGAGATGAATATTTTATCTTTAAATTGACCAACTGGTGCAATTAAGCGCTTTGCTTAGTTGAACAGGTTGGTCAGTTAAACGGGATTCCGTTTATTGAACCAACCGGATAGTTGACCGAAAAATCAGACAAAAAAACCAGTGCAATCAAGCGGGGAATACTGTATACTCATCTTAAAAATTCTTTAAGAAAATGCATGTATCTTATGTATTCGAACTAAGTTAAAATAAATTTAAGTTTTCAAGACTTTGTTGCCAAAGCACTCATGTAATTGATACAAAATGTAATTAAATTAAAATGCACGACTAGGTCACACAAACTTGCTCATCCGAAGAGTCTATTTAAAAATATTTCCTATATTGTAAGATATAAATGCCATTTTATTTCTCAAAAAAACCTTAATTTTTCAAAATTTGTATTTGAAAAAAATATGTATGTACATATGTACTAAAAACATTTTTTACATTTAAGTTTAAAAATATAATATAAAATAAATAACTTATCAACACACGTTTGTCATTTGAGTTTGGTAAAAGAATGATGACTCGTTTTCGAGGTATCGAGTGTTGAAAACAAAAAATTGTATATTTGTTAAAAAATCCGAAAAGTTACATTTGAAATGTTTGATCATTAAATATTATTAAGGTGGACAAATTTTTGATTAGTTCTTGAGTAAACTTAAAAAAAAAGACGGTCTATGAGGGGTAGGTACCCTTCTGGAGCAATCCAAAAATATTTCTTATTCAAAAAATCCAAGTTAAGAAAAAAAACTTAAGAGAAAATTTAAAAATAATCTATAGGTGTGTTTTTGACAAAATTTCGATGTTTGACCAACCGCCTAACGCGAATCGGCTTAAAAGCATAACTTTCAAGTTTTAATTTATTTGACTCAATAATTTGGGCTGTAGGGGTGAGGACAGACAAACACAGGAACGGAATAAGGGGACCCACTTTATGCTATGTCGCAAGTAAAAAATCAGAAATTAATTACTATTATAAAATCAATGTTCCTTTAATATCAAAAACGTTATACAAAAATTGACTTTAAAAATTGAAAAATACAAGAACAAAAATTTGATTTGGTTTATATATAGAAGCGAACAAATTTATCATTAAAATTACACTTTATTCAAATCTGAACACCTACAAAAATTTATATACAATTTCTTAAAATATTTTCCAGACAAATTATTTTTTCTACTGTTCTTAATAATTTAGAAAGGGCCTACAATTATATTGAATATTACAAATAATTCGTGTCCTATTTTAGAGCCTATGTTACAACTTAAATGTTCTAGTATATACAAACTAAAAGGTGAAACAAATGACTTGGACAAACAAGTATCCAAAAAATCAGACCTGACCAAAAAATGATAAGTAGAATTGCGGTTTGATTAAAATTCATATCTGTTTTATATTCTATTACTTATCATAAATTATCTTTATTACATATAAGCATACGCACTCACCTGTTAAATTAGCAGCTGTTTTCAATCCATCGACTAGGAAATGCATATTTTTCTTTGCCCATTCTGCTGTTGTTTTTCTAACTTGCTTCCAATAATGTTCCAATTCCTCTGGATTCTCAGAAGTTGTCATTAGCTGCATTACCTCACCTGCTCCGATGCTACTTCCATTACCACCACATTCCTTAAAGCAATCATAGCTCGTGTATGATTCCAATTCTTTGAGCTCGATTAATAAATTCCATATTTCCAAAAATTGCTCTGCTCCTATAATCATTCCATCTGAGATTCTTACAATTTCTTCAAAAGCACGCTTTAGTTGTTGATCTTTGAATCTTTTGAAATCAAACTTTTTGGCTTGTTGAACAATATCCACCAAGAACTGCGCCTTATTCAAGATGTTTTGGGATCTATTATGATTTTCACTGTCATTTATCAAATTTGTGTCCAATCGCGAAGCATCGTAAAACTTGAAAATATTGTCACTTGTCTCAAGTGCAAATTGTTTGGCTCCTTTTTCGTTTGAGTTCAATATGGTTCCATTGCAAACCTGTAGGGAGGTGAAGAAAAATAAACATTTTATTAGAATAATTTTGGAGTGTGGAGTTATTAATAGGTTATTTTTATTTGTTTACCGTCAACCAAGAATTGAAACCCAATAACACTACGTAAAGAAATAATTTGTCGCACCTCATCGTCGAGAAGATATCTTACTGACTTAGACTTCTAATTCTCTGTTTCTGGTTTTAATTAAACTTGGCATTATTGTCTAACACATGCATTGATTTAAATTAATTATCTCTGAAAAGTATAACAATCTAGTTGACTATTAGTTGATTTCAATAAATATATGTTTTGTCAAGCCCGTATGCGTGGTGAAAAATAGGGGAGTGAAGAGCAGTTACTTACTTAATTAAGGTGGCGCTACAGTCCGGGGCGGACCTGAGCCTCAACCAACAATCGTCTCCAGCCACCTCGGGCCCTAGGTAGCTGTCTCCAGTTTCGCACGCCAAGCACGCGATCTTACTCTACTGCGCCGCGCCGCGCCGTCCCTCGAGATTAGATTCAAAAGACCTTCCGGGCTGAGGCGTTGATGTCCATTTGTTTTGCTTGACCCAACCATCTAAGTCGTTAGGTATACTTTAATTCTGTTAACCAGGTCAGTGTCGCTGTACAGTGTACAGCCCGTACAGTTCGTCATTGTATCTTCTCCACCACTCTCCATCTATACAGACGGGACCAAAAATCATCCCAAGAATTTTTCTCTAGAAGCATCCTAAGACGCTCTCATCTTTCTTTGACAGGGTCCAGGCCTTTGGAAGAGTGTGCCTCTAGTGTTGACGGTTGAGTTTTGCACAATTCTTTCCAGAATGATGTTGAAGAAGTCGCATCGCAGTGCATCGCCTTGTCTAAAACCTTTTTTGACATCAAATGCATCGGTTAGATCTTTTCCGACCTTAACAGAGCAGCGTGCATTTTCAATCGTCATTCTGCACAGACGGATAAGTTTGACAGGGATGCCAAAACTAGATTTTTTCTTAAAAATTGTTAAGTTATTATTGTGAACAAATGATTGCCTTAAATGGTAACTAAAAGGCAAATTTTTTTATTTGCAACTTGAATTGAATTTATTTATCATAACAACAAATTAATAAGTTTTTTCTACCACTGTTTGCAGTTTTAGTTTAAAATTAATTTTTCTTAACTTCAAAGAGTTATTGTAATCGGTTCGAATAGTCAAATTGAAGATTTTGACTTTTCTTGACGTTGCAAGGTTCCTTGAATCAAAAAAAAACTTCAATTAAATATCTTGAGAATAAATAAACGTACTGACTTAAAAGTTATTTCATCCCATATAAATATTGTTGTTAATGTTGTGTAACATTTACACGCAGTGTTTCTTTCACAAAAAGTTTTAAGATTTAACTTCTCCAATGTATCTCGATATATTTAAATACCATTTAAACATTTTAAGAGGGCATTATAAATGCGAAGTTATCAGTGTAAATTTTTTGATTTATATCTATGTTTTGCTTTAAATAAAATTGAAAGAAAAATTCGCACGAATTTGCACCCTTTTTTGTTTATTATAAATAAAACTGACATACGCACTTGTGCAAATCAGTAGTGAACCCCCAAGAAAAGTTTATATAACTTTTTAAACTACTTTTAACTACAAAGAAATTCAAATAAAAGCTTTAGGTTTAAACGAAAACTTGTTCTTTATTTTAAATTGTTCATATTTGTATAGATAAAGTTGTGTTTCTTGGTATTATTATTGTGTTATTCAAACTTAACTGAAAATTCTAAAGCAATACACCCTAGGGTTAAGTTTTGGATTCATCAAAATTGCAATCATGATTTTAATTTTGTTCGGAAATGATTTCCGATGTTTATAAAAAGGTTGACTGTTTGAGAAAATTAATGTAGGATTTTAACCCTTTACTGCATGGTGGCTCATATATGAGCCAAACCGTATTTTTGTCGATATTTTCCAGTTTTCAACTAATTCTGTTGTTTTGTGCATACAGTGTGAAATTAGTAACATAAACGCTCTAAATTTTATTGATAAACGCCATCTATGAACGAGTTTCGACAACGCATTTTTCCGTCAAACTCGTCACAAAGGGTGCAGTAGGAGAAACGCGTGTTTGAGAAATTCAAAATTGTATAAAAAATATAAAAATAAAATGTAGTGATTGAAAAAAAAATTACCAGTAAAGCAAATAATATAAATATTATTGACAATGTGAATTTTTTCGATTTTATGAAGTAACAAGTACTTATAAGTTGAAAAACCGGTTTGGATCAAATATGGCACACCACGCAGAAATATACGTTCATTTGAACCAACATGCAATAAGAGCACAAAAGTTGAATATTTTTTTATCTACATTCATACATACATATTTACGTGTCCCATAAAAAACAAACTGCTGGCAACACCCCTAATTACTTTTTAATTATTTTATTTTACAACTTCCTGTATATTGCCCTAGGTCATGCACAACAAGGGCATTCATATATAAGGAATTGTATTTACAATAGGAGTCAAACGATCGTGATAATTTAATTGGAATACGTTGCACATAGCGGATTACTATAAGTGTATTTTTTTATTTTTTTATAAAATTGCAGTTTTTTAAGTCAAAGTAAATTTCATATTTTGTTTTCGTAGTTATTTATACGAACATTACAGAATTCAGATATGGACCCACATCGGTTTTACGGAGGTATTCATACTACTATCCAAAATTTTCCCGACAACAGCAGTGACGAAGATCTATCGGATGATGAGCACGAAGTGAACACAAATCTTCCGCCTCTATATATTCCAGAGTCTGATGAATCCGATTGGGAATTAGAGGATAATATTCCTCTATCCCAGATGATACCTCCCTCAAGTAGAAGTACGAGAGCTGAAAAACCCCGATGGCGGGATGGGTTTTTGGAAAAAGGTGATAATGAAACCGCATTCACAGGTGATACGATATTACCTGAGGAAATAAGGAGCTTGGATACGCTAGTACAATTCTACAAGTACTTGTTTACAGACGAAATGTTCAAATATATAGAACAAGAAACTATCCGATACTCCTGTGAAAAACGTCCCGAAAAGATTGCCCATATTACAGCAATGGAACTTGAACAGTTTGTTGGAATATGCCTGTACATGTCCATTGTACAGTTACCATCAACTAGGTTTTATTGGAATGAAAGCCTAGGTTACCCAAAAATTAACTCTGTAATGGCATGTAACCGCTTCGAAGAAATAAAAAGGTTCATCCATTTCAACACCAACTCGACGCAAGTACCCAAAGGACAACCAGGACATGATCCCCTTCATAAAATAAGACCATTCTTGGACCAAACAAGGCAGAGACTCCTAACTGTCCCTAGAGAAGAGTATATGGCAGTAGATAAACAAATTATACCAACCAAAAGCAGATCATCTATGCGGCAATACAACCCAAAAAACCACACAAATGGGGATATAAAAATTTTGTTCTCAGTGGTAGCTCCGGATTCAGCTACGACTTTGAACTTTATACTGGGGCCCAAGGACATGTACAGTTGGTAACCGATTTGCCAAAGATTAGTACATCCAGTGACGTTGTTGTTCGACTGGCGAGAACTATTCCCGACGGATTCAACTACAAATTATTCTTTGACAACTGGTACACGTCCTTACCGCTGTTGACTTATCTTGCAAAGAAAGCGATTTTACCACTAGGAACTATAAAAGCCAATCGGATTCCGGGATATAAAGTTCCTACCGAAAAGGAATTGAAAAAAAAGGAAGAGGTGCAACTGTGGAAAAACTGGTGACAATTGATAACCTGGATATTTCTGTGGTAACATGGTTTGACAACAGAATTGTGAACCTTGCTTTGACATATGTCGGCAGCAAACCGTCTTCTGAAGTCCAACGCTTCAACAAAAAAGAAAAGAGCTACCAAACTGTATCATGTCCAAAGGCTGTCATGGCATATAATCGGCATATGGGTGGAGTTGATCTGTTGGATGCTCTTCTTGGATACTATAGAATACAAATTAAATCAAAAAAATTTTACCATAGAATATTCTTCCACATGATCGACATGACAGGCGTGAATGCGTGGCTATTGTACAGACCAACGCTTGATGGTTCTGAGGCGTGGCTGCCACTAGCAGATTTTAAGTGCGCGGTAGCCGAAGGTTTATGCCATGCCAGCAAACCAAGCACAACAAACAAACGTGGACGACCCTCTTATGTCATGGAGAATAATCTACAATTGAAGAAATTGAAGGGACCTGTTGCCATAATGCCATCGCAGGACGTTCGATTAGATCAATTAGATCACCTTCCTGTTTGGACCACAAGACAGCGGTGTAAGGTTCCAGACTGCCCTGGAAGATCTTATGTGGAGTGCCGAAAATGCAAAGTAAATCTTTGCTTGAATGAGAAAAGAAACTGTTTCACGATATTTCATACTACATAATTTTTTGAATAAATAGTTGATTTAATTTATTGAAGAATGTTTTGTTTCTTTTCTGCTCAATGTGCCATATATGATCCAAACCGGAAATCGCAAAATTCTCCACTTTTTTTTCAAAAAAATCTTAATTCCTGAAACACGTGTTTTTTTAATTATGATTAACTATCACATATATTTTTTTCATGAAGAAAAAAAAAATCATGCACAAAAATAATGTTTGAAATAAAAGTGGTAAAAGTGGAAAAGTTATGTACCAACATTTAAGTGAGTAAGTGCTTTGGATTGAGGTAAATAAATAAATAAGTAGATAACTAAGGCCTAGTGACTTACAACTCTCAATCATTCCTGTGTGCGACTTATGTCAGGGATGGAGGAGACCTACAGTTCTTATTCAAAATCCGAACTGTAAATTTGGAAAAGCACTTCTCATGAAAAGAATTACTCTTTGAGGATTTGTCACAAGAGGCAGCTACCGTTAAAAAGTCCTAGTTGGCATAAATAGGTTTGGAACCCAAGCACTACATTCCAATGCACCATCCCGCAGCGGGTACTACTTTAGGTTTAGTAACAAATTATTTATTATAGGTAAAATACTCCACTGATGGTTGTTTTAAATTCCTCTCTAGGATAAAGTATCTATGGACCTATTCATATTTTTTGTTTACTGTATTTTTCCCATAAAAAACATCAATCTACGCAGCATACATTTGTGAGGTTATATCATTTTTCGTTATAAAAAATAGGTATTAAAATTAAGGTGTTTATTTTAAAAAAACATTTTCATACTTCGCAACACATTAACAAAACGAGCAAATAAGTTCGATCTAGTCGTTTGTTTAAAACCTTAGTGGCATTTGATATTCGCTAATAACATCCGTACTTTTGATTTAATTAAAAAAACATTGATTTATTATTACGATCGCTATTAGTTCCGAAGCTTTTCAACTAGGCATTTAAAATAAACTTTATGATAAATATAACAATGTTGAACTTTAAAATTTTACTTATTAAAATACAGCTTTAATTTCGATGGTGTAAACCCAGATCAACAATTTGAAGCTTAAGCTAGATCAATGCTTATTCATAACAACCATAACCGATCTCTAAAACAAATGATTCAGTTTGATAAGTAAACCGCTTTTTTAATAGTTGATATCGCAGCAGAGAGCTTAGATAAAGATACTCTGGAAAGCTTTTTACCCCTCTTAATTGTTTTCAATGTCAACAAAATAAAAAAAATAAACGAGATCAGCTAAAAAAGTCTCAGACAAACACTTTACATCTTAAAGCAATTATAAAAACATTTGTTGTCATTGCTAATTGCTATTATTGAAAATAAACTTGTTTTGAATTCAAATATTGTAACTCGTAATCTAATAATAATATGTATTACATTGTAACCGAATTGTACGAAAGTTAATACGTTCACACGTTTAAACCTTCATATCTTTTGAACTAACAAAGATATTGACTTCAAATAAATTTTTATTTTCACATAATAGTATCAATATTATTACTAAAGGGCTTTTAAATAAATTCGTGTTGTGGTTTTTTTATAATATCATCAACTTAAAAATAAGTGAAAATTGTTGGTTGACCCGGAATATTTCACAAACTAATGAACCTAGCGACTTCAACTAAATTGTATTTTATACATTGTGACAAGATACCAAATACCAACAAAATTCAAGGTTTTCACGGTGTTTTTATAAATCGCACGAACTTGCTCATGTATCCAAAAAGTCTTTTTTTTTTAATATTCCCGGTATTTTAAAATTTAAGAATGTACACATAAAATAAGTTTGTTTTTTTTTTTAAATTTAAACACCATTTGATTTCTCAAAAAACCTAAATTTTTCAAAATTTTTATTTGAAAATCGTTAAAGCGGATTTTTTAAAATATTTTTTTATATAGTATACAATTTTTCAATTTTAGTTTAAAAATATATTTGGTATGCAGTTATTTAGAGCTTGTTAATATAAGTTTAACATTTAAATTTCCTAAAAAAAATTATCACTTATTCTCAAGATATTCAATTTAAAAACAAAAAATTGAATAGTTTTTTAAAAAATCATAAATTATCAAAAATAAAAACATTTTTGATCATCAAATATTATTGAGACATTATAAGAGCTTGTGCAAAAAAAAGTAATTGGAATCGGTTAAATAATTCTTGATAAAACTTAACAACAAAATAACGGTTCTTGTTTTTTATATTGAAAGAAGCCAAATTAAGAAAAAAATTGTAAGCAAAATTAAAAAAAATACATCGGTTTGTTTTTGAAAAAATTTGCATTTTCGATTTTCGACCAACAGCTGTTATTTTTCGTCTTAAACAAAAAATAAAAAAACGAATCCGCTTAAAACCTTAATTTCCAAATTTAAACTCAATTAACCCAATGCCTTGGGCTGTAGGATCCCAGACAGACAGATTAAAATCTCGAGTACGAAATTTGGCACGAATGCAAAATTTGTCAAGTAAAAACCATGACAAAATGCTTTTCACCTCGAATATTTGGCCAACAAAAACTGATACCTAGGTATGTATATGAATCGAAGAATAACGTTTTTGTATTTTTTAGCTGCTACTAAAAATTGGTAAAAAGTGATTTTCGATTTAAATATCTTGGTAAAAATTACAGATGTTGTTTTCGAACAAAATGTATCTTTAAAAAAAATGTTTTTAATATTTAAAACCGAATCGACAGTTCAAAGAATTCAAACAAAATTATACAAAAATTCATTTAAGACTTTAACGTCTGGAGAATGAATAAAGTTATTGTCTTTAAATTTTGTGCGTGCTACTTAAAATATTATTATTAATGTTTTGTAAGATTTTTAGAAATATTCGATTGACCTGGAAAATTAAAAGTATTAAAAAAATAGTAACGATTTAAAAATCTTGAGAACAAAGAAACATACTGACTTTGAAGTTCTTTCAAACCGTAGAAATACTGTTAAAGATAAAACAAACAATTGTCTTTTTTTTTAAATTATGTACTAAATGTAAACAATAATGTTTTTCAGTCAAAATAAATTTAACAAATTTTCAATAGTATTTTTTAAGTTGTTATGTTTGTACGATTTTTCTTAAAATTAAAATTGATATTAAAAACGCAGTTCTAAAAAATTATTTTCGATGCAATATTATTTTTAGTTTGTAAAATTTTGAGGTGTCAATTTTTTTTTTCATAAGTTTTTGATTAAAAAAAAACGTTACTTAATTGATTTTAATTAACCAATTTGGTATTTGAAGTCGATATCGATATTGCTATAGTTACTGGATTTTTCTTGAAAGTTTTTTAGTGCTCATTTTGGTGTATTACCTGTAAAAAATGTATTTGAAGTTTATATTTCTGCTGGTTCTTAAGAAAACGAATTTAAGCGCGCAGACATCTCTTTAGAATCATTTATTTGAAAAAAAACCTTGAAACGTCGAGATATGTCAAAATGTTTTATTCGATAATTCAAGCTGATAACAGTAACTTTGTATGGACTGGGCAGTTACCAATGTGTTAGATCATTTTGGCTAATTTTTTTACACCTTCGTTTGGTTTTAATAGGAATTTCTAAGGATTTCTAAAGTAATCTAGTACTAAATATAGTTTATGTTACTCAGTGATAATGTAGCTTTCTAATGAAAAAAGAATTATTAAAATCGGTCCAGTACTTTTTGAGTTTATTCGTTACATACACAAATACAAATCTTTCCTCTTTATAATATTAGTGTAGATAAAGCCTATGTTACTCAGTGATAATGTAGCTTTCTAATGAAAAAAGAATTATTAAAATCGGTCCTGTACTTTTTGAGTTTTTTCGTTACATACACAAATACAAATCTTTCCTCTTTATAATATTAGTGTAGATATACTGAAAATACTGTATTCAATATTTTTTTATATAAAAAATATTGAATAATGAAAATACTCCGAATGTATATTAAGTTTAATATGTACGTATTTTTAAAATTTTTTTAAATTAATTAAAATGTATAAAATTTATTAAATTAACATAACTAATTTTGTTCAGGCTATTACAGAATTTTTAGAGAATTTTAAATTTAACCTTAAGTAAATATTGTTTACTTAAGTTTCGGTTTAATTAAGATGTTACACATTCGAAAAAATGTTTGCTTGTATTTATAGTTGTGCAGATTTTAATACCATATTTAAATTGACAGCTAATAAGAGTATCATTGTGTTCATTTTTGTTTTTACCCCATATTATAAAAACAAGGTTTTGTTGTTGTTGCTTAAAACGAATATTCCTAAGAATAAGAAATTCAATTTGTGAAGATAACATACCTATGTACATATATACCGATATGTGTGTTTTAAGCTGATAAATGGCTAGTAATTATTCAAAATCAGCCTGAAACAGTGAAATACTGACATTTGCTTGGCAGCATCAGTGTGTGCAGTGTGCTGTGTGCATCACGCGGGCTTGGACACATAATGATTAGGTATACTTTGGAATGGGATACATCAGGGGTGCCGTTTTTGTATCGTCTTTCGAAATCTTCATTTTCCATCACATACCCATATTATAGGTCGATAGGTATAATACTTGTGTGCGTGATGTTACATCAAATGATTTTCAGTCTTGTTTCACTTATGTATATGTATGTATATGAAAAATAGAGAAAATTCACTGTGTCAGGGATAATAATACCATCAGGATGTTGTTTTGATTATTAAACTGAAAGTGGCAGAAATGAGTTTAGTATAGTGATGGACAACTGACAACTGTGCGTATGTATATTTATTGGATTTGGAAAGCTTAGTAAAAGGTAAGAATAACTATGATTATTTTTAACTTCCCATAGGAAGTTATTGAAATGGGTCCGATTTGTCAAATTGAAAATTTTGACATTTCTCGACGTTTCAAGGTCCCTAGAGTCGAAATAAAAGATTTTTAGAAAGATGTCTGTGCGTGCGTGTGTACGTACGTCCGTATGTCCGTACGTCCGTACGTCCGTATGTCCGTATGTCCGTATGTCCGTACGTCCGTACGTTCGCGACGTTTTTTTCGTCGTCCATAGCTCAAGAACTAGAAGAGGCATCGACTTCAAATAAATTTTGTAATACAGATAGTAAGGCAGAAAGATGCAGAAAGGGCTCTCAAGAAAATTGCGTGGGTGGTTTTTTTACCATAGCAGTTTAAAAAAAAGGTGAAAATTTTGGTTAACCCTTAATATCTCATGAACCAATGACGCTAGAGACTTGAATTAAATTTTATATTATATATTGTAACGTGATACAAAATAGTTATATTTTTGGAAAAAATCCAATTAACGGTTTTTTTTATAAATCAAAAAAACTGAAAAAAAAATTGTCACCTCGAAAATTTTACGACTTAAATATGATTTCATCTCCGTGCAACGAAGAATTATGTTTTTGACTTCTGATCAAATTTTGAGAAAAATCGAATTCACGGTTTTTTTTTACAAAAAATAAAAACCCAAACAAAAAATTAATAAAAGTTAGTAAAAATTGTTTTCCGACTCAAATATCTTTTCAAAAATTTAAGATATTGGCCTTAAACTACTTTTATCTTTCAAAAACTATTGTTGTCAACATTCAGTAAAATTTTGAAAAAAATCGAATTGACAGTTTTTTTACAAAAAATTAAAAACCGAAGAAAAAAATTTAACAAAAGTTGGTAAAAATTGATTTTCGACTCAAATATCTGTTCAAAAACTTGAGATAATGGCTTCTAACTAATTTTAACTTATAAAAAATATTGTTTTCAACATTAAGAAAAATTTTGAGAAAAATCGAATTTACAGTTTTTTTTACAAAAAAATAAAAACCTAAAAAAAAAATGTATAAAATTTGGTAAAAATTGTTTTTCGACGTAAATATCTTTTTTTTTTTAAATTTGAGACATTGGCTTCAAACTAATTTTATCTTATAAGAAATATTATTTTTAAAATTCTATAAAATTTTGAGAAAAATCGAATTGACAGTTTTTGTACAAAAAATAAAAACCTAAAAAAAAAATACTAAAACTTTTAAAAATTTAGTTTCGACGCAAATAGCTTTTCAAAAATTAAAAATATTGGCTTCAAACTTATTTTATTTCACAGAAAATATTGTTTTCGATATTCAGTAATTTTTTTATAAAAATCCAACAGTCCGTTTTTTCATACAAAAATAAAATCTACAAAAAATAGTACGCAAATTTGGTAACAAACTTTTAAGCAAGACAAATCGATACGGGATGGGAAGTTATCAGTGTGGGTCGCATCCCAGCCTCTTTTTTAAAATTATATTTCAAGACCTTTAAGTCGTTGAAAATGAAACAATGTGTGTGATGGTATGGTTACAATACATTTTCTTTAAAACCGCAGTACAAATTTCAAACTTTGTCATGTTTTGAAATCCGGTGACGATATGAAGATTTTCAAATAATAATATTATAAGCTACTTAAATCAAGAAGTCTCATGATACATCCTTAAAAATGTAATTTACGCCAATGTGGTTGCACAATCAACTTGCTTTTGTAACATTCAAACAACAAGCTTTACAACTTCTACGAGCACGCATTATACAACACATTGTCTTAAGCAATTGCAGTTGTTTAGGTAAATAATGATGGCAGTCACAAGCAGCCCTTGTTGCGTGACTCAATTAGTAATGTATAGAGAAAGAAAAATATAAAAAGATAAAATTATGAAAGATTTGCATTAACAAAATTATCGATCCTAGAACCATTTTGTCGCATTCAGAAAGGAAATCAGGTCTTTGTTTTTTATCTCGGAAAGTTCATCAAGATCTTTAAGGAATGCTCATCCAAGGCTTCACATCTTACAACAGGCCATTACAGGACATTTACAGAGAAAGTGAATAGTATTTTCCCTTTCATGTTGGTCTTCGTAGCTACGGCCGGCAGTGAGTATTTTGTGGGATACCCAACTTTGCTGCATGCTCTCCTTCGGCCAATGTCGGGTACATATTGCAGGGACCGTGGCTATATCATGCCTGTGGATGCATTCGTTCGATAGAACTGTTTTTGTTATAGGTAGGCCATATCTTCCTTGATATGGTACAGCCCGCTAGACTGTTCCAACTGCGGTTGGATTCTGTCAGAAAAATTGAGTACATTTTGACCTTCATAGCTCCAAGAGGAATATTTACTCTTTCCGCAAGTGAACTATGAAGGGCCGATCCTTGACGATTATTTCCATCAATACCACTATGACCTGGAACCCAAATTAGACACAAATTGATGCTGAGGCTGGATAGTTAGTTCCGACTTTGTTGGACCAGTATCGAGAAAGTTAGTGGTCGAATTGATAACAATAATAGCCGCCTGGCTGTCAGTGTAGATACGAGTATAGCCGTGTTTCTATTTTGGTTTAAGTTTGCTTTAAGTATTTTGCATGCTTCTCTGATTGCTAGTAATTCCACTTGATATACACTGTCACAAACAATTAGCCGAAAAGACTAAGAGGATTCAGAGAAGATTCCCGACCCAACTCCACACTCCATCTTTGACCCGTCAGTTTACATAAGGGTGTTCTTTATGGTTTGGCATAAGAAGTTTTTATGGTTTGACAGTTGAAATGTCAAACTTTGTTGACCTCCTGTTCAGTAAGATTTGGCATGACACTTCTTCAGAAGAATTATGTTTAGTGGTGGAATTCAATTCTGGTTAATAAGCCTAATTACCGTATATAATAAGTGAAGAAAACCTCGACCCATTATAGAATCACCGTTATTACATCCGTTTAAATTAATATTGTTTGTTGAGATTAACACCCTGTCAGCCCTTTCTTTTCTTTTGAAATGGGAAAGGAGCTGCCGCTCCGGTGAATGGCGTTAAATAATGGTAACTTATTTTGAATTTCCAAGAAATAATCACCTAAACATCGACGAAATTTTGTTCCAGCTTAACCATCAATTTATTCCAAAATCAAATTGTTGACAACTTTATTTTCAGAAGTGGTCCTTGTTACAAGACTTTGTCTTTGAAATAATAAAACTTATTTGTTTGTTTTAAATATTAATTCAAATAAATAAACATGTACAAAATTGAAAATAAATTAAGATTTTATTGGTTTACAATAATAAAAGGTTTTTCAATTGGTGCGGGTAGATTTTGGCGCCCCGTGGCGGCCATTATGTTTTGGCGACATCTGTCAAATCTTTTGTTTATTATTCAGTTGTTTATGCCCAATCATCATGGCAAGTTGACCAATTGAACAGCACGTTCAAATGATAAAATTGTATTATCAAAATGAATGTTCGTTAACGCAAACGTTGCTCGCATTGCGTCCATCTTTCGGTAGACGTGGTGGCCCTTCACAGACGACTCTTCAACGTTTGGTAGCCAAATTTTAGACGACCGCTTCAGTAAACAATCGCCAAACGTTCAAGGAACGCAAGATTGACCGAGAACATCGTCGCGGTCCGTAAAAGTGTACACCAGATCCCAAGGCAGTCTATTCCTCGCCGTCCACAAGAACTCGGCCTTTCACAGACTTCAACTTGGCGAAATTTGCGTCGGGCTTTGGGCCCATAGACAATGCCGTTTGTTCGCTGACTGGGCTTCGAATCGTTTGGAAGAGGACCCCAATTTTGGCCATAAAGTCATTTTTAGTGACGAGGCACATTTTTGGATGAATGGCTGTGTTAACAAGTAAAATTACCGTATATAGGACGACACCAACCCACGCGAGGTGCACCAGGTGATAATGCATCCTCAAAAAGTTACCGTTTGGTGTGAATTTTGAGCCGTCGCACAGTGGGGAAAATGCGGACAAAACCTATTTTTCTGAAAGTAGGATTTTTTTTTAAACTGAAAGTGTTTCTTATAGTTAATTGGTTGTAGAATCAGAAAATGAAAACCGTTTTTCAAAAAAAAAATTGTAGACCAGTAGATTTTCGCTCAAAGTTCAAATATCGTGAAAACTGATAAAATATTGGTATTCCTTAAATGATCAGTATATTGTGAAATTTGAAAGTTTTAAACAATTTTGTCTGCTTACGTGATTGAAATAAATAGATAAACAATACAGTATGTTATTTCATTGAAAAAAAATTGGATAAGGTATTTTTTGACGAAGAAACACTCTATTTATGTGATTTTTTTAGTTCGCATAAGGTTTTAACTACTGCCTCTGTTTGCCTCTGTTAGCAAACTATTCCCAATAGATAGTGTAGGGTCTTAGCAACATTTTTCAGTAAAAATCTCATCCGGATACATCCGGATGCGGTTTTTAGAGCAATTTTAAGTTGGGAAGTCATATAAAAAAAATCGATATTTATGCCTTTTAACCAGTTCGGCACGAGTACGATAACTTTGGCGCCAAGATATAATAACGGTTTTTGGTAGAGGGGCTTAATACAAGCATTTTTTACTATGGCAGGGGGGGTCTATCTCCCCCCGTTTAGGCGGTAGGGGCAATTTAAAAAAATTAGTATTTAAAATGGAAAAAAATAATTAAAAAATAACGGTGATACTTACAATTAAGTTTTATACATTTTTTTTTAAGCCAACATTCTGTTTTATTAGCGAGTTTTTAATTCAAGTCAAAACTATGCCTAGTTTTTACAAAAAAATATTTTAAACTCAAAATTTGAGTAAAAAAAGTTAAAAAAAAGGTTTAAAGTGTAATTTTTCAATACCTACTTCAAGATTATCTAGCATTGTTTTTAGTTCAGAATTTATTTCTCTTATTTGTTTTTGATCAAAAACTGAAAACTAGATGATTTTATGTCTTTTAGTTTTTGAGAAAACTAATTTAAATACTAATTTTTTAAATTGCCCCTACCGCCTAAACGGGGGGAGATAGACCCCCCTCCCATAGTAAAAATGCTTGTTTTTAACTGTTCTATACAAATCCGTCATTAAACTTTGTCGCCAAAGTTATCGTACTCTCCCCACCAGTTCTGACGATGATGATGACATTCCCAACTTTAGAGCATTTTCATCTGTTGGTTTACACTGGAGTTTTGCAATGTCATTCATTTCCGATGGCTTTCCCCGCAAATGGTACAATTACTACTAGAAGTTGTATTTGTAACAATTTGTGCCGTTTTTCCATCTATCATTGTGAAATACATTGCATGTTTTATTTTAATAACGAATCCATTGAACTCAATTTCAGTATCTCGGAGATTCAAAATTTCAGCTTCTACACGGTCTTTTTCTTTTCTAACTTCTTGCATTTTCTTTCGAAAAGAAAAATTGAAGAGCTGGTGAATGATGGGTTGAGGATGGTCGAAGATTTTTCTTCATTTTCTCGTTGAACAAGTTTTAATAATACCAGGGATGTAAGAATTAAATGTCCATCAGAAATGCCTTAAATTGAAACTTCATAGATTTGCATATATCAAATTAAGTTTATTTGAATTATTTTGAATAAGCTTATTAAGATTAAATAAATTTTTTTTTTTATTTACTTGAATTATTTTTTTTTATTTACCTACTTGAATTATTTTTTTATTTTTTATTTAAATTTATTTTATATTACATTTAAAACAAATCAAACGGTAAGCTTTGAAAACAACAACTATCTATGTCATTATAAATCCAATGTGTTATCCTTACAACTGCAAACAAAATAAACCTAAACATGTTTTTTACTCACAACCATTCACCTTTAAGCATATTAAAACTGAATTTTTAATAATTTACAATGCTTTTAAAATTCTTTTTTCGCTATTTATTATTATATTCGCAATATACCTTAAATTCGGTAAACAAATCTTTGTTTTCAGATATGTTTTCCGAAAAAAGCCATTTTCTCTTTTAGTGGGCGTGGAAATGGGCGGAATTTTCTGGTGTAGATTTGTCTTGCTATTGGCTATCATTCCTGAAAATTTCATTCAAATCGGTTCATTAGTTTAGATTTTATAGAGTTTTGTCCGCTCCCCCATACAAGATGCCCCACTGTGCGTCGGCGTAATTGGTCCGTACTTTTTTGAAAACGACGTTACTGAGACGACCTAAATTGAACCATATGGACCAAATAAACCACAATCGACCGATGGCCTAAAAGGTGAGCATAACACAGGCCATCGCTCAAATTCAGCCGAATCTATGCGGAAGAGTCAATGAAAATTGGACCACTCGGATCCGTGCCATTGTAAGAAGCCGAGGCGAGCACTTGAATGATGTCATATTCCACACTTAATTTTGTTAATACCTCACACATAGCTTGTTTTATTCTATTTCAACATCTACCCGCCCTTATTGAAAAACCCTTTATAATTAAAAAAAAAATAAACTTTTTAAAAATTTAATATATATCTTATTTTCGAGGGGAAAGTTGGTTATAGGCAGGGTTCGAACCTCAGTAACAAAATTTCGGAGCAGATTTACAGCAAAAGTGAAGTAAATCAAAAATTTCCGAAGTATATTTGAAAATGAAAGAAAAACTCAAGTTTTCAAAAACTGTATTTTTAACAAAAATTTATTTAACGGAAATTAATAGGTGTTTTTAACAAAAAAATCACATAAATTCATTCAGATTTGAATACCTTAAACTTAATATCTTATACACTAAATTAAATAAGAAATTAGAGTTGAAAACAAAAAAACTATAGTTTTCGAAAACTATATTTTTAACAAAAATATTAATTTTTTTAAACAAAAAATGAATCACAAACGGTTTTAGACTTCAGAAACTAAAAACTATTCATAATACATACTATAAATATTTTTGGTTTTTATTGATTTTATTTTAGAATGTATTTGACTTGGACAAATTTAAATTCTCTTATAAATTTAATCAATTCAAGCGGTGGTTCAAAAATTTGTTTTCGATTTGCTTTTAATGATCGTGAAAACATTAAATTTTCAACTGTATTGACATGCAAACGATTACTTATTTTAGTTTTCAATAAATTCATTTCGGAAAACTTTCTCTCAGCTGCTGCGCTGCTGTGTGGTAAAACGGCTAGAGTTAACATATTTTTTAGTGTGGAAAAAAGGAGCAGATCTGAATAAAGCGGAGTGGCGAAGTAGATTTCTTTTCTCCCTCAAAACTGGAGTAGATTTGCTCCGATCGAAGTTAGGTTTGAACCCTGGTTATAGGTGAGGGATATTTGAATTGCTTCAGGAAAATTTGGTTGCTTTTATTTTCAACGAAATTGATAAATTGTTCAGCTTAAGGTCTTATTTATGTTGTGGATTGGAGCTGTTTATTGCATTCTACAAAAAAAGTTTTGATTTGGTATTCCAGAAAAAAATCGATATTTTACCATTTTCTTAGTTTGAAAAGCTTCACTCCATATCAACGAGTTTTTTTTAAGTTTTTTTAACGAAGTCCATCAAAAATTGGTATATTGACGTTTCGTCGCGGTATTCTCACTTGGACTTATCAGTTAACTTTGTTCGGTTGATCTTATGTAAGTTGTTTGGCAAAAACCTAATGTGAACCATATCCAAGCAGATTAATTTTTTTAATCATATAAGCTGCAAAAAGCTGTATGTGGTAGTAGATGTCACTACATAAGGCTTGATTCTAAATTTCGATTTGGAGAACTTTTTTTCAGAAAAAATCGACAACTTTGTGTCTACCAACATAGTCACTGGTGAAAACTTCTTGTACCAATATCATCATCGGAAATCGGAATGCAAATCTTCATGTTTTTTAAACAAAAAAATGTCTCTCTAGAAATCCGAAACATTCAAATCTTCTTCGGATGAGTTTTTTTCCGGGCGTCAAGCAAGATCTCTATGCAAATCATCAGACAACATTTATGGATTTAAACTTGATCAATATATCTCCTAAGCATTTTTAAATAATATTAAATCAAATGAAAATAACAGAATAATATTGTACTGTGCCATACCTATCAAACTGTTCCACTTTTGAGTCTGGTTAACAAAAAATGTGAGATCACAGGCTCATTTAACGTCTCGCAATTCTACACCAAGTCACTTTTCAAATCAGTTATACAACTCTCCCTCTGGAGGTTGGATCAAGATCTTTTGAAACCAATCGAAAAAGTAAATTATAAATACTAGTATACCTGTTCCGCTAAAATAATTTTTACAAGGTCAAGCAAAATGAGACACATATGTAAGTGTTTCAGCAAAAATAAAAAAACAACTTGTAAGTAGGTTCATATCTACCTATATCCCTTATTCGTCCTTTCTTCACCTGTGGAATTCAATTATGGTATGTCTTTATACTTAATTTCACTGTCATTCCGAAGAAGATTAAGATTACCCATAAGCCCTTTCCACTACTCTTGCAGATGTTTGGCTACATTTACGTTGCGCTCTGTGAACTGAGATGTGCTGCTGTGTCGAATCTATTGGTGAAGTCTACCAAAAAGTCTCTTCTAAAATTATCATCATATGGCATACTACCTATAGGTATCTACGTACAATACTAGTATCGTGTAAAATTTTCTACATGTCAATATGCGTATATCTATGTATCTCTACATTCTATAAAGAAACAGATACTGTTATGGGTAGGTAAGGTTTGTGTTGGATATAATATGCATATACTCTAACCTAAAACTCAAAACATGTACATAGGTAAACGTCAGTTCTTATATTCGTATTTATATACATCACCCTGAAGGAATACTCGTGCATGGAACTCCGTAGCCGTTCACTGTTACAGTCTGATTTTGACATTGACGAATTCCTCGCCATTTGTCATTAGTTCCCAAAAGAATACCACCACCATATACACTCCTATGGGGTAAGCTAACTTAGTCTGGATGCTCCTGCTGAATGTATATTATTGTTGCTGTTTTTGTTGTAGATTTTATTTATTTTTGTTCTCCCTGAAGGTGCTCGCAGGGCTGATGCTGATGCTGTTGCTACTACTTTCATTTCCAGAATCATCATCATCCAGAGAGTAAAGCATGGCAAGCAGCAAGACTGACTGACACATTCGGCAGTCGTCCTACGGAAAACACATTTTATAATGGGTGATTTTTTTGAGGTTAGGATTTTCATGCATTAGTATTTGACAGATCACGCGGGATTTCAGACATGGTGTCAAAGAGAAAGATGCTCAGTATGCTTTGACATTTCATCATGAATAGACTTACTAACGAGCAACGCTTGCAAATCATTGAATTTTATTACCAAAATCAGTGTTCGGTTCGAAATGTGAAAATCCGCTTTTTTATCGACAAATTTTGTTCAGCGATGAGGCTCATTTCTGGTTGAATGGCTACGTAAATAAGCAAAATTGCCGCATTTGGAGTGAAGAGCAACCAGAAGCCGTTCAAGAACTGCCCATGCATCCCGAAATATGCACTGTTTGGTGTGGTTTGTACGCTGGTGGAATCATTGGACCGTATTTTTTCAAAGATGCTGTTGGACGCAACGTTACGGTGAATGGCGATCGCTATCGTTCAATGCTAACAAACTTTTTGTTGCCAAAAATGGAAGAACTGAACTTGGTTGACATGTGGTTTCAACAAGATGGCGCTACATGCCACACAGCTCGCGATTCTATGGCCATTTTGAGGGAAAACTTCGGAGAACAATTCATCTCAAGGAATGGACCGGTAAGTTGGCCACCAAGATCATGCGATTTGGCGCCTTTAGACTATTTTTTTTGGGGCTACGTCAAGTCTAAAGTCTACACAAATAAGCCAGCAACTATTGCAGCTTTGGAAGACAAGATTTCCGAAGAAATTCGGGCTATTCCGGCCGAAATGCTCGAAAAAGTTACCCAAAATTGGACTTTCCGAATGGACCACCTAAGACGCAGCCGCGGTCAACATTTAAATGAAATTATCTTCAAAAAGTAAATGTCATGGACCAATCTAACGTTTCAAATAAAGAATCGATGAGATTTTGCAAATTTTATGCGTTTTTTTTTTTTTAAAGTTCTCAAGCTCTTAAAAAATCACCCGATATAAGTTAAAGTTACATCCATGATTAAAACGTACGAATTCACAGCGGGCTAAGAAAGTCCATAAAATGTCTTAAAATCTTGTGAAGCCCCGGTCTATAATAAATATATGGTGATGGAAAAGAAGTGAGTGGTCGTGCTACACATAAAGGGGGAACAAGAAAGTAATTTTTTTTGAGTTTCGATATTTGCCTTCATATTGCTATGGGAATTCCATTTATTTATCTTTCGTAGAGTGCTGCCATTAGATATGGTATCGCCACAGCACGGCCTATGCATATACAAGCTTGCCTGATGTGCTGTCATTGAAATTAGACGAAAAGCCATTGTTTCCGTTCAAGTTCCCGTCCCGTGTTCTTATTCGTATTCGTGTTCGAGAGTGTTGAAATAAGATGACAGCAGATAGGCATGATAAGCAATATTATTTGTCGAGGGTTGACTTTGTGCAAGCAGATGATATGAACATTGAACAATGAATATGAACAAGTGGCGCCATTCCGTATAGTATGATGAATTCAATGGAAGCCCAACATGTGACGTATTTTGTAAAGGCTGGCGGTGGGCGATGCTTGAAATTTTCTAAAGTCTAGCAAATTAAGCTGCATCAGCTTCATAACTTTTTAGGGATATTAATATTACGCGTAAACCTGAGGTCCTTGGTTTTGAAAATACAAATTTGTTCCGGTTATAAACTAAAAAATTAAATTATAAACAAAAGTACAAACGCTTAAATTAAGGCTTGTTGTACGCCCTGTCATTATAAGTCATTATAAGAACAACATAAGTACAAAATGTTCATAAATATAATAAATATGAGGATAGTCAAAAAGAAAACTTATACATTTATTTTCTTTTTGGTTGTTTCAGAAATCAATTTTAATTTGAACAATTGTTATATCACGAGTTTTTTTAGATCTATTGACAACTAAAAAAACACATGCAATTCAGAAAAATTCATGAAATATATATAAATAAACAGGTCATCCGAACTCGCCTGTCAATTGGACCGTTGTTTCGAATGCTGTGTGACATGTGGCATCGTCTTGTTGAAACCACATGTCGCTGAAAACAATAATATTTCAAAAAACAAGTGGAACTTAAGCCAACTTTTCAAAATACCATTCCCACAAAATTCGGGGTTTTAATACTGGCGTTAGCTGCCAAAAACCAGCAAATTATAAAAAATCAACTTTTTTGTTATTAGAATATCACCAACAAAATAACTAATTAAGTTATTTCATACATTTTTTTACATTTTACGTTTTAAAAAAGAAAATACCTAAACAAGAAAACAATCGAATTTGTGGAAATTCTGAAAGAAACTCGAATAATACCAAAAGATTATCAACATTAAAGATAAATTGCATGTTTGGTCATTTAAATCCAATACTTTGTAATTAGATGCGTTGGGCTGTCATGTCAGAAGTCTTGGGTTCAATTGCTTCATGTGCCATCTAAAGTTTTTCAGAGGTACTGCTAGTTGCGAGGTATTGACAATTCCTCCAAGAGTAATTCTTCTCATGAAAAATGCTTTCTTATTAGCCGTTCGGATTCGGCTTAAAACTTTAGGTCCATCCCTGAAAACATTACTTGCATACAGGAATGGTTAAAAGTTGTAAGTCCTAGGCCTGTTGCGCCACCTTACTTATTTTTTTTACAATACCATACAAATTAAAATATTCAACGGCTGCTGAAGGAATTTGCATTTTCTTAAAAATGTTCATTAAGAAACTCATCATAATGTAGCTCCATGCTTAGCAACAATGCGATTCAACTGATTTGAATTTCTTTAATAAAAATACAGATCTTTTTAATCGCTTCAGAGGTTAAGCAAATGCTTTTCGTGGTTCAAATTGAAATTAATTTTATAATTCAACTCAAATAAAATTCCACGTTTTTTAGGTGGAGACAACGGAATATTGAAAAAAAAAAACACTTTACTTTATTTTATTCTTTGCAATACCAAATGGTTTTTCACACTGCCTTATCTACTTAAAAATAAGCCTTTAACACTACTTAAAAAAGATATAGATTACTAGCTGTTGAAAACAATACATTTGTGAAAAATGAATTCTAAAACATAACTTCCCATTGCGTTCTATAAATTGGAAAATTCTTTAATTTTAACGATTTCAATTAATTAATTCTAGGAAAAATTACGAAAGTGATTATTTATTTCCCATCTTGTATGTACAGAAACATCAACTAAACTGTATGAAATATTGTCATAATAATTATTTTAGGATCTTTAACTGGTCACTATGCTTCCTCGATAGTGACGTAGACGCCAGCGCTGATATGATCACAAGTTTGATTCTCCTTGGAATGAGAACTTTTATCCCGAATAGGGTTAAAAGCATCAGACCTAAGGAAAACGCATGGTTCGATGCGAGCTGTAAAGAGGTTATTAGGGTCAAGAAGGTAAGTTTCCGTTGTTTTAAAGCCAATCCAACTGAAGAAAACCGGAATAAGTTCAAGCAAGCCAGAAAGGCCTGCAACGTCCATATTCGACGGACCAAATTTTTACATGACCAAAAATTACGGCAAAAAATACTGCAATGTCCCAAAGGCAGTAAAAATGTTTGGTCATTTGTAAAAAACATGAGGAATTCTTCCTCTTCGTCGGTTCCTACACTCGTTGTCAATGACATTCCACTTGTTAGCTCTTTAGAGAAAGCTAATCTCTTCGCTAGGCAGTTCGCCGCCAATTCAACGCTGCCAATGAGTGTTATGACTCCGCCTGTCATCGAGCGCGTTAGTGATTCTATGGGACCAATCTTTTTTCGCACTCGTACTGTGGCGAGAGTCCTAAAAGATCTTAACATACATAAATCCGCTGGTCTGTATGGTATCCCCGCTATTGTTCTGAAAAGGTGTTCTTCAACGCTGGCAAAACCACTGCGTAAGCTTTTTCAGGTCTCGTTCCGAGTGGATGGAAAACCGCATTTGTCCAGCCTATTCCCAAAAAAGGCGAATCTTCCTCACCCTCTAATTACCGACCGATTGCACTTACGTCCCTTCTTTCCAAGGTCATGGAAACGCTGATTAATTATCAGCTTAAGAAATATCTTGAGGAACGGAAGCTTCTTAATGACCGGCAATACGGTTTTCGTAGCAATAGGTCCACTGGTGATCTCATGGTTCATCTCACCGAACAGTGGAACAAATCTTTACATCGTTTTGGAGAAAGTAAGATTATTGCACTTGATATTTCAAAGGCATTTGATAAAGTCTGGCATCTTGCTCTCTTATCGAAAATGCGTGCTTTCGGTATCGACGAATCTCTTCTTCGTTGGATTAGAAATTTTCTTTCGGACCGTTCAATACAAGTTGTTTTGGACGGATTCAAGTCTGAAACCCATAAAATAAATGCTGGTGTTCCCCATGGCTCCGTTTTCTCTCCGACCCTCTTCTTCATTTTTATAAATGATCTCCTGTCTGTTACTTCTAATCCAAGACATTGTTTCGCTGACGATAGCACTCTTAGCTTTTCATATTCGTTTCCAGACTCACAACCCTCCTCTTCGGATGTGGAACTGCAACTACAAAATATGATTAGCTCATTAAATTCCGACCTACACAGCATTGTACAATGGGGAATAAAAAATCGTGTGAAATTTAATGCTTCGAAAACGCAATGCTGTCTTGCATCGTTAAAGCGAGATAAACCCTCTTTGCCACTATCTATGAGTGGCACTTGCATCAACGAAACGGAAAATCTCGACATCCTCAGAATGTGCATCAGCTACCACCTTTTGTGGAGCGATCATATACGCGATGTTGCCAAAAATGCCGCAAGATGTCTAGGTTTTTTGAGACGTTGCAAGAAATTTTTCTCTCCGTCTGATCTGGCTACAATCTACAAAACTTATATACGTCCGAAACTTGAATATAACTCTCATCTCTGGGCTGGTGCTCCAGTAACTTATTTAAGCCTCTTGGACAGTATTCAAAGTAGAGCTTTTAAAATGATTGGTGACATTAACATCATCAACTCGTTTACGTCACTCGAACATCGACGCAAGGTTTCTTGTCTAACCCTTTTTTACCGTTATTTTAACGGACTATGCTCTAGTGAAATAGCCAGTTGCATTCCTCCCCTTAAACAATTTAACCGTAATACTCGCGCTTCTAGGAATACCCATCAGTTTACCCTTGAGCCCAACTTCGGCCGTACTATGAAGTACACAGATTCATTTTTTAGCCGTACTACGCGAATGTGGAACGCCTTGCCACGCTCTATCTTTCCCTATCATTGCAATGTTCAGGAGTTCAAAATCAATGTACACCGACACCTCCTATCCAACCCTTCCCTCCTTTCCTAATGCTCACACTGTGTCTTTGGCATATTAAAGGTATAAAAAAACCCTTTTAGTGTTCGCTAATTATATAAAAAAAAAAAAAAAATATATAAAGTAAAAGCCTAATTAAAACTACTGTTACTATGTTAATATCTCAATATTTTATTATGGAATAAAAGAGATCAAATTTTGTAAATTGCTATGAGGTAAAAGAATCTAAAGTTTCTCTTAAGAAAAATGAAGAAAAAAATCGTGGCATAAGAGCTGCTATTTTTTGTTCTGAAATGTATTTTTTAAATTCCAACTCTAAACATAAGTACTTTAAATCAAACTATAGCTATTATAGGCAATTAACACTTTCTAAAATGTATAGATAACTTGAATTTAAAATGGAGTATACAATTTTATTCATATTAAATTACATTGTAATACAAAATTTTCGAACTCAGTAATTGTAGCTAAATGCTAATATATTACAAAATCCAAACAAATTTTAACTAGCGTGGCTTTTGAGTTATTGAATTTCAGCTTGAATAAGTCTGAAATTAGTGAAAAAAATCGTTAGTATAATAAAAATAGATTTGTAGCTTTCTATGTTATTTTTTATAGCTCAAGAATTAATTTATTAACTCCCATGTTTCATTCCGTATTCCAATTTTAAGTTTTCAAAGTGTACTCACAGTTCACAGAGAATTCAAAAACAACTTTTTTTAAATAAAAAAATCCAGAAATTGTAACTTTTCAGAAACAAATTGTTGCTCAAGTCGCAAATTTTTAGCTGAGAAACGTTTAGAAATTAAATAAATTAGTAATTCAAAAATACTTGTTCCTCTGAATTTTTTAATAGATAACATTGAATTAGATGAAAATAGAAAACCACTTGTGCGTGTATCAGATTGAAAATTGGTTTATAAACCGTGTTTTTTTATACTTAAAGAACTTTGGAATATAATAAAACAAAGATGAATTTTTCAAATTGAAATGAAATTCACTTTATTCGAAAAACAATAATTCTTTATCAGTATAATTTTAATTTTTGACGTATGACCACATATACATATATGGTGATGGTCGTAGTCTAATCTGGAGGTCCAATTTTCTATGGCTTTTGTTAACATTTGTGACCGTATATCAAAAATAACACAGCTAATGTTGTTCTCCAAGCGGTCAATCGTTTCGGTCTTATCGTTATCGGTGTAGACTAGTAACTTGAAATATCTCCACAGAAAATAGTCAAGCGTTATTAAATTACATGATATTGGAGGCCAATTAACGGATCTGTAACGTAGAACTACGGTTACTAAAAGTTTACTTCAATAAACCAATGGTGGAACGAGCTGTGTAATTTATTGTGCCATCTTGGTTGTTCAATTGATGAACGAAAAAGCCAGAAATGATGGCAATATGGCGGTCACTATTGAATGTAACGTTCTGGCTAACAGCGTTTTTAAAGAAGTACGGATTATAATTATTCCACCAACTCATAAGCTGAACTAAAAGCCAAACGTTTTCAGCTGATATTGAAGCCCATAACCTTTCATTGCTTGTTAATTGAATTACCTTCACATTCCTTTATAATGTATCTTAAACATTCTATACTTAATATTATAAATGTAAAAGTAACTCTGTCTGTCTGTTACTCAATCACGCCTAAACTACTGAACCAATTTGCATGAAATTTGATATGGAGATATTTTGATACCCGAGAAAGGACATAGGCTACTTTTTACCCCAAATGAAAATGACGCATTCGCATGGGAAAATTTAGGTGGGCCGATCGCTTTTACGCCCAAACTGCTGAACAGATTTAAATAGGAGATAGTTTGAGACTTAAGAAAGGACATGAGTTACTTTTGACCTGGGGAAAACAATGCACTTCCATTGGAAAAATTACTTTCCGGGGAATCTGATCGCTTTCACTCCTAAATTACCAAAGATTTGAATAATATTTGGATAAAATTGGTATTACAAACAAAAACAACGCATTCCCAACCCTTATGAAATAAGTTGAAATAAGTTGTTGGCGGGCTTTGCGCGCCACGTACCTCAAGCCCTCAACGTTAGACGCAAACTGTGGCTCCCACCAAGTTTCACAAATAATAATTTTAAACCTAAACTTTGCTATGCTCAACCTTTCATCGCCAAACACGAGCCGTGTAGGTACAACAAATAATTCACAGGGTCTGTCTTCTACTTCTGATAATTCTGTTTCGGCTGAGGCGCTGGGCGAGTGCGCGGGCGGAGGTCGCACGCGGTAGACGAGGCAGTAGTGGCGGTGGTAGTGCGGCGCGGGGGGAGGACATCACTGAGTGGGTCTACCCGAACGGGCACACACGTGAGCATGCAAATTACAGAGAAATCCTGCAAGTATTTTATTTGTCGTATAAATTTAATTGTTTATTTAATACTCAATGATTTGCTCGGTTCGTCACCTAACCTAACCTAATGACAATCACACTTAGTATGGCCTCATCCCATCTCGGCACAATTCAAACACACGTACAAAAAAGTACAGCTCAGGTTTTTTCATACTACTATCCAAAAAAACTATCTAATGCGGACGAAGTCGCGGGTAAAATCTAGTGGATTATAATTTTAAAGACGTCACACTATGCATTTATAACTTTTGCTCCTTTTATAAAATTCTGACTTCCTTATTCTGAATTGAAGTTATTCTTTTTAAGGGACTAAACCAATGTAACCCATACAAATTTAGGCGATTTTTGAGATTATTGTTGACAGTACTCGATAGAAGGTTTTAAAGTTTTTAGAAAATCATAAAGTATATTTTAAGATTTCTTTTTTACAACAATATTGAAAAATAAAGGAATGCCAACAAAAAAGATTCCTAATTGCTTACATGATTCCTTTTGAATAAGTATCAAAAAGGTTATTAAAGTTGAGGGTATGTCCAAAATGAATTAATAAAATGGCGAACTTCTAAAAAAACATGTTTTTTGGGGTACAACAATTGTCGTTTGTTTAATACCAAATTGACAATTTTCAACAAAATCATTGCATAGTAAACATATTCAAGGAAGTCGATCGGTCAATTTCCGATTGAGTTATCATGTCAGGAATTTTGAAAAATGTCGTTTCGTTTAAAGTTTAAACTATCGATTTGATACATTCTCATATACATTTTGTTTTATATTATTTACAAAAATCCATTTTAAAAATGCATAAACACAATTTTAAATACAAATAATTTTCAATACTGTTCATATTTATTACCTCTTCTTATACTTACCCTTTATTCTCCATTTTAAAAAGATAACTTCCATGTTATAACCTCTTTATAAATAATAATTTTTCATACACCATCAAAGTGTGAAATATGTGACTAAACGAACGTAAAACACAAACATTGTTTAATTTGCATGATCATATGCAATTATCTGTCACATGCAAAATAAAATTTTAATTAATGTATATCGTTGCATGTTTGTATAAAGCGACTAGTATACGCATAATGGCTTGACGCTTTGATTACTTTATAGTATGTAAACTGCAAACAAATACAAATATAAACAACATAATTTAACGAACCAATGACAAATTGTCAATTTATGAGACTAGACAACTTATTTTAATAATCTCGCATATGTTTAACATATAATTATTAGTGCGGTAGTAAATTTTAGATCAAAATCTGTCAATATGGCGTACATTTAATTTTCTTTTTTAGAAAACAGCAATATTTATTTTTTGGTAATTATAGGGGATTTTTTTAACAAAATGTAATTGGTCAATTTGTTAAGGTACTGACTAATGATAATTATACTTGAAATCACTATATAAAGAAAATATTACGTTATGTGATTTTATATAACTACATAAAGGGTATCCCATAAAGGATAGTCCAAACTGAATATGGTGATAGAACAAGTCATGACTTTTCAGAATTTGGCAACTTGTTTATACCGCATCATAACGGTTTTCGAGTAACTGCTGTTTAAATGCCATTTCGAAAAAGAAAACTAACGTTTGGTCAGTTATTGCAAATCGCATTGACCAGAAATTATTTTTGGTTTTAGTGTCTATGGCATTTTTAAATAATCAAATGTCGAGATATTTTAGTAAAACAAACTTACAGGAATAGCCATTTCGTTAAGAATTATTTATTTAATGACTTTTCTTTGTTTTTAAACCTACAAAAATGATATGGATTATAAAATAAGCTCAAGTCGTAAGTTATACCTATTTCAACCCGTGTTGCGATGGTTTTAAACCAAATAAAAAGAAAGCACTTTTTTTAACATTGATTGTAATGTTATAATTTCTTCATTTTGCATTTAATGGTAGTTCTAATTAATTTCGTGAATAAAACAAACCTTTTTACAGATTAATGGCTCCATTTAACGAAAAAAAATTACACCTTTTTGGTATACGGCAACAATGTAAAACGATCTTGAAAAAGAGGCTGGGATACGACCCACACTGATACCTTCCCATCAGTGTCCGTCTGTCTATTTTTCTAAAACTCTAACAAAATATTAATAACAACATTTCGTGTGAGATACACAAATTTGAAGCAAAAATTTTTCTTTGTTTTGAGTTTTTTTTTAAAAGAAATAAATAAAAGTTAGCAACAATATTTTGCATATGATAAAATAAGTTTGATTTCAAATATCTGTTTTGCTCCCGACATTGTTAGTCGAAAACCAATTTTTTACAATTTAAGTACCATTTTTTGAAAGAAAAAGAAACAATAATAACAACATTTTGTATGGAATATACAAAAATAAAAAAAACAACATTTTCTACAATATAAAATTAGTTTGAAGGCAATTTCTTTTATTGTTAACTTCCCATAGGAAGTTATTGTAATTTGACCGATTTTTCGAATTGAAAATTTTAACATTTCTCAAGACCCCTAGAGTCTAAATGAAAGATTATTGAAAAAATGTCTGTACATGCGAGTGTACGTAAGTTCGTGCGTCCGTACGTTCGGGAAGCTTTTTTCGGCGTCCAAATCTCAAGAACCAGTGAAGAAATCGACTTCAAATATATTTTTTGTATGCAGATAATAATGCAGAAAGATGCAGAAAGGACTCTCAAAAAAATTGTGTGAGTGTTTTTTTTACCATAGCAATTAAAAAAAAAAACACTCACTCAATTTTTTTGAGAAAACTAGAAGAGATATTGACTTCAAATTATTTATCTCTGACGGGATAGAAAGTTATCAATGTGGGTCGCACCCCAACCTCTTTTTTCCAAGATATTTGAAGTCGATATCTTAACTGGTTCTTGAGATATGGACGATGAGAAATGGTATCCCCAACGTACGGAGAAATGTCAAAATTTTCAGTTTGACAAATCGGACCTATTACAATAACTTCCTATATGGGAAGGTAAAAAATTCTGGAAGAAATATTTTGTGTCTGCAGAGAAAAGTAGTCAACAAGGATTATCAAAACCGATAAAACTTTGGTCACAGGAATATTTGAAGCCATTGAATATTGAAATTTCAATTATATGCTAAGTTGAAGTGAAAATTACTTTCAAATAAAATCTTTCTTTTAATCAAAAGTAAGTTATACAAATTATACTAAATCAAAGATTGGAGTGCCAAAATAAGTTTTAGTAAAATCTCTTAGTATAAATTCATTTTTGGTGAGATGGAAATTGATATCAGTTTTTTTGTATAAAAATAATTTTGTACAAATATATGGTTATTTTTAAATACTTAAAACATTAAAAACAAAAACCTTTTGGTTGAAACACCGACTTAAAATTTTTGAAAATGTCATTAAAAATTAAAATTTCCGTTAAAATTCAAATTCTGAAAAATAATTCAGTTTGGGACACTCTTTGAATTTTAAAAAGTAATGCTTTTTTTTATAATAAGCGCACACTCAAGGGGATAATACTACCCTTATTATGTAGACAGTGTGAGCACTAGGAAAGGGAGAGAGGGGTTGAAAGGAGGTGTCGGTGCACATTGGTTTTGAATTCCTAAATATTGCAATGGCTGGGAAAGACAGAGTGTGGCAAGGCATTCCACATTCGCGTAGTACGGATAAAGAACGAATCTCTGAACTTAACAGTACGACGAAGTTGGTCTCGAGGGTATATTGATGATCATTCCTAGAAGAGCGAGTATTACAATTGACCGTTCAGTCAAAACCATTGGATCGATTAATTTCTAACTTGAAATTAAGGTTTTAAGCAGATTCGCGTTAGGCTTTTTTTGACCATACAAATTTTTTGGTCAAAGATCAAAAATTCAAATCGAACCGATAGATTCTATAATTAAATTTTCTTTAACATTTTTTTTCTTAACTTGGCTTCTTTGAATACAAAAACAAATATTTTTGTATTGCTCCAGAAGGGAACCCCTTATTGAACCGTTACTTCGTTTTTAAGTTCTCAAGAACTGATAAACCGATTTCAATATTTTTTTTTGCTGTCTTAATAATAGGATTTGATAAACAAAAATGTCATTTTTTTAAGAACATTTTTTTTCCGAAATTTGATATCCCGACAAAATCAATCGTATGTTTTTATAAAATATGAATAACTGCTTACTAGAAATATTTGTATACTTAAATTGAAAAATTTTATTTATAGAAAATTAATTTAAAGAAAAACCGTTTTTTTGATTCATTTGACATTTACATTTTTGAAGACAAACTTATTTTATAGGTACATTTTTAAATTATAAATACTCGTATAACAACTATATTTGTAAACAGAGTTTTTCGATGCAGGAGCACGTTCTATTTTTTTTTCAAAATTCTTTGCAATTTTTTAGAACTTTCATGTAATAGCATAACTTCTATCCTTCAAATGATCTGCTGATAAAAATACCTTAACATAGATAGAATGGGTTAAAAATAAAATCAAACTCACCAACCATGATGTTGTTTGCTGTTTGTGCAGCGCACTTTTGCATATTTGCAGATCTATCTCAGCTGGATAGTTCGCCATTTCAGCAAAAACAACCCGCCGCCGTCATTGTTACCGTCGCGTCGCTCGTCGGCACCACCAACACCACCACCACCGCTAGCAGCTATTCAGCCATTCAACCGATACATTTAAGCGAAATTAATAAATTTTCATTAAAATGGAATCATCAAAGTCGGCGGCTGCGGCGGCGTGTCTTTCGGTGTAGCATATAAATTATTGTCGGCCATTAGACAAGATGGGACTTCGACTTCAGCTCGAATCTCCGACGACGCGAAGACCGCGATCGCATAATGGAGGATAGGGCACTCGTCCAAAAGAGTCCTAAGGGGCTGGAGTTAAAATTGCGTTGTCGTCTGGCAGTTTCTATGTTTGTTTAAAAAATAAAAGGAAAAAGGTTTGTTTGTTTTTCAGCTGAGAATTGGTTTTCATGCAATTATGGGCGCTAGTGACGGTTGATATTTTATTATTATTTGTGTCTGCTGCTGGCGCGAAATGCTCTACAGACTGTGTCCATTTTTGTTGCTGTTATTGTTGTTGCTTTTTTTGAACTTAAAGAGGGGATATCATATGATTTATAGGAGATTGAGGGAATCTGCATCTTGTTTTGTTTTATATATTTTTGTCCAGAGTTTTCCTTGGTTTGCTTTATAAGGGCATCCTGCTCGCTCTGTTCACATAACATAAGAACATACACTACTTGTACGGTTTTAATTACGTGTGTTAATTATAAATTGGTGTTTTATTTAAACAACTCAATTTATTCCATATTCGTTTGTATATGAATGTATATGCATAGGATGATGAACTTGTGATGAAAAATGAGTTACAAGAAATAAGAAAAAGTTCAAATGTTTTGTTATACGACTTTTGCCATTTGTTAGAAATTGAATTAAAAGATGAAAAAGCATATATTTTTTTAACATATGGGCACACTATTAAATACGCATAGTTTTTTTTTTGTAAGCTTACTCTCCATTTTTATGTTAAGTTGCCCTTAAGAATTATTACATTGATGTTTTCGAAAAGAAATTTCATAATACAAGCTTTGATAAGGGATCTTAATTCGCCTAAGAAACAAGGTGTATCAATAAGTATGTACCTATGTAGGTACTAAAGACCAAGTTATAAGTTATATATAATTAAAATTAAAATTTTAGTAGTACCCGTGGCGTGATGGTTAGTGCGTAGTAATGTCAAGCCAGGAGACTTAGGTTCAATCCCTTCTTGTGTCATCTAAAGTTTTCTGATCGGGTTTTGCCTCTTGTGAGGAATTGACAAATCCTCCAAAACTAAGTTTTCTCCGTTCGGATTCGTCTTAAAATTGTAGCTCCCTTCCATCCCTATATTACTCGCACATGGGAATATTTGAGAGTTTTAAGCCACTAGGCCCTAGTTCTCAACGGAAACTCACTTTTAGTTAAATGGATACGTCAATAACTAAAACTGCAGTATTTAGGGTCAACAATACCACGCATCATGTCACAAGGTCATGACTCAATTGATTTATCAATGTGAACGTTTTTTAAAGGTTTATCTGCATTAACACGGTCTTTCGCGTAGCCTCACACAAAATAACGTCCATCGGTGTCAAATCGCATGATCTTGATGGCCAGTTGATATCGCCACAACGACGGGAAATTACGCGGCCAGGAAATTTCTCTTGCAATAAAGCCTTATATTCGCTAGAGTTGTGTGGCATGTGGCACCGTCTTGTTGAGACCAGGTACTTATTGTCGAAGTCGTATTTTTTAATAGCAGGCAAAAAAAAGTCGGTTTTTTTATATGACCATAACGCTCCGAATTGACGGTGACAGTCATTCCATCGTCGTTTTCCGGACCAAAGAGCTCACCAAACAGTAACTTTTTGTGGATATAATGGCCTCTCTTTAATTACTTGAGGATTCCCAGAATCCCAATTACGACAATTTTGTTTATTAACATATCCACCGAGTGAGAAATGTGCTTCGTCGCTGATGAAAACTTTGTTTGAATAATCGCCGTAAACCGCTTGTTGTTCAAGCGCACCCATTTGACGTAGCTAAGACGTTGTGAATGGTCAGCTTCAGTTGTTCTGCAAGCTGGACTATATATGAATGTAGGTTTAGGTCCAAATACGCCATAATGTGCCGTAAGAAAGATCTATTCCTGAGAACGACGAGGAATCGACAAGTTCGGTTCTACGGCAACACTTTGAATTACAGCAGCGAAATTTTCAGTGTTACGAACGAAACAATAATGCACAGACCTTACAATATCTGTAACGATTATATGAACCATAATCTCCTCTTTAAGCACGATATGTGCCTGTGGAAGAATCACCATTTTTGTATACTAGTTTTTAACAAAGTTTATGCGTTGTGCGATAATTAAGCGAATAGGAAAAGGTGTATATAATAATAATTCGCTGTTTCTTTGGGCTAAGAAAGCAATTGAGTGGCAAAGCTCTCTCTCGAAGGAGCAAAATGCCGCTATATAAATATAAGACCCTAATCATCCCCGTCCTGCTATACGGTGCAGAAGCATGGACTATGACAAAAACGGATGAAAGCAGCTTGAGTCGTTTCGAGAGAAAAGTTCTTCGTGTGATCTACGGTCCCGTATGCATCGAAGGGGAGTGGAGGAGAAGATGGAACGGTGAACTGTACGGGCTGTACAGCGATGTAGACTTAGCCAGAATGGTAAAAATCCAACGACTAAGATGGCTGGGTCACGTAGAGCGCATGGAAACCAATGCTCCGGACCGGAAAGTCTTCAAATCCACACCCACAGGACATCGCCAGCGCAGTAGAGGAAGACCGCGAATCAGGTGGAGCGCACAAATGAAAAGTGATGTCACCCAACTTGGAGCGTGAAACTAAATTTATTTAATCAACGCATTACAAAAGTTTGTACTCATCAAAGAAATCCTTCGAAATATTTTGGAATTTTATCCACGAACACATGCTCATCGAAGTAGAACTAAATTGTTTTTTGTTATACTTACTTGCTTAGGTCCTCAGACCTGTTAAGTCTGTTGGGAACCCCTTAAGAGGCATAGGCCCTCTACTACGCCTACGCGCCATCGTGTGCTCTTTCCGGAGATGTGTTTTAACTCTTTCCAACTCTTGCCTAGTGACGCTGATTCCGCCTCCGACTGTCCTGTACCATGTGCTTCTCGATCGTCCAGCTCTTCTTCCTTCTTATGTGAGCAAATTCCATTGCATTGCTTGGCATGCAATGCAGTTGTTACCTTTTCGAAGCGTATGTTCAATCCATTGCCACTTACGCCCTTGTATAATGGAGTCTATAGGTTCCTGACCTGTTCTTCTATGAAGGACCTCATTTGATATACGGTTTGGCCAGAAAATCATTGGGATGTTGCGAAGACATCTATTCACGAAGGTTTGCAGCTTTCTTGTAATGGCTGAAGTAACCTTCCAGGTGGCGCACCCATAAAGAAGCACAAATTCGACATTTGTGCGAAACAGTCGTATGTAGCTTTGTTCTTAAGCTGAGAGAGTTATTCCTCCAAATTTTCGACAGTATTCCGAACGCCGCTTTTGCTTTGCCGATGCGGCAGATGATGTCTTGTTCGGTTCCATCTTTGATCATCTTCGATGGAGACGATACTTCCAAGGTATTGAAAGCTCTCCACTTTTTCCACCGAGAACATATTTATTTGAGAGGATGGTCGGGTTCCGAGGCTGATCATTTTTGTTTTGCCGGATTAATTTTCAGCCCCACGACTTCTACTTCTCTTTCTACACTTGTTGTCATTTGATGGAAATCGATGGTCCTATGAGAGAGTAAGCAAACATCGTCCGCGTAATCCAAGTGCTTTAAATAGGATGTCAAAGTCCATTGAATCCCTCCCCTACCTGACAAAGCTGCGGGCAGTACATCGCTTATCACCAACAAAAACAATATTAGCGACAGAATACAGGCCTGTCTGACTCCGCTACGGATTTCAAAATCCTCTGACAACCCATCATCGTGCAGAACGTGACACTTGGATCCATCATATGTTGTCTTTATAATAGCAATAAGTTTTGTCTGGAATACCTCTCCTCCGCAAAGCTAACCAGATATATTCCCTGTTGATGCTATCAAAGGCCTTGTCGAAGTCGATGAACAGTAGGTGTAGTAGTGTTCGATATTCAACGCACTGTTCAATAATGATCCGCATGGTGTTGATACGATCGATACTGGAGGATCCAGCGCGGAATCCTGCTTGTTCGGCATCGAGTGTGGCCTCAAAGTGTTCTCTGATGCGTTCCAGTATGATTTTTGCTACTATTTTGGCATCGGCAGGTAGAACGCAAATTCCTCTCCAGTTTTCGCACTTTGTAAGATCTTCTTTTTTTGGGAACTTTACGATCATTACTTTTTTCCACAAATCGGGGAAGCTTTCGGTGGTCCAGGATTTCTTGCATTAGCGGATGAAGCAGTTCGCTTGATGACGTTGGCGCTGCTTGTAAAAGTTCTGTGGGAATTCCATCAAGTCCTACCGATTTGTTGTTCTTAAGTGCTTTAATTGCGGCAACGATCTCATATTTACTGGGAGGTGCGGTGCGGGTTCGGGGATTAGTTTGTTTGGGCGATTCAAACTGCACGTTGTTTGCAAACACTCGGTTTTGCTTTGAGTTGTGTGCACCGGTCAGCTCTTTGGTTATTCCGTGAACGGTCCTGCTGTCGCACCTGTTTGCAGCAACTTCTGTTTCTTGCTCTCTCTCTCTCTCTCTTTTTCATGTGGTACGAGGATTCCAGCTCATTTCTTTCTTCCCCTAGTGCAGCAGTTATTCGAGCCCTTAACTGTTTGCGTTCGTTGATCCTTGTCCAAGATACTTCTTAAAGCTAGGTGTTATTGCTTCCTTCTTTCCGACTGACTATTCTCTCAGCACTTGAAATGAAAACATTTTCACAGCATTTCAATCATCATCGTCATGTCTGTGCTGCTGATTGCCATTTCGTGAGACAGGTGGTCCCTGAATTGTTGACTAGTCATGAATTTGGGGACTTTACGGAATCTCAGGATAGCTATCATTAAGTGGTGGTCACGGGCAAGTCCCACACATTCTTTATAGGCTGCATCAATGCATGGAGTCAGTAAAGATTTCCTCTATGCGATAAGTGTGCAGAAATATATGCGAAGTGAGCCTGAAACAATTTGCCACTTGGAAGACCATTAGCCGTGTTATTTCGGATATACGTCCAGAAATGTTTTAAAAGGTTATCGAAATTTTGATCTCCAGGTTATAGACACTACATTCGAGCAGAAGTGGCGGTCATATGCCAGAAATCATATTTAGATTACAATAGCAGAAGATTATCTTTCGATTAAAGTACCTAGATTTAAAGTCTATTGAAAAAAAACATCTCTATTTTATTCTTTTTCTAAGTTCTATACCTACCTCTAAGAAAACACCCTTTAAAATGATGAAATCTGAGATATATACAAAATAATATGACCTATACCTAGTGTTGCAAAACAAGCCCTAACTCACCGCGTGTGCTATTTGGTTAAGTTGCTGTTATTTGGCCTTATTTCACTTTGTCAAAGCGCAGAAAGACCAAATGCCTTACTTCAACTTTGCAAAGCACAATAAGGTTAATTCATGGAATTTTGGTCATACCTTCTTTCGCTATAGGTTTTATTTCATAGCACCATCGAAGACACTCATATAGTAATGACATTGCATGTCCTTAATGTTAGAAACAAACCAGTAGTGTCTCAATTAAGTGAGAACTACTAGTCTAGTAGCATTATGTATGATTGTAAGAAAAAATATAATTCTTACATTTTCCTGGGGTTTGCTTTTTGTAAACGGTTAGTTATTTCCTTACAACATTAGTCTCCCCAAAAAAATCAGATTATGTAAAGATGTAGATAGATGTATAGCTTTTAACTCAGCAAAACATTAAGAAAAACAAATAATAATTTTTATTTAAGAGTAGGTAACGTACAATAGGTAGCTCGTACATAGGTATACATATAGTTTCATAAATAACATTTAAGCTCAATTCTCACATAATGAACTATTCACGTGGTGTATTCTTTGGTATTTCGCTCCGACCCCGTCCTAACAAACCTTCTCTAAAAACCATAGATCTTTGTCTACAATTTCACGGAGTAATGAGCTTAAAATCTAACCACCATTCACCTCTTCAAACTTCAACAATTCCCCATAAGCTTTTATAGACACAAAACAAAAGTAGGTTTTAGGTATACTCCGAGTATATGTATGTATGTATGTGTGATTGTTCGAATGAACAAGAAAAAGACGCAGAAACATAAGAAACAATGAAACAGAAAAATCACAAAAACTAAAAAGAAACAATTGAGGACTCCAAGGAAAAAGGGCAACAATGATAATGGCAACTACGACGACTACGGACGACGATGAGACAAATGAAACCCCAAACAAAATCACCACAACTTGGGGGAAAAATAATAATAATAATCAAGAAAAAGGTATCAAGAAGGTGCGTGCTGGCATCAATCAAACTATTAAAACGCCATTAAGGCTCCACACAGCATTATGATCCCGAAACAAACGAACAAACGGAAAAATGGAGAATAAAACAACAACCAAAAAAGCAAAGGGAAATTGTTACAAACGCTCAGTGCAAAAAAAAGAACCAAACCAAACCATCAATGGCAGGAGGTTTAAGCATAAGCAGCACCAGCGGCAGCAGCAGCGATAGAAGAAGCAGTAAGCGGCAGAAGAAGCAGCAGCACTTTGCAAAGAGCCCCTTCGTCAATCGTCACAACTCACAAGCAGCATTACCAGCACAAAAAAGTATGATTGCTGCCTCTTGATTACAAATTTCCTCCTCGCCATTAATCGTGATGTGGTTGCGCCTTGTGCCCCATAAGCCAGAAGTACATATAAGTATAAGCATAAGCATAAGGTAGGTTATAATATACGACTCGTTCATCAAATGAGGCAATGTTTAATCTTAGAAGAACCTATTTGCTACTCAAAAATGTAGGTTGGCACCGCAACATTTTTAACTATCCAATATTTTTAAAGATCTTCTTCATCCCCGAACTCCGGTCTCCACTGACCTACCACAGCAGCAGCACTATGCAACAGCAAGCGCAGGTATTAAAGATGAAAATTAAACATTAGAAATCTAGAAGATGGTTGAATTTCTCAAGGATTAGGTAAGTATTATCGATCAATTTTTAACGAGGTTCTAAAATAAATTCAATACTCACTACTCAGTCTATTAATTGTGGGTTTATTTTTTGAACTTCGGTTTGAAAATATGCACAGCTCGAGTATTTCTTTAAATTTATAATAGGTCCGTTCGCGTACCCTCCTAAAATAGTCCAATTTTACGAAAAATACGAAATTTAACCAAATCCTGTTCGCGTACTCAAAAATTTCGTAGTTTTTCGTAAAAGAGAGCGCTCACGAGAGAGTAAAATATTTCCCCAACCTACGAATTTTAGCCCAAGAAATTTCTTTGAGCTGATTTGTGAAAATTTCAAATTTGATAGAAATTCAAATAAATTAAATAAATTGCTCGCTTTTGCTGTCAGTTATAAAATTTAAAAACAAATTTTCAAAGAACAGCAACAAGAAGTAATATTGTGTGAAAAGTTTGTTGTTTTCCCGTTCGCTTACTTTTTTGTAGTTTTTTTTTTTGGTGAGAGAATTTTACCCCCACTCTTTGAAATATTTATTTTTACGAATTTTAGTGCAGAAAGTACGCGAACGGACCTAATATCAGATTTTGTTTAAGGCGCAATTTATTAACTTCCCATAGGAAGTTGTTGTAACCGGTCCGATTTCCCAAATTGAAAATTTTGACATTTCTCGACGTTTCAAGGTCCCTAGAATCGAAATAAAAGATTTTTAGAAAGATGTCTGTGGGTGCGTGTGTACGTACGTCCATACGTCTTTTTCGTCGTCCATAGCTCAAGATATCGACTTCAAATAAAGTTTGTTACACAGATAATAATGCAGAATGATGCGGAAAGGACTCTCAAAAAATTGAATTTATCTTTTTTTTACCATAATAATTTAAAAAAAAGGTTTTAGGTTAACCCTAAATATCTCGAGAACCAATAATGCTAGAGGCTTGAATTAAGTTTTTAATTATATATTTTAACGTGATACCAAACTTGTAGGTATATTTTTGGAAAAAAAATCCCATTTACGCTTTTTTTTATAAATCAAAAAAACTGAAAAAAAATATTTGTCACCTCTAATATTTTACGAACAAAAATGTTTTTACCTCCAAAATAATTTTGTGCAACGAAGAATAACGTTTTTGACATCTGGTAAAATTTTGAGAAAAATCAAATTGATAGTTTTTTTGTATAAAAAATAAAAACCTAAAAAAAAACAACACTGTAGGTAAAAATTGATGGCTTCAATTAATTAATTTTGTCTTGTAAAAATAATTTTTGTCAACATTCGTCATAATGACGAAAATCGAATTGACAGTTTTCTTACAAAAAAATAATTTTTTATCTCGTAGAAAAATTATTTTAGTCAATTTTTTTTATAAAAATTCAACAAATCCAACGTTTTTCCATAAAAAAAGAAAATCTACAAAAAATAGTACGCAAATTTGGTAAAAATTGATGTTCGGTTCTCGATATCTTGTGAACAATAGAAGATATTAACTTCAAATTAATAAAAATAATAATACAAAAAAAGAAATAAAAATCTCGTTAAGGAAAATAGATTTTGAAATCAAACTATTTCATCATATGCAAAAAATTGTTGGTAGTTTTTAAATTTTTAAGAATAATTCAACTGACAACTTTTTTAACACAATACGAAAACCTACAAACTTTTTAAGCAAGACAAACCGACAAACGGGATGGGAAGTTTTCAGTGTGGGTCGCATCCCAGCCTCTTTTTTGAAATTAATTCCGTTTATTTTGAATTTAAAATTGTTCTTATCGGTGTTATTATAAATTATTTTGTTTCGGTAAATATCGGGTTTTTCAATAAGAGTGCTACAAAAGCTTGTTTAAATAAAACAAAAATGGTTTTGGATATCAATGAAATTCTTTATTCTCGTGAAAGTACGTTTGAAGCCATTATGTATGGAACTCGATTTCTTTTGTATCGCCACCACTAGCACGCTTCAAGCATTAATCGGCCGATACTGCTGCAATTTCACGTTCGATATTCGTACGAAGTTCATCAATCGTCACTGGCTTGTTGGATAGTAAATTTTAATAATTTCGACTCGTTGTTGGCTCTTATATCTTACCATCATGAAATGGCGAACCTCACTGAAGAGAAATGTCAAAAGCGCGGCAAGAAATATGGCTTCGTTTGCTGTCCCTGTTGCTCTACTTTTGTAGCGTCTCTGTTGAAAAACCCTGAAAAGACAATCATCATCCTAGTTCTCATTTACGGCGCTGAGGCCTGGTTCCTGTCAAGGAAGATGAGAGCGTCTTAGGATGCTTCGAGATAAAAATTCTTCGGATGACTTTTGGTCCCGTCTGCATAGATGGAGAATGGAATGGACACTGACTTGGTTAACAGAATTAAAGTCCAACGACTTAGATGGCTGGGTCATGTAGAGCGAATGGACATCAACGCTCCAGCCCGGAAGGTCTTCGAATCGAATCCCGAGGGACGGCGGCGCAGTAGATGAAGACCGCGACTCAGGTGGCGCACGCAGATGGGTGAAGACCTCAACCAACCTGGCGTCCGAAACTGGAGACAGCTAGCTAGGGACCGAGCTGGCTGGAGGCGCATGTTGGTTGAGGCCCAGGTCCGCCCCGGACTGTAACGCCATCTTAAGTAAGTAAGTAAGTATACACTCAGGTACAGTTGGACAAATAAACCTTCTTAAGAAAATGTAAGCTTTTTTGTAAGTGGATTACAAATCTTTTTTTCTTATTATACTTAAAAAAGGAAAATGTTCTTGATAAAAATGTAGGCACCAATTAATTATTTGTTTGTGTTCTTCATTCATAAAAAAATGTAACCTTCTGAAATCTAAAAAAGAAGAAACTGCTGAAATTCACCTTAGATGAAATATATACGCTTCACCTAGATTTCTTCTCCATTAGAATTCGTTGTTGTTTTAATTCTGATGTGTCTAAGTTTTCTTGTTTTTTTCTCGAAAACACTCGTTATAGAACCGCACTCATCATCAATTGGCTCGTCTGGGTAATAGATCATCCTAACGCATCAAGAATCATCAATGGACCACAAAAACGTGAGGGATATCTTACAAGATTAACTACCAAGATCTTACAACTGTAGCGATAATCCATATCATTAGAGGGGGGCTATAGGTAGATATGTAGGCATAGGTAGCTATGGCTTTTTTTATTTAGGTAGGTAGGTTTCATCTCATGTTTTAGGTATATATGTACGTAATATTAGTTTTGAAGTTTATTTTGTTTTTTTTTTATGTTGTTGCTATGTATTCATATCCATTAATCGAGTCTAATGACTTTTACTGGCGCCATCATGTTATAGGCCGTTCCTCATCATCATGCATATAAAGTTGACAACCGCACGTTCAACTTTAAGAGGGTTGGGCATTTTTTGTATGTAAAAAGTAGTTTTTTCTTCTTGTTGTATTGGAAACATTCTCACTGCGTCAAAAGGGACAAAATTATGTCGCCTTTATTGAAATATTGCGTGCGGATAATTGCTGAGATACCTGCGTTTTGGTTCGAAGTTATATGGGTTTTCCCGTTATTGTGGTATTGTTTTTTGAACACAATTTTTCTGGGGGGGGGGGGTATAAATGAATTAGAAAGGAGAAGGAGGTATCTACATATTTATCAAATATTATAATAGTACAATAAGTTATTGATTGATGGGGAAATATTAACGATATTAACCTTTTAAATTTGTCTCCACAATTTTTTCTGCACGTTCTTAGGCTTAAGATGTACATCTTTATTTACTTAAAGTTTAAATAATTTTTATTAAATTAATTAAATTAAATTCTATACTTTTTGGGGACTAGTCTAAGTAATTTTGCAAAAAATAACTTATACTTTTTTAAAACAAATATGTTTACGAGTAGGTGAGCATATCCTTCATTTAACAGTTAGATAGAAAATGACGAAAAGAAGGAGTTGGGCAAAAATGTTAAGCATTGTTTTTAAAATTTACCTTAATGCTCGAAATTAAGAGACACGAATTTACTTAAAACAGAAAGAATTTGAATGCTTTAAAAACAGCGTTTTAATTTAAAAATTATGAAAAGATAATTAAATTCATATACATATGTATCTATATACTTGAAAAATTATATTCATATATAAAAAAAGAGGCTGGGGTGCGACCCACACTGATAACTTCCCGTCCCGTCTGTCGATTCGTCTTGCTTAAAAGTGTGTAGGTTTTCGTGTTGTGTTAAAAAAGTTATCAGTTAAATTATTCTTAAAAATTTAAAAATAACCAACAACATTTTGCATATGATGCAATAGTTTGATTTTTAGTCTTTAACCAATATCCCAAAGTTTGGAAAAGATATTTAAGTCGAAAATCAATGTTTACCAACTTTTGTTAACATTTTTTTATTTTTTTTTAATTTTTTTTGTAAAAAAAAACTGTCAATTAGATTTTTCTCAAAATTTTAACAGATGTCAAAAACCTCATTCTTCGTTGCACAAAATCCATTTTGGTGATAAAATCATTTTTTGTTCATAACATTTTCGAAGTGACAAATATTTGTTTGGTTTATAAAAAAAAAACAGTCAATTGGAAAAAATATATTTGTTTGGTATCGCCTTAGTTATAAAATTTAATTGAAGTCTCTAGCGTTACTGGTTCGTGAGATATTTAGGGTTTTTCACCTTTTTTTTTTTTTAAATTGCTATGATAAAACAAACCACCCACTCAATTTGTTTGAGAGTCCTTTCTGCATTATTATCTGTGTATCAAAATTTATTTGAAGTCCATATACTCGTATCTACTGGTTCTTGCGCTATGGACGACAAAAAATCGTCGCGAACTTACGGACGTACGAACGTACGTACACACGCACGCACATACATTTCTCTAAAAATCTTTTATTTCGACTCTAGGGATCTTGAAAGTCGAGAAATGTCAAAATGTTCAATTCGACAAATCGGACCGATTACAATAACTTCCTATGGGAAGTTAAAAATAATAAAAAAACCGCTCTAATGAATTTCAAATACAAATTTTAAAAAAAGTGTTTTTTTTTTTTGAGAAATCAAATATCGTTTAAATTAATCTTAAAATACAGGAAATGTTTTCAACCTACTCGGTCTAGCCTTTTGGTGCCCCTTATACCAATCACCCTGTACTGTACATGTATGTATGTATGTACTCACTAAATATAAATACATATTTCTAAAACAAAACAAATGTAACAGCCTTAAAAGCACAAAATATTTGTTACAAAGACAATACTATACTACGACTCTATACCAAAAGGTTGTGGACTCAAAAAACATTTTTAAAAGATTCTTTAAAAAATGTCTTTAAAATTTTTATAAGTTTCAACATGTTTTATTTATACAAGCTAATCTTCGTAATTACAATGGACATTTTAAAATAATTAGATATTTCTTTTACAGCCAACATTTAGGCTGGGAAAGCACTAATCAAGTTAAGTAGTTTTAAGTTTTGTAATTTAATGTTTCTGTATAAAATCGAAAACAAATTTAAATGATAACGATATCTATGCTTTATAAAACAAAAACCTTGATATTACAGTGAGAAATGATTAAAATTTAATATAATTTAAAAAATCCACGCGTTTCTTTCTTAGAATTGTTTATCCCTTCAAATTAAATGGACTATTCGAATATCTGAGGTACCGAAATACCGAGATAGTACAGTAATAAAAATACAAATTTAAAAAATTGAAATTATTATCAGAGACAATCAATCAAATCATAACATGAGAATCATAAGCATAACGTTTGAAAACATTGCATCTGAAAGAAAAAGAAATTTATCACAGCATCAACATTCAACATGTTTCTCATCTTTTGAATCATTGCTCCTTTTGTGTGAAAAAATATAGTTCATGTTGTTGTGTTGCAACATGTTCTGTGCATATTCAAACCAAATCCAAACTGTTGCTACAGAAAGAAACTTAACGAAACGAAGAACATAATTTTACACTACCTTATCGACATTCATCTATACCATTGGTTGTTGCATGAACTAAATCAAAGTCTGTACAATTGCAAATAAGTTTATTTTTTCGCACTTATTTTATATTGTTGTCCATCCTATCTTAGGGGATGAAACGAATGTTAACATATTAATGTTTAATAATACATTTTCAATTCAAATACACTGTTCGCTAAGAACAACGTTATCACAGGAAAAACTCTTATCTGGTAAAAGCGAAACTCTCTTATAAGATTCTTTTGTTTTTTTTTCTCATACTCCTCGTAAGGTCTACTTTTTATTTTCGTTGGTCTCACCACAGAAATCCTAATATGAGAGTGAAATTGTTTGCAAAATTTAAGAAGTTCGCAATTTAACAAACAGATGTCGGGGCTGTATAGTGTACATCCGCCGGAAGTTTGCAAATATAAGAGAACTGGAGGTTGGCAAAATAAAAGATTTTCGATGCAATGATTTGTATGTGCATGTATCTAATCTTTCCCTTTTTTATTTTTGACTTCCTCAGTTTTTGACAAAAAGCGAAAATATGAAAATTGAGCATTATGGGTGTCATGTTTTTTGTTTTGATAGGCATTCGTAATTATGTGAAGATAATAAATTTGAGCAATTTCATTCCATTTATATTCTCGAAATAGATTTAAGTTTTTTTTTATTTTTAAAGACCTCGTCTTTTATGTGAACAAATATAATTGGTACATTCTGTATTATAGTTAATTTAAACGAAGTATGTAGTTAAATTTGTATATTTTTGTTTCTTGATTTGAAAAATATGTATAATCGCTTCATTGAAATTGTATTAATGGGTTTTGAAAAATGTGTTCCTTATTCTTTCAAAAAAAAATCATCGGATTCACCTTGGATTAATAAGCAGCTTCGTGACTTAAAAAGAAAGAAACGTAATGCATACGTGAAATACAATAAATCACAAAATCAATCGGATTATTATGATAATTTTAGTAAATTACGTAAAGATTTTGTAGTTCTTAGTAAGTTTCTATATAGAGCTTATATCTTGAATATTGAAAGTAATATCAAAAACAACAGTAAATCGTTCTGGTCATTTGTCAATTCTAAAAGAAAATCGATAGAGATTCCAAATACCATGTTTTTCAGAGGTGTTGAATCGTCGGATTTAGACTACCATGTTTTTCAGAGGTGTTGAATCGTCGGATTTAGACTCCATAGTTGAATTGTTTGCTAATTATTTCAAATCCGTTTATTCTCATTCAGGATTTAATAATAGTTCACTAAACAACATAATAAGTAGGTTTGATATTGGCTCGATCCAGTTAAGTATTGAAGAAGTTAATTCCGGACTGAAATCACTTCAGTCTAATTATAGTTCTGGAACAGACGGCATTCCTTCGGCAGTGTTAAAAAATTGTTGTGATTCCATCTGTGCTCCTTTACTAAGCATATTTAACAAGTCCTTTACTTGGTCCCTATACACAAATCAGGTTCTAAAAATGATGTAGAAAATTATAGGGGTATTTGTAAACTCTCCGCAATTCCCAAAGTGTTTGAAAGCATGGTGAAAATAAAGCTTGATTTTCTTACAAGTGAATATTTATCAGAAGTACAGCATGGTTTTGTATCCGGTCGATCATCTGTTACCAATTTAACTTATTTCACTTCGTATGTTTCTAATGCTATTGAACAAAAATCTCAAGTGGACGCAGCAACACTGACTTTAGTAAAGCCTTTGATTCTGTGAACCACCAAACACTTCTGAAAAAACTTGATATTTTTGGTTTTCATTCTCACTTTCTTCGTTGGTTATCGTCATATTTATCTTGTAGAACACAACAAGTTAAGATTGGAGATACATACTCAAAGGAAATTCAGTGTACATCAGGTGTCCCGCAAGGTAGCCACCAAGGTCCGCTCCTTTTCATAATGTTCGTTAACGATATTGTCTCGGTCTTTAATTATTGTGAATGTTTATTATATGCTGACGATCTGAAAATATTTTCAAAAGTTTCGAGTTTGGGCGATTGTCAACTTTTGCAATCTGACATTGATTCTTTATCAAATTGGTGTCACATCAATAGCCTTAAATTGAATATCAAAAAGTGTAACACGATTTCTTTTTCCAGAAAATCATATATTTTGTTATTCAACTATGCAATTGAATCTGTGATTTTAGATAGGGTTTCAAGTATTAAAGACTTAGGAGTTATTCTTGATTCCCAACTTTCTTTTAAAGGTCATTTCGATTATTTGGTTCCTAAGGCCAACTCGCTGGTAGGTTTCATAAAACGAAATGGAAAAGACTTTAAAGATCCTTTCGTGTTATTATCCTTGTATATATCTCTCGTCAGATCAATTTTGGAATACGCAGATGTTATTTGGAGTCCTTTTTATACAGTTCATTCTGATCGAATTGAAAAGATTCAAAGACGATTTACAAAATATATATTTAAGAAAATGGGTTGGAACTTTAGTCCTAGTTATGAGGCTAGATGCCAATTACTTGGAATAAAGTCGTTACAATCAAGAAGGAAAATTCATAGTGTAAAGCTTATTAGAGACTTACTATGCTACCATATTAATTGTCCATCTCTTCTTGCCTTGGTACCAATCTATGTTCCCGCTAGGTCTATGAGAGCTAGATTCTTCTTATTCCAAAGAATTCACATGACAAATTATGGTAGTAATGAAACTTTATCAAGATCTATTGTATGTTTCAATGAAGTGTCTTCAAATATTGACTTTTTTAATCTTAATCGTAATAAATTTAAAACTGAAGTATTATATTTATTCACTTTTTAATTTGCTCTTGGAGTGCTTATTAGCTGTAATATTGCTTGTAGATTAAATAAATAAATAAATATTCATAGTTGTCCCCCCTCAGTTTTGTGCTTGTGCGTTATGAAATAAAAACATGACTGTATAGCACTTATTTCCTTTTACAACTGAAATTGAAGGTTATAATTTTAAAGAACTAACTAATTTTAAAATAAATTTGAACATTTGTATTCTTAACACAAGTTAAATTTTTAAGAAAATTAATTTTGAATATTATGTTAAAGCAAATGTATGTTAGAACTAAATTTTTATTTCAATATATAGATTAAGTGCGGCAAACGTGGCCTACGTGGTTAATATGACCTATAGCGGTATTTCCCAAACCGGAAGCCGGAGCGAAAAAAATTGCATTACGAACACGTTCAAACCGGTTTAGCTTCAGTCTTTCGTGCTTAATGTGGCGCGACGGCTCTGAAAGATATACCACTTTGTTTTTATTTTTACTTACAATTTTGAGTTAAATTGGTAACTTCTTTTTTAAATTAAATTGTGTTTAATTATTTTCTTTACATGTGTTATCATTATTTAAAAAAAGTTTATAAAGTTTATACATATATGTATATGCCCCAACCCGGGCAATATTTAACACCAGGTGAGCCATATTTGCCGCATTTTTTTTAATATGATTTATGAAGTTCCTTTAAGTTTTTGTTTTTAGCTTTTTGTTAGGTATATGTTTCTTTTTTTAGTTAAAGTTTTTAAAAGATGAATTAAAAATGTTTTGTTAGACTGTTTTTTAAAAAAAAAAATAAATGAATTAGACTTAAATTTATGGTTTTATTTAAAAAAAATGTTAAGGGTGGGCCATATTTGCCGCACTTACTCTACCTAGATAATGTTTGTATTTTTAATAGGCAGATAAAAACATATACCTATTTATAAAAGTAACCCATTTTAGGAACATTATATACTTTAGATAATGAATATAAAGATTCCAATCAATTTATTTCAAGTTTTTATTTATTAAAAAGTTTGATAACTTTTGACTTTTAAATATAAGCAAATGCCAAATATTGGCATGATCAAATCAAAGAAAAAATTAGTTTTTATACTTTTTACTTTCCATAGAAAGTTATTATAAACGGTCCTCATTACAGAATTGAGATTTAAAATTTTGAACTAACGTCCGATGCCTTTTTTTTCCCTTTTGTATCAAGAATAAGTATAGATTTTAAATAAATTCAGTTTTACAATATAAGTTAATATTAAAACTCATGAACATTTCTATTATCTTGGACGCCATACAAAAATCTAATTTTGAATGAAGGTTCTGTTGTAGTTTTTCCTTCGAATTAATTTCAATTTCAATTAAAACCTATATTTAAAAAAAAAATGTTAACTGTCATTAGTAAGGTAGTTTATAACCATATCTATGTAAATTTTGCAATTCTGCCATATTTAAAAAAAAGTATCAATATTTTGCTCCAGTAAAAACAAAAAAAAATTAAAAAAATCTAATAATATATTTTCGTCTTTATTTATTTAAATTACAAAAGGTCAATTTTAGACAAACGATGATTAGCTTCAAATTAAATTGATAAGAACGAAGAATAACGTTTTATATACTTTTCGAAGTTCCCTAAATCAAAATACATACCTATACCTATCCTTAACTTTAAAATCAAATATTCAACTTTGTATCCCCTATTTTATCCTATCCCCTTTCTGTTTTTGTTTTACAAACTATTTTTTTGTGGTTGCCTATTATTAACTTCCCATAGGAAGTTATTGTAATGGTTCCGATTTGTCAAATTGAAAATTTTGACATTTCTCGACGTTTCAAGGTTCCTAGAGTCGAAATAAAAGATTTTTAGAAAGATGTCTGTGCGTGCGTGTGTACGTACGTCCGTGAGTCCGTATGTCCGTACGTACGCGACGTTTTTTTCGTCGTCCATAGCTCAAGAACCAAAAGAGATATCGACTTCAAATAAATTTTGTTATACAGATAATAAGGCAGAAAGATGCAGAAAGGGCTCTCAAGAAAATTTCGTGGGTGTTTTTTTTACCATAGGAGTTCTGTTATGTTAGACGAGGAAGTCTTGGTTCTCGAAGGAACAAAATTAAATTCTTAGCTTTTATGTAAAGCCGCTACACACAACAGTTTAAAAAAAAGGTGAAAATTTTGGTTAACCCTAAATATCTCATGAACCAATGACGGTATAAAGACTTGAATTAAATTTTATATTACATATTGTAACGTGATACAAAACAAGTATATTTTTAGAAAAAAATCCAATTAACGGTTTTTTTATAAACCAAAAAAAAGGAAAGAAAAAATGTTTCACCTCGAAAATTTTACAACTAAAATATGATTTCATCCCCAAAACAAATTTGTGCAACGAAAAATAATATTTTTGATATCTGATAAAATTTTGAGAAAAATCTAATTGACAGTTTTTTTTTTATAAAAAATAAAAACCTAAAAAAAAAACATTACTCAAAGTTGGTAAAAATTGAATTTTGACTCAAATATCTTTTCAAAAACTTGAGATTTAGGCTTCAAACTTATTTTATCTTATAAGAAATATTGTTTTCAACATTCTGAAAAATGTTGAGAAAAATCGAATTGACAGTTTAAAAAAAAAAATAAAAACCAAAAAAAAAAATAATTAATAAAAGTTGGTAAAAATTGATTTTCGACTCAAATATCTTTTCAACACTTTGAGATAATAGCTTTTTACTACTTTAAACTTATAAGAAATATTGTTTTCAACATTAGGAAACATTTTGAGAAAAATCGAATTGACAGTTGTTTTTTTAAAAAAATATAAACACCTAAAAAAACATTACTCAAAGTTGGTAAAAATTGATTTTCGACTTAAATATCTTTTCAAAACTTTGGGATATTGCTTTTAAACTACTTTTATCTTTCAGAAAGTAACATTCAACATTCAGTAAAATTTTGAAAAAAATTGAATAGACAGTTTTTTTTACAAAAAAAAAATTAAAAACCGAAAAAAAAATTTAACAAAAGTTGTTAAAAATTGATTTTTGACTCAAATATTTTTTCAAAATTTTTGAGATAATGGCTTTTAACTAATTTTAACTTATAAGAAATATTGTTTTCAACAATAGGAACAATTTTGAGAAAAATCGAATTGACAGTTTTTTTTACAAAAAATAAAAACCTAAAAAAAACTATAAAAGTTATTAAAAATTGTTTTTCGACGTAAATATCTTTTCAAAAATTTGAGACATTGGCTTAAAACTAATTTTATCTTGTAAGAAATATTGTTTTCAACATTCTGTAAAATTTTGAGAAAAATCGAATTGACAGTTAATAAAAACCTAAAAAAAAAAACAATACTAAAACTTGTAAAAATTTACTTTAGACTCAAATAGCTTTTCAAAAATTACAAATATTCGCTTCAAACTTTTTTTATTTCACAGAAAATATTGTTTTCGATATTCAGTAATTGTTTTATAAAAATCCAACAATCCGTTTTTTCATAAAAAAATAAAATCTACCAAAAACAGTATACGCAAATTTTGTAAAAATTGATACATATAGACAAACTTTTAAGCAAGACAAATCGACAGACGGGATGGGAAGTTATCAGTGTGGGTCGCATCCCACCCTCTTTTTTTAATTTTTTATTTACATTTGGAAAAAATTTGATATTCCCTACCTAATATTAAAGTGCGCGATCATTTTTAATTTGTCATTTTTGAGTATAAACGAGTTTGGGATTGATACAGCTAGTCCCAGAAGTATCCGACCTAACAAAGAAAACACATACAATTTGAGAACAAATATCTTTATTACAATACATAGTCTCCTCTTAGTTTAATACACTTTTCAAAGCGATTTTTAATAGCTTCGATACCCTGTTTAAAGTGAGAGCCGTCGCGTCGTGCTCCTCAAAAAAGCCATCAACCGCAGACTCCAACTCTTCATTGTTGGCAAATCTTTTACAACCGAGCCATTTCAAAGCTTGGAAACAGAAAATAATCAGAGGGCTAAATCTGGCAAATAGGGTGTGTAAGAAAACAATTCGAACTTTAACTCATTGATTTTGGACATTGCGGTAAGGAATGTGTGAACTGGTGCATAAAGCAAACATTTTTACTTTTAGCCAAATGCGGCCGTTTTTTCTTGATTCTCAAACACTGCAATAAGTTCGCATAATACTTGCCGTTCACTGTTTTTCTATTCTGAAGATAAATCAATGAAAATTATCCCACCCGCATACCAAAAAAATTACCGCCAAGGCCTTGCCTGCGGATGGATTTGTCTTCGCCTTTTTTGGAGCCGTTTCTCCCCATTTAGTCCATTGTTTTGACTATTAATAAGAATATGACTAGGTAAATGTTTCTCGCTACACAGCCCGTGCTCTTGTATTTCTGGCAGTCATCTACTAATTGCGATCCAAACCAGAAAATATGATCTATACCAATATTATAAAACTGAGAAGTTTGTTTGTTTACACGCGCTAATCTGAGGAGTGTTAGAGTTAGATAGCCCATTTATTGAGGAAGCCTTTAGGCTAAAATATCCGCTTAGACTAATACGAGCGAAATACCATTAAAGAATGTTTTTAAAATCTGGGATTTTTCCTGTTTTGCGAGCTTCCACTGCGTGCGCTGCATAAACTGTTAAGCTTCTGCTAAAATAATTTAGAACTAAATCTCTTTTAATAGTTCTAACAAAAAGTCCGAAACAGCATATGTTTACCTTTTAAAGTTGACTCACTATAACCTTTTTTATGCTAACCAAATTAGTTTAAAAGAAGTTTGCTTATTATCATTTGATTTTAATGAGTACCTTAAAACATATCGCAATTTTAAAATAGCATATCAGCAATAATAGCGTCGCTACGTGCGTCGGTAGGACGTTGCGCGGCGATACATAATAACTATACTGCACCGGCTGGCGGTTGAGAAGGGTGGTGCCTTCATTTAGTTCTACGAAACACCACTCCAAGCAGCTCAGGCGCGTGGTCAGCTCCGAAAGAAAGAGTTGTGTTCATCGAATTACTTATTAAAAATTAATTTCTCTTAAATTCTGCGCGCTTATACAAGCTTTGGATCAACAAATATCGTTTCAGTTATTGTTAATGTTCTGCTTAGAAGATACATAGTTAAGTTGATTATTAAGTATTTAATTTGTCTTATGTTTTTATGGTAATTCTATTATCATGGACAATAGAAAACACCCAAACCACTTCAAGATATGCATTGAAAATTGTAGATTTTTTACGAGTTCTCCAAGACCCCAACGTCAGATCCTGGTCCTGATCTGATGTTAACAGAAACCATTCGCGTCTACTCTTTCAAACAAAAGCAAGAAAAAAGAACATTAAAAATGGGTTTTAGCATTCTCGAGAACTCGGTTAACATATGTATGCATGCATAAATAGATGTTGGTCGAATTGAAAGCCTCCTCTTTTAAAAAGCGTGATTCTGGTATAACCAAATAGATCCTAAGATATTCTTTTATTCAAAAATATTAATATCAGAAATATATTATAAATATTAGCTAGTATGTTAATACAGAGTAATTTCATTAAACTTAGGTAATAATATGACATAATTTGCATAAGTTAGGAAAACCTCATCTTTAACTCATGGTCACTTAATTAATTAATTAAATTTGTTAATTCTTTTTTTCAAGGCTTAAATTGCTACTTCATGTCAATCATATATGGCATATTCAAATAGAATAATTCAATAGAATTCCATCTGAAAAGTCACTTGGTCAGCCCACTTTATAGTCTTCTTAGTTATGTACAATAAGCAACCAAATATAAACTCCATTCCATTGTTTTAATCATCATTCATAGTCTCCAAAGCAAAAGCCATTATTTATTATTTTTTTATTCTTAAAAATAATAACCATCAACGAGTAGATTAATGTTTTGCAACAAAACTTCTTCAAAGTATTATTTAGGTGTCTTAATTTGGTGTTTATGTGCCGTTCAAGTGCAAGAAACGAATTTATTTTCGTAATTTTCAGTCTTTGTTGGCTCGAAATTTTTGTGAACGACAAAGCCAATGTCGGTTTATATTTTGAATGAAAATACAGAAATGATCTCCACCGCACCATAGTTCCGCACACATGTGGGCTGGGGCTGGGTATGCCCTTGATTGAGGCTCCACTTCAGAACTATAGCCATAACCATATACATACCTAACCTACAACATCACAAAAAGCGGACATTTTTCTTTGAGGATCTTTTTAATTTGCATTTTATAAGAACCTTGCTTTATGTGCGTATAGAAGTTGTGTATGCATCTGTCTGTATCTTCTTTTTGTGTATACTGAGCACAGAATTTTCTATCAGAATCAATTTATTTAGTTCTTCTACGGGCCATAAAATTTTAATGGCCCGTAAGAGTCGCCACATTTCAAGCTAATTTGTTAAACAAGTTTTATGGACAAAGATATGCCTCTGTTTTTAGAGAAGCTAAGGTTCTCGTTTATTTTGTGGCAATATGCAAATTTCCAGTTAAATTCGCACTTGAAAGTCAAAATAATAAGATTCATAGTTTCATTGATCTAAAAAAGAGACGCGGATGCGCCGATGATGGGCTTGAGCAAAACATATGTTATGCTGGGGATGATAGAGGGAGAGCGGAAGTATACGATGATGCAATTAAAACTTCATGGCTGGTTTATTAAATCAATCGTAAATCAAATAAATCAAACAGTTTAACCTCAAACGCATCAATGACGTGATTTTATTTTTTATTTTTTTAAACAAACTGAAGTTTTTTTTTAGATTGAAGCAATTTAATTAAACTATAGACGTTTGATATCATAGAAAATGATTTTGGATTAAAATATATGCTGCATTCCAAAAATAAAAGAAAAATTTAAGGCAAGCTAGCCAAAAGTCGGAAAAAGTGGGTAACTTCAAACCTACAGCCTAAGCCATTAGGTCGATTGATTTCAAACTTGGAAGT